>CM045760.1:73677485-74169344 GCA_025200525.1 Camellia lanceoleosa | reverse complement strand
GAGTATTAGATATATTAAGAAAGTATTAAGTAGATAATTTAAAAATAACATTTGTTACAAATAATAATATAAAAAATAATATTTACTAAATTATAAAAACTTAGCAAAAAAACATAAAAACAAATCGATTAGAAATTATAAATGAAATTTAACATATAAACTAGATAAAGCAAACTCACATAACCATTTCTTTAAAAGATAAATAAGAAATATTATAAATAATTACCCTTATTCTATAAACGAAATTCACCATAACTAAGTGTCCCTCTTTTCAAAAGAAAGAGTAAAAATTTAATAAGATTCTTTAAATACGTTTTGTAATTACATGTTATTTTTTATAATCCTTTCATGGATTAAATAAGTTTGATTTAAATATTTTAGGGACTTAATAGATTAACCAATTATTTAGAGACTAAATGGACTTTCTATATATATTTTATGATTTAATAGATTCAATTGGTAGTTTAGGAACTAAGATACAATTTAGTAATAGTTTAAGAGTAAAAAGTTAAATTGATCTAATAATCATAGCATTTTCATTTTATTATGTTTGACTCTAAAAAATAGATGGTCTACTTTCAAAAAATCTTGTCCCTTTATTTTTTAGAAACAAATACATGAAAAATAAAATGTTACAATTATTAAATTGACTTAATTTTTTTCATAAATGATATATACTATAAACTCTACAAAAATAAAAAATTCAAAGAAAAGATTCATAGTGAACCCACAGCCCCTCAAATTCTCTTTCCTATTTTTAAATTATTCTTTAATGTTTGAGTTCTTTTAGGTGTTGGGTTGGTGGCTCACAAATTTGTCACGTGTGTTTGGATATGATTGGGTTTCATCTTCAGTGCTAATAATCTAGAATTGGAGTTTTGTAACTATAATACTTTGAACACTTGCTTTTCTTTATTAATATTTTTTCTTTAATATTTTATATGTATGATGCATATAATTGTGTAGAATATGATTGTCATTACTTTCCCGTGTCAACTTAATTAAAATGGGAATTTTTTCTTTTAATGTTGGTAACACATTGCTTTTTTCTTATTGATGTTTCTCCTTTGTTTTGTATGTATTCTTTAGTTTATATAATTTTTTATTTAATTTTTGCTAATTAAGAAAATAAAAATAACTTTTGTCTCATATAAGTATCCAAATGAAATTCATTTCAAAATTTGTAACTTTTTGTAATTTTAACGGTATATATCTATACTACTTATGAAACAAAAGCTCAAGTTAATGTCTTGAAGCTTTTATTTTTTTGTATGCCAAAAAATAGGGAAATTCTAATGTATACATCTCTTGAAATGAGTATATCATAAACACCCTTAATTATGTCATTTTTTTAGTTATGATTAATTTTTTTTCTTTAATTATAACATTATTTTAGTTATAACTCATAAGATCTTTAGTTATACCTCTTGTTGTGTTTGGTTATGATATTTTTTTAGTTATGATTTAGAAAGTATAAAATTATATAATTTTCTCCTTTACTTATGAAATATATATGATACAAACCCTTTAAAAAATGTATAACATAGTGTTTCTCACTTATCCTTCATCATTTTTTAAAAATACATCTATAATCCCATTACCACTTGAAAGTTAATATACAAAATAATAACTGTTAATAGCAAGGACAATTAAGTTATAAGTCCATTTTTTTAATTTTTTGGTCATTAGGCCTAACCTTTAATATCTTTGGTTCAAAATGACACAATTTATTGAAAATGATAACTATTTGTTGAAATCAACTAATTTGTCTATATGTTGAAATTCACAAAACTAAATATTTGTTAATATGTATACATGTCACTGCTTAACTACATATCTGTTAAATATCACACATTTCTTTACCTCACCACAATCATCACATGTTGTTACTAGCCGCTGCTACCAACGACTTTTTTCAAATTAATTTTCGGTCTTGATAATCTTTTCGATATGTCCTTACCATCAAATAGAATTTTATCTTAGATATATCTATACCCCTTTGATGTGAACTTTTCACAAACTTTCTCTAATAATAATTGCTTGAATTTTAAATTTTTATTTATGTAACCCACATATTTGTGTGGATAAAAATGCTATATAATTTCACTGAAGCACCCCAAATTTATCCCAACGTAAATTTATAGTATTATATATATATATATATATATCCAAAATGTCCTTCATGAACAGGCAAGAACACAGTCACCATCCTTTTCGACGAAAAGACATTCAAAACAAAATGTGAATGTGTTTTGTGTTTATTTATGTACGTCTGTGTGATGATATTTGCCTCGTGTCGTTCAATGCCCTAACGAGAGGGGCACTTGGAAAACAAACAAACAAACAAATAATACAATAGAAAATTATATTACAATTGACTGACTGTGATGAGAGAGAGAGAGAGAGACAATAGCGGTTTGGCTTCAATGTTGTGGGCTGACTGGAGCTGTATTTGCTGTAAAACTGTAGAGAGAGAAAACAGGTGAGAGAGAAACGGAGAGTTGCATCGTCTCATCTGACTTTTGTTACCTAATATAATTGTTAGATTTAATATTTATTTTAAGTTTTGACTTCTCTTAAATTGAATTTTAATTTGAGAGATTATTTGAAATTAATTTTAATAATTTAAATTGTTAATTTTTTTAGATTCATTGAATAAAATATTCATGTAAAATATTAAGATGATTGAATATCAGTAACTATATATATAAATCGCATTTGTTTTTTTTAAAAAAAAAATAGATGATAAATATAATTTTAAAAATAATCATTTATTTTTTGTAATATAAATTTAGTTCGAACATACAATTATCGATATCTGATTATCTTGATTTTTTACATGAATATTCCACTCAATTAATCCTAAAAGGTGAATGGTTTGGATAATTGAAACGAGACCTATGTTATCTAATATTGAGATCCCAACATATACTACGACATATAAGAGTTTTAGAGACTAAAACTGCTTGGTAAGATTCTCAAATTATAGTTCCACCTATTGATTTGAGTGTGTTGTTTGTTTTAATCTTTCAAATAATAATTCTACACCCATTTTTCAAAACTCAATTCAAAACATAATAATTACTTTTCAAAACTCATAACCAAATATATAATTCAAAACTCTTTTCAAAACTCAATTCAAATCAATAATTTAATTTTTTAAATATTTTAATTAATTTTGTTAAGATTTTAAATATTTTAATATTTAAATATGTTACTTATTTTTTAATTTTTTTTTGAATAGTTTTAAATATTTTAATTTCAAAATGTTATGATTTTAATTTTTTAAATTTGAAAATATTTTATAAAAATAAATTCAAACTCTATTTTATAAAAATATTTTTAAATATTTTAATTTTTTTGTTATGTATTTTGTTACGATTTGAGTATAGAGTTATGAAAGTAGTATGGAGTTTCGAATTATGTGTTTGGTTATGAGTTTTAAAAATAATTTCTTAATTGAGTTTAGTTTTATGTATTTGGTTAAGATTTGAGTGTAAAGTTATTTTTAAATTTAAAATATTAACATTTTAAATTATTTAAATCTTTTGAATATTTATTTTAATTTTTTACTTATTAAATTTTTTAGATTATTTAAATTATTTAAATATTTATGATTTAAATTTTTTGAATATTTATTTTTAAAAAAATTATTTCCTTTGTAGTATTTTCAATTAAAAAATTGATTAATGTTATTTTCGTTAATAATAAATTTTTTAATTGAATTTTAAAAGAGTTTAGTTATGAGTGTTGATCGAATTTTTAATAGTGTGAAAGTAATGTGTTTTGCTATGAGTTATAACAATTTGAATTAAGTTTTGAAAATCTTTCCAAAATTGATAACCAAATAAATTTTCTTATTTCACATGTCAAATCAAATTTTCAAAAATCAATTCTACATTCAGTTCAATGCTCTATCTAAAGACCATAACCAAACAAATTTTTATACTCAAATCATAATTCACAACTCATACTAAGCTTATGAAATTTCTACTGCACACAACCTAAGGTAGTGTTTGGTAGAGTTTTGTAAATGTGATTTGAGAGTATGAGTTGTGTTTTGAGTTTGTGTGTTGTGAAGTTATGATTTGAGTGTAGAAAATTTGTTTGGTAAAGAGTTTTGAAAATAGTTTTGGAAAAAAGGTTTGATTTGAGTAGGAAATTGTTGATGTGACATTTGATATGTGATACAAAAATTTATAACTCATACAACTCAAAATTATTTTGAAGCACATAAAAAATTTTAAAAATTTCAGAAAATATTTTTTTCGATTATATATCAATTGCAAAAATTTGTAAAAAAAAAAAAAATCGCTCATCCGGTCAACCTACGACGAATTCTTTCAAAAAAAAAATTTGAAACAGTTTGGGTTTACAGTAATGCATTTACGACAGACGACAGGCGTTTTGCAGAGCTGTGGAAAATTAATTTCACAGCTCCATCCAAACACCACACTCAAATGATGGTGTTGAATCACATTTTCAGAGCATAACCAAACACAGCCTAAGTTTTTTTGTTTTCTAAAAATATAAATTTTGTTACAAAAAATATTGAGGGACTAATTTCAGTTATTGCGAGAACAATCGCTAAAAGGTTGTCCTCAAAAATCAAAAAATAAGTCTTTAAGGATAAAATTTTAAAAATGTTGCTAATAAATACACTCTTAAGAATAAAATAACTTGGTCCCAAAAAAATTTATTTTTTGAAACAAAACTTTTGATATCAAAAGATTAGTAATTAATCATTAAATGTTTAATTTTATTGTTAAAAATAATATAATACTTTTAACGACAAATTTTGTCTCTAAAAAATAATTTAATCTTCAAATTTTTGTAAAATTTTAATTTATTGTAGTGATGAGTGAAGTCCAACCTTATTTTGAGGACACGTTGCTTTGTGGGCGACTTATTTTTATTGTTTTTGCGGTATGATTGATTATTATTAATATTGTTTTTGTAGTTGGAACTTGAAATGCATTATTGGATTTCTTGCACCATGCTTGGGGAGATTGTTTATTAATTTTGAGCTATCGACTCCTCCCGGTGCGGTTTCGACAATTATTAAAAATAAAATTATAAATTAAATTGTAAATAATAGATTGGTAAATAATCCAATCATAATTTTAGATAGTTTCAATTTATTAGTTGATTAAAGAAAAATTTTTAAACAATCATCAAATATTTGTAAAATATATAATATTAATTTACATAATATTTGTCATATATATAACTACTAATTTATAATAAATTTTACATCTTAAATATTTCTCCCATTTATTTTTACTTGAATATTTTATTATAAATTAAAAACATATATATATTAACTTTAGTCAAGTGGAATAGTTTCGAAAGTAAATTATAATTTTTAAAATTTAATTCACAATTAATATATGAATCAATACAAATTAAACAATTTTAACAAATTAAATAATATTTTACACAATCTTATTTGTTATTATGCTTTCCGCAGAAATAAAGTCGTTGCCACCGTGACTTTCTATTTTATTTAAGATAAAATAAATTGAACAAGAAGAACCTTCTAAACACAAATTATTGTTGTATTTTTTTAATTTGTCCACCCTTTCCTAAGGGGTAGCTCCCTCGGATTCTTATGTAGTGTTTGGTTATAAGATTTGATAAGAGAAATAAAAAAATAAAAAAATGCAAATTCATTTTTCGTTTGATTGTAATAGAAACAGGGACAATGTGAGCCCATGCTTGATAGGGTCATATCCCAATTATTGTTAATATTTTAAGAAAGAATGATTTATCTCCTTTTTTCTTCCACCCCTTTGACACCCTCTCTCTCATTGGTTACATTTTCTTTTTTTTTTTCTTTTTTTTCTTGCTCCTCCAATCACCACCCACCACGTGACAAAGGGAGTGAGAGGGTGACTCCCAAAAGGAGGTCTCGAGCATTATTCATATTTTAATTTATATAGCTTTGTTCTTTCAAAAAATTAAGGATTCCATCAAATAAAAAAAATTAATTTTTTTTTTAATATAATGGTAATACTATCTCGTTGATATAATCATCGAATAACATCTTCTCATCTACTTTCCCATATATATGTGGAAATGTAATTATATTTTGAATGTGGGATTCACCTTCCACATGTAAGTTTATTATTGGTAAGAAATATCACATGTCAATAGTGATATGGCATTACCGTAACTTTGAATTTTTACTATATTTGGTAAGCAATTTTTAAAAATAGTTTTTGAGTTTTTATTTTTCGTGTGGTTTCTCTTTAGTGAGTTTTTTTTATAAATATTTAAAGCAGTTTTTCTTTTACTTTTTAAATTCACTTAATCGAGACAGATTTAAAAAATAAAATATTTGTGATTTTTTTTAAAAATATTTACTAAATATAAAAATTTAGCAAATTTAGCAAATTTTTCACAAATATTTTATTTTTTTAACTGCATCTTAAAAATGACTAAATTTTAAAAAAAAAAAAATACTAAAGACAATAAACAAAAAATAAAAATCAAAAGCTATTTTTAAAAATTCAAAACCAAACACAATAAATGTTTTTTAGTTAAAGAAAAATTTTGTTTTTAAAATTTGAAAAACTCAAGTTTATGAAGTGATTCCATCTACAGAAAAACTATGGTGTTGCCACGAAATAGAAAACATATGAGAAAAGGAAGTGAGAGGGAGATACAATCCTATTTTTTGTCTTTGAATTATGATGTTGATTGAGGTTTGAAAGGATTGGAAAAGGTATGTGAAATATGAAAAAAATATACCTACATTTCACATAGTTTCACACACCTTTTCCCTTTCCCTTTCCATTTCCAAATCCCTCTCCAAATCCTCCAACCAAACACAGTATTAGGCTTTTTCTTTTATTTATTTATTTATTTATTTTTCTTTTTTCATTTTCTAACTCAACCAAATAAAATTTGAAATTTGAATCCGATAAATATTTCTCATTTTTCTTTCTATTTTTCTTTCCCTTTTCCGTATTAAATTATCTAATCAAACATTGCCTAAAAAACTAACAACCGCCGTGCCACCGCCGTTGCCGCCACCACCACCACCACACAACATACACAATCACCCACCGCCCCTGCCGCCACCGCCATCACCACCACTACCACCACAACACAACATACACAATCACCCCCCACCAACCTCCTGCCCCCCTCCTCCCCTACCCTACGCGATATAATCATCCATCATGCCTTATTGTGGACATTCTACTCTTACTACTTGATTTCATTTATTTATTATTTTAATATTTTATTTGGAATTCATGCAAATTTTAATTTTAATTTTAATTTAAAAAAAAAAAAAAAAAAACCTTTGATTTTCAAATATCAAACGAGCAATGTAATTATGAATGCATTTGACATATTTGAAAATCAAAGTTTACGTGAATCTCAGCCTAACTGTAGCTCAAGTTGTTGTGAGCGGTCACTTAAGTATCAGTGATATAATAAGGTCTCAAGTTTGAATTATTGAAATAGCATAATTTTATTATAATAGTTAGTTTTAACTAACTTATTGACATTTTTGTGTATGACAAAAAATATAGGATAGTGTTTGGTTTAGTTTTTAAATTAATATTTAGATCAAAAAAATCAAAAAATATATTTTATTAACAAATTTAAAAGAAAAATTTAAAATTATTTTTTTTTCTCTCTCTCTCTCTCTCCTTATATTTTTTTAATTAATAAATCAATGAATCATTTTTCTTTTTCCTCTCTCCTCCCTCCTCCCTTATCTCTCATTCTCTCACGTTTTAGATAATAGTTAATTAAATTTTTTCTAACACCCATCTATTCAACTAAAATAAAATTAAAAAAAAAAAAATTACAAATCATCCCAAAATTATTTTCAAAACTCACAACTAAATAAAACTTTAATTTTCAAAACTCTTTTCAATAATTTATCTTTGAAAGTACAACTCAAAACTAAAATTTTTTTTTAAATAAAAAAAACCAGAAAACACCGAGCCTATTTATATATATATATACACAAATCATCTCAGCATGTGACTCCATCGTACACCATGGAAGCCGGTAATGACATTTTTGTTTCATTAATGGTTAGAAGTAAGCTGCTACGAAAGTGATGAACAAAATAACACAATAGCATAGTTAGATGGTGTTTCGAAAATGGTTGTTTTAGTTAATTTGTTAATTTTTTTATAAATGACATGGGAAAAAAATAAAATGAGCGATGTGATTGAATATTTTGATTTTTTAATTAATTTAGCCAAGAAATCAACACTCCAAACCAGTCTTAAAGTCTTTCCATGTTACACATTCCACATCATAGGTTCTTATAATGTTAAGTTTGTCGAAATAAAGAAATTATTTGATAGTTTTAGAGTATTATATCATATTATTGAAATTATTAGATATGAGATACCAAATTTGGATTCGATTTGTCTTCGGTCCATGCTGAACGGTATTATTGGGTAGGGGTAGCCATTGACTTGATTGTCCGTCCAACCTGTCTGATTCAAATTTTTTTTTTTTTTAACCCATTTAATTTTCAAATTGAGTTTGGGATAAAGAATTTGAGCCCAACCTACTCATTTAAAAATGAGAGAATTGTTGAAAAGTCCAAGGTAAAGAGGGTATTAAGCATTAGGCCCAATGGATATTTTTTGTTGATGAAAGGTCTACCGTTTGTGACATAGTTTGGTGAGAAGTCATTTTCTTAACCTTTGTTTCCAATTTTAACTCTTAATTTATATGGTAGCTTTTTTTTTTTTATCTGTTCACATTTTGTTGACTATATGTTCAAACTTGTGGCTATCTATTCAAATTATTTTCTATCTGTTCAATTTTTCACTATTTGTTGAATTTTCTTCCTTTATCCTGCTCAATTTTTACCCTATCTGCTCATTTTTTGATCTTTTCAGCTCAAATTTTGTTCGTGATTCCGCCAAACCAACTCTATCTATTGTCAAAATCTTTTTATCCACTGGAATTTTATATCTATCTATTTTTTTTTCTTTTTGAATAAATGAAGATTTATCTGTTAAAACATCTGACTAGATGCATCACTAGACAAAAGGAAAACAAGAACCAAAGGTGGATAGTCCACCCAATCAGAATGAAGTTTTTTTCTAGAGTAGGAATTAGTGACCCAGTGCGCACCCCTGTTGTTTGCTCGTTTAGTCCATCCAAAATTTCATTGCCTCAACTTTGATAAACTTCAAATATCAAGCACTAGTACCATACACTTCCATGGGAGCACATCTTTAGAAACACAGAGCTTGATTAGAGATTGATTATCACTTTTAATCTCAACCAAGAAGGCATTATGTACTTGGGCTAAAGAGCATGGCAGGTGATTACATGAGCTTCCGCTTGTGAAGTAGAGGATATTGAGAAAATGAAACCAAATCGTCCAAAAGTCTTCTTGAGTCATGCATAATAGCAACAACAGATGAATTCAAAATTACATGATTATAACATGTATCGCCAATGCAGTTGTGAGGTCTCGGTGTCCCACATTGGGAATGGGGGGGAGTTCCTGGGTTATAAAAGTAAAAACATGGACCCTTATATAGCATCTATGCCTTTTCTCGAGTGGTGAAATCCCTAGCAGAACTCTCCAATTAAGCGTGCTTAAGCTAGAGTGGTTCTGGGATGGGTGACTCACTGGGAAAAACAAATCCATGTGGGTGTGGTTCAAAGAAGACAATATTGATGACATGTGAAGGGTTGGGGCGTTACAAATGATATCAGAGCCGAATTTCTGGAGTACCGAGTGTAAGCCCCTGGTGTCTCTCAATGCACGCATGCGAAGCTTGTGAACTAGCAGGCTATTGCACGGGGACGTACAACCCTAAGAGGGGTGGATTGTAAGGCCTTGGTATCCCACATCGGGATTGGAGGGGGAGTTCTTGGGCTATAAAAGTAAAACCCTAGACCTTTATATAGCATCGATGCCTTTTCTCGAGTGGTGAAATCCCTAGCAAAACACCCCAGTTAAACGTGCTTAAGTTGGAGTAGTTCTGGAATGGGTAACCCATTGGGAAGAACAACTGCATGTGGCCCAAAGCGACCATATCGATGACATGTGAAGGGTTGGGGCATTACAGATCTGACTCCACAGATGGCTAGATGCCACTTATAAGAAGGTGGACGTAACGAAAAACCCTCCAATCCTAGGCCAAGCAGATAAAGCATTCCAATGTTGTTTATACTCAAACCAAGTGTGAGAATACTTTTGAATGACTTTACTTGGGATAACTAACATATGATTAAAAATGAGATCGTTGCGAGCTTTCTATATAAACCATCCAAGCAAAGCTATTTTGCTGACCACCTCTATTTCATTTACTACCTCAGAATCCTGAGCTATCTCCAACCATTTTGTTGTCCATTGTACAAGATTATGTATCGTGCCCCGTTCAATCGACAAAGAAAGTAAGCCTTCACACCACACCACACCACTTTCGTCCATGTACAATCAAAGAGCATATGTTTCATTGATTCTGTTTCCTTCAAACACACAGGGCATAAGGCAGAGGGAAAGCACTTGCGTTTGAACAAATTAGATTTAGCAGCTAGCGCATCGATACTGAATTTTTGGAGGTACCTCCATCCTTCAAACTCGTTTCCAGAACTTTAGAGGAAAATGAAAAGAGACAGAGGGTTGGACATTCGATGATATATCAATTGAGGTTCGAGCTAGATCATAACCTAATTTAACTGAATAGATCCCAGTCTTGTTTGGGTGCCACACCATGACATCCTTCCTCTCTTCAAAAGAGATTGGGGAGACTTGAATAACTTGGACTTCCTCTTTTGATAAAGAGTCATTAACAACTTCCAAATCCCACTGTTTGTGGGCTTGATTAATTACATCTGAAACAAGCTTAACTGAACAGTTTGGAGGTTTATATCCCCAGCATTAGGGAGCCATTTATCCTTCCAGAACTGAATTGATTTCCTATTTTGAACCTGTCATCTAGTCGATTTCAATTGAAATTCACGCCCTTTTAACAAACTAGATCAACTACATAATGCCTTTGCTCCTTTTGTGGATTGAAGAAAAGTCGAATGAGGATAATACAAACCTTTAAACATCTGCCCTTCTTTGATCAATCTCCAACTTTGCTGAGCAAGCATGGCTTGGTTAATAGCCGTGAAATCTCGAAAGCCCATGCCACCGCGAGATTTAGGCAAACTCATTTTATCCCATCTAACCTAGTGGATACCTCGATTCAACGAATCGCCCTTCCATCAAAAGTTTCGAATAACCGAATTAACTTTGTTATAGAAACATTTTGGTAGAAACACGCCATGGCATAAGAAGGTATGGCTTGGACCACTGCTTTGATGAGTACTTCCCTTTTCACATAAGATATGAGTGTGTTTTTCTATCATACCATCTTTGAAGTTATTTTTTCCATCAAAAAATTATAGGCCTCGAATTTCGATCTTCCCTACCACGACGGAAATCCAGGATATTTTACATTTGGTCGTGCATAAGAGATGCCCATGGATCCACATATTTGTTAAACCTACTTTATATGTCTCTTTCTATTTATCAAAAAGTGAATATGTTTATTCTTATCTATTTAATTTTTTATTTTTTTCCTATCTATTGAAATTATCTATTCTATTTTTTTTCATCTATTGAAACAAAAGGTGATTGTCTATTGAAATGGGTGGGAATAGTAGGAGGAGAGAGTTATTTGTTTAAATTCTCTTTTCTCTCTCTAGTTATGCAATAAAAAACAACAATAACATCAACAAAAAAGAAAAAAAATTTTTAATAACATCATCAACAACAACAATAAGCCAGATCCAAAATAAAAAAAAATAAAAATAAAAATTGAACAAATAACAGATTTGTTCAAATTCGCACACAAATTTGTTCAACTTTGGATTTTAACACAGATCTGTGATATATACACATCTATAATATTCATAAAACAACAAATTTGATACACACACACACACACACACATATATATATATATAGAGAGAGGGGGGGTGACAACTGGAGCAGATCAATCGGAGTGAGGCGGTGGATGGCAATTTCGTGGCCGTTGGAATCAGCTTTCTTGGGCTCTGCCTTCAATCTACCTCCTTTCATGGAAAAGCATCCAACATGCAAGATATGAATTAAATATGATATTATGATCCTAAATATGCAACCAAACACACACAATGCAAAGCTAAGTTCGGTTTAAGGCTACTATCATGATCTAATGCAAACAAAGCAACCAATACATAAAAATAAATATGCAAAATATTATATGATGATTAAACCGGGCTATATGGATGTAAATATGATGAATAAATTAGCCTAAACATGTAAGAAATATACAACTAATTAAAACATGCAAAACAATACGAAAACATGCAAGATTGCTAACCTAGATGATGATGATTCATGATTACTAACACCCTAACAATGATCTAATAATCAAAACATGCTTAAATCATATTTAAAAACAAAGACATCCGACCACTTACTTGTTGGTTTGAACATCAAACCAAAGAGCAACCGAAAAGAGAAAAAAAATCTTTCTTGAAAGCTTCCCTCAGGCTTAGGCTTTGCTTTGATTCATTTTTCTTCAAACCCTAGATCTACTTTTAGTTGTAGAGCTGCTATATTGAGGTGGGTAATCTCATATTTGAGGGTTGAAGTAGAGAGAGCACATTCCAAACTCTTTTAAAACACTTCAAAATAGTCTAAAAGCTTGGTCCCTTAAAGATGACGGGTGGGGGTTTTATTTATAAACAATGGGGGAAGGTTTTGGAACACCCTAGGTCATTCTAGGATTACTCATCGCTTTCTACTTGTGCCTCTCGATCAATTCGCAGCCAAAATTCACTCAGCACTACCAATAAATTGTGCAGCCGCATAGCCTATTAGTGTAGCTTGTGCAGTCGCAGGACCAATGTGCGTCTGAGCATACAGCAAAGCCACCAGGTGCGGGCACATGTGCCCTCGATGCATGCAAGCCATGCATGCATGTACAGGTACATGGTTTTTAGGTTTTTGAACCCTCTTACTACCTAAGTATGTACGTTTTGCTCTCAATTGACATTTTCACACAAAATAGGTTAATGATTTTGAAAATATTCATCAATATAGACTTAAGTGGACCTTTCCCTCTAAGTGGGACCAAAAAGTTAGGTTTTTGATAAAAATGGGTTTAGAGGCAAAATGGTTATTTTTACAAAAAGATGATTTTTGGCCAAAACGGGATGATACAGGAGCTTGTAACAACTACAAATATTTTGAGGGATGAAGTAATTACTGTTTCAACATCAAAAAGTATTAAGCGCCCAAAGTCTTAAGGTAAGTAAAAAATGGGATGTCTACACCTCTTAACTATTAATGAATATTATTTTACCTTCTTTACCTATGAACCTATTGGTGCCATATTTAAACCATCCAGTTAGAAGGTGACA
Source organism: Camellia lanceoleosa (assembly GCA_025200525.1). Lineage (NCBI taxonomy): Eukaryota > Viridiplantae > Streptophyta > Magnoliopsida > Ericales > Theaceae > Camellia > Camellia lanceoleosa. The sequence goes on along the minus strand of CM045760.1, from coordinate 74,155,940 downwards.
TGTGGCAAACAAGGGAATTATACAGATACATGGAGTATTAAAGAGCCCCCACTTTCAAAGAAGCTCACGTGAGTAGTAGGTGTGAATTTCAACAGTTGAAGCTTTAATCAATACGTGAAAAGCACATGGAAGGGAAGTTATCAAAAGAACGGTTACTAGTAGTTACACAGGCAGAAGGAGAAGAAGTGGCCCTTGGAAAAAGAAAAAAGAAAGGAGATCATGGTGAGAAATAGCAACTCAACTACTTCGAAGGGCAAAGTGAAGACTATAAATAGATGAGAACAAAGACAAAGAAGATCCTTTACCAAATCTAGACTCTACCTCTTTGTCATTTCATTTATCTTTAAATTTCAGCACTATTGTGGACGCCATGCCTTTTGGAGTATTAGGCACGTTTCTACACTATGTTGTACCAACTCACTTTTCTACATTGAGAGAGTCGCCACTTAATTTTCATGGGAAACTAGAAACCATTAGCAATGAAAATTAAGTACACGCATTAGTCCGTCACAACCAAACATCTCAGTTCGGGAACTTAGGTACAAGAGGCGAATGTCATGAACTGATACACACCTCTTGCCCATTCCATGGACTCAATTAAAATAATTAATTAATTCCATGGACTCAATTATTAACCCTAATTCATTATTAACCCTAATAAACTAGGTGATCATATGAATACCACTTAGTTCCTATCCAATGAATAAAACCATATATTTTTTTTTATAAAGTCATTCTTTTTCATCCGAAAGCAATATTTAAAACCACATGGCTATAGACATGAACCAAATCAAGTAATATTTATAAAAACACTCAAAACAATCAATTGATCATGAAAGGCACCTAACTTGCACTATTTAAAGAACAATGCATAAACCAAGAAATATGCTATGTATGGGCGCCTTGCTTTTTCGAGTCTAAAACCCGTTCCCACACGAGTGTTATGCACACTTGCTTAATAAACAAAGAGTCACCTCTTAGTTTTATGGAAAATTAAGAAACCTTTAACAATGAAAACTAAGTTAAGGATCGATCTGTCATAACCAAAGATGTTCGTGTTAAGCTTAGGTACAAAAAGGGAAAGTCATTGAATGATAGCACTCCCTTTTGCCCAATCTAAAGATTGGACTCTACTAACATTCTATTTTATGATTTTAGTGGTTAATTATTCACAAAATTCATTTTAAGCCTAGAATTTTTTACTAACCTTACAAACTAGATGATTTGAAAACTGGACATCACCTACCTTAGATTCTATGAATAAAATCATATCGTTTCCAAAAACAAAGATTTTATTACAAAAAATAGATTTTCCAAGGATATGATCATACACATGAACTAAGTCAAGCCATAATAATTAAACCATTCAAAACACACAATTTTGCATAGAAAAACATTTAACTTGCATAATTTAAAGGACAATGCATAGAACAAGCATATGCTATAAGGATTAATGGAACTTACCCGGATGCCCACTTTCAGCATCTTACATGCAAAAAACAAAGTGGATATGAATCCTAAACATGTAACTAATCATACAAGTGATGAACCTAGGCCTAGTTTGAGGCTACTAGAATGATGCTTATGCACAAAAACAAGAAACAAATAGTGAAAAGACAATTAAACAATGCGAGTTATCTACCTGATGATTCAAACTAGGCCTAACACATTATTTCTACATGATTAAATGATCCTAAACATGATGTTCTAAGAAAAATAAAGAGGACATGCAAGAAAAGGCGATAAAGTGAACAAAACTAAGAAACTACATGATGATCATGCCATCCTAACAACCCTAGATGATTACATGTTGAAAAGAGATGAGAAATAAGTACTAAAATAAATAAAAAGTAAATGTTTACCTATTGGTTTTCGAGAGCCAAAGAGCACACAAAGAACAAGACAAGAAAGCTATGTTTTCTTGCTTGTAGGCCTCTCTCAAGTTTAGGTTTCTGAGTTTAGTTCAAGTTTCCAATCCTTAGGCTATTTTTAATTGCCTTTAGGTTGCTATTAGGGTAGGATTTTCAGAATAGGGGTATGGGGAGGAGGTTTCTATCTCACAAGCTCTCAAAATGCTCTCAAAGGTCTTAATTTTCTAATCCCTTAAAAGAGAGTACCGGAGGGGGGAAGGAGAGGGGGTTCTTTTATAAGCGCTCCTAGCTTGGGAAGGAAGCCAAGAGAGTCTACTAGGATTAGCCATCGCTTTCTCCCTAGTGGCTCCCTCCAATGCCATATTGCTATCCTTGCAAGGTTTCAATTTTTGTCTATCAAGGGGAAGTGCAATGACGCATAAGAGGTGTGGCCATGCAATGCACTTGTAGACATGTGTGCGACCAAGGGTCTAGGTGTCAATTTTGTAGGTTAGATGAGGTTTTGCATGGCTTTTGCCTACTTATGGCCCAAGTAAGCTTAAATTGCCTTTCGATCAATGTTTTCAATAAAACTGATCAATGATTTTGGAAAATATCATCAATCTAAGTGCAATTAGGCTTCCTATATCTCTCGAGGTCGAAAAATTGGTTTTGGATGAGTAACCGGATCAGGATTATATAGGGAATTTTTGAAAAAGACATATATTAGCCTAACGCAAGGGTGTAACAAAGAATTTAAACAAATTACATTATTCAAAGGTTGGAGATATTAGCATTTCATCATTGGGAGGCCTACAAGCACTCAAAGTTTTAGGGTCAGTCAAAATGGGACGTATATACTATGAAGAACAAGGAAACTTACTTGGATTATATCGTCAAGTGTAAAACATGCATGTTATGAATTAAATAATGTATAATGATCCTAAAAATGCTACTAATCAAGAAATCATTAACCTACTGACATGATTCAATGCAAACAAAGCAACTAACACAAACAAATCTAAACATTATATGATGATTAAACAGGGTTATATGTATGATGATATCAAGACCTAAACATGCAACAAGTATACAACTAATTACAAAGATGTAAAAAAAAAAAAAACGCAAAAACATGCAAGATTGCTAACCTAGATAATGATTCATGTTTACTAAAACCCTAACCATTATCAAACAATGAAAATGTGCTTAAATAATATTTAAAAAAAAAAAAAAAAAAAAACATACCACTTGCTTGTTGGTTTGAATATCAAACTAAAGAGCAACCGGAAAGGCAAGAAAAGAAGAGATTTCCTTGCTTGCAAGCTTCCCTTAGGCTTGGTTTTGATTTGATCAACTTTTCTTCAAACCCTAGATCTACTTTTGGTTGTAGAGTTGTTGTATTAAGGTTGGATTTTAGGATTTGAGGGTGGGGGGGTCAAGTTTGCAACTCTAACTCACTCTAACCACTTTAAAAATTGCCTAAAAGCTTGGTCCCCCAAAGAGGGGAGCTAGGGGTCCTATTTATAGTCTTAGGGGAGGCCTAGGGAACACTATAGAGTTAGCTAGGGTTACCTCATCACTAAGTCATTGGGCCTCCTGTCCAATTCGCACCAATAGTCCAGAGTTGAAACAAAATTTGACATCGCAGGATTGTGCGACTGCACAAGCCATGTGTGGCCGAGTAATCTATGTGTGGCAACACATTCCTTCTGGGCATGTGTGTCATACATGTTTGCACAAGTACGTGGTTTTGGGTCTTTGGACCCTCCCATGACCTAAGTAGGTCCGTTTGACTCCCAATTGACGTTTTTACATAAAATAGGTCAAAGGTTTTGAAATCATTCATCAATCCAAGCTCAATTGGACTTTTATCCTCCAAGTGGGAACAAAAAGTTAGGTTTTGATTAAAATGGGTTAAGAGGTAAAATGGTCATTTTTACAAAAAGACGATTTTGGCTAAAACGGGGTTATACAGCAGCTCATAACAACCTTAAGCATCTTTAGGGATAAAGTAATTACCATTTCATCATCGGGAAGCTTATAAATGTCCAAAGTCTTAGGGCTAGTCAAAAATGAGATGTCTACAACTAAACTTACTTTTCATAGGAGTAGATTACTATAACTCTTATAATTCTAGAACTCGGTTAAAGCTTCAAAGTTTCCCTTACTAAAGGCAAGATTGTAATTGCATTTTTCAATTAATCAACTGCATTTCTTCCCAATCTCTCCCTCCCATTTTGTTTCGAAGTCAAGTTAAATTGCATTGGTTCTTACTTTAGCACACTACAATAAAGTCCTCTTTATTGAGGCTAAAAGAATCTCATCACAATCGTCTAATAAATTGGCTTATTAATATCTGTAAGGACTTTTTAGATCTTTACTGGCATGCTACAATTATGTTTTTATCCTTTAAAGTATCAAAATAGCCAACATATATTTTTTGGCACGCCTAGTGGGACGTCAAGTGTAAGAAATGAAAAATGAATTGGATTTGTCCATTCCAAATAGCTTAGATGAAATCTTTTGGTGTAAAAAAAAAAAAAAAGGATCTTCTAGAAGAGATCCATTTTTTTGATGAAACAAACTTTCATCCATTACAATATTATTGGTGGAAGAAAAAAGATACTATTTAATTAGAGAAATTCTGTAACTTGATATGGAAATTCACCAATGGAGAAACGAGTTTGTAATTCTCACTACCAAAGTCTTTAATAAAGTCTTTAATGGCTGGAATTGGTGAGTGTTTTTAGATTTTTTCCAAGTCATTAACAGTTGAAATTGGAAAAGAGTTGACTTGATCAATGGCTTAGGGGATCAGAAAAACTCATTTGTAAAACCAACTTATGGAAGTAACATGGCTAAATAGCATGTTGTTGAGCCAAATACAATTAAAAATGATGTTCCATATAAGGCTCGAAGGGTTGAAAAACCCATTCTTAGATAGTCACACCACGGAAACAACATATTTATGGAGGATTTTCACAAGCCATTATTGGCTAAAATAGAAAAATCAACCTATTAGGCCAAAAAAATGATGAAAATCAAGTGACCAAAGAACATGTTCTTAAGCCAAACATGGTTGAGAATGATGAACAACATAATGTTCATGAATTTGAATTTTTGGAGATTGTTCAAAATGTCAAGTTGTTTGAATTTTTAAGGCCATCTTGTACCATGATTGTTAGTGTTCAAAATCCTTTTTGTATTTGTAGTTCACGTCAAAATTTAATTTTGATGAAATGGTTAACAAAAAACCAAATTTCAAAAAATATATTCGCTGAAATTTTCTACAATGGAAAGCATGAAAAATGGCCAATCAAATAACAAAATTATGGCTATCTTCATGGTAACATGTTGTATGGTTGTTTTTAAGATTGGCCAAGGAAATACAATGATTCAATACCTTCGAAACTTGATTGTACACCTTTGAAGCTTGATAATACACCTTCAAAACCTGGTTGCACATCTTCGAATTGGAGTTGTTTCCTTAGTGGAATATAAGATCCAATTCATTTACCAAATATTATATATTAAGTTTGGTGTGGGTTGTATATGGACTATATATATATATTATGTAGGTGACCTTTGAAAACCCAATATATCATTTAATTAGCTTGATAGTAGTTAACATAATTTGGAAAACCAACTTACCAAATTTCAGGTAATAGAATTATTCTCATTGGCTTTGTTGGAGGCATTAACAACACTTGAAAGACTAAGAGCTCATCAATACCATGGCTCTGTTTTTTCATTACATGGGGTGTGTATTCATGTACACTTGGAGTTGATACGTGTCTCTTTGTTCTACTAGTACTAGTAGCCTCGAAGAGATCTTTTACTTATTTACTACCAGTTTCAAGGGATTGATTTGGTGCATCTCTACTCTATCGAAGGTGTTTTACGGTTACTTTGAAAGTTCCTAGCACCATTAACATGATCCATTATTTACTTCAAACGTTCCTAACACCATTAGCATGGTCCATTATTTACTTCAAAGGTTCCTAACACCATTAGCATGGTCCATTATTTTGGTATCTTCTTCAATTCTACTTCGAAGGCTTCTTTCTCTGTCATTTGGTGAGATCCATTTCTCTTGTTATTATTGAAACTTACCCAAAGCCATTTACAAGACTTTTGTGCCCCGATTTATAATCTATTTGTAGAACTATTTAGTGATAATGGAATTGGACTTTGGTTTAGTGAATGTATTCATTTGATGGAACCACATAAACCACTACAAGAAATAACACTTTTAGTGACCAAAAAAGTGGTCGCAAAAAGCTCATATCTAGTCACTGATTATTTGTAGCAACCAAAAAAGTTGGTTGCAATGTAGTCGCTAAAACTGATCACAGAAGGTTCTTGGTGACCAAAACTAAAGTTGGTTACATAAAGTAGGCATTTGTGACCATAAATGTTGGTCGTGGAAAGTAATTCAATTTCTCGAAAGTAGTTCATTTTGTGATGAAAAATCTAGTCGCTAAAAGGTAACAATTGTGACCATCGATGTTAGTCACTAAAATGTGGTTTTTGGTGACCAAAACGAAAGTTGGTCGCGAAAAGTAGGAATTTGTGAGCATATATGTTGGCCGCGGAAAGTATTTCAATTTCTCGAAAGTAGTTCATTTTGCGATGAAAAATCTAGTAGCTGAAAGGTAACAATTGCGACCACCGATGTTAGTCACTGAAATGTGGTTTTTGGTGACCAAAACTATCTTAGTCGTGAAAAGTCTAACACAACTACAAGCTTGTCAAGGACCTATTCTGACTAAAATTTTACTGGTTGCAAAAAAGCTTTCAATTTTAAACAACATTTTTGTCAATGTAATGTAATGTTATTTTTATTTTTTTTTTTGTAATACCTGTAATACATTTACAATTAATGCATAATTCATGTCCATCCACTTAATTTCAACATATCAATCCATCAACAATCCAATCTACAAAAAAAAAAAAAAAAAAAAGGAAGTCAAAATAATAATTAATCCATCTAATTACTACCACCTGTCAACTTGAACACATTAATTTTTGACAAAATAACCATCTATCCATCATTTAGTTTACAAAATTACCATCCATCCATCGATTTACTTTACAAAATAACCATCCATTCATCCATTTAGTTTACAATGAATATTCACCAAATCAAAAATATATATGAGAAAATTATCAAAGATTTCAAAAACCATTCATATCCAAGTGCGTGTCATATTTGTCTAATGCGAAATATATCAAAGGCATAACTTAGAATTCATGCACCAGCAAACTGATCATGTCCATAAACACGCATGACTACACCTCTAGCTACCTGCAAGTTAAAAAATAAATAAATAAATAAAAAATGAAGAAAGCATTGTTAATAATAATATTTTTGCTTACACTTCTATTTAATTTTGTAAAATTCTATGGATTTAATTCCACTCCCAAACTAGCAATCACACAGAGCCTTTTGAACGTCATGATCACATCTTAACATATTGTATTAAGATGATGATTTTAACATATTCGATTTCACTTAACATATATTAAGTTTCCCTACCATGATACAAATTTATTAAAAATTTAAGGATTTGGATCCTGATTAGAAAATTAAAGATATCTTTAGTGGAACAAATATTAACAGTCAATTCAACAACATGCATAAAGGGAACAAGTGAAATTTGTTAGTTATAAAATATTACTATTTTAAAAGCACTAATATATGTAATAAAATTTAAAGTACTTATTCATCAAAAGAGTTATATCCACTATGATCACCCTACATTTGTGTCATAAAGTGTTCGAACTGCTCAAAGCATCATTCATATGATTGAATTATGCTTTTCAGTGATGCTACCTCTTCTTTAAGGACCTTAACCTCTTAAGCATGTGCTTGTGACCTAGCTATAGACTTGAAAGCAGAAGACGGCTTTGGACCAACCCCGAAACCTTTCAAATACCCTGACCTCTTCCTAAGGACTTGAACATAAATTTTCTTTTGTATCATTGGGGTTGCTCCAGGCTATGAAGCTTCCTCACGAAGTTGGTCCATCTTCTCCTGTCAATTTTTTTTTTTAATTTTTAAAAAGGGTTAATTACATTTTACCCCTTGTAATTTTGTCAAAAAACACTTCAACTCCCTAAAGTTTAAAATTGTACACATAACCTTATTGCACTTTGAATTAAAATGCAAATCCTAACTCTCTTAAAATCCTAACCAAGACAATAGGTTGAACTTTTGCAATTTTATTCATAATTCAAAGCTTATTCATACTGCCTATATGTTATCCCGAACATGATTGTCTTGATACACAGAGTACATGTCCTATTCATAATCAATTTATGATTTATTATGTTATATTGGTGGGTCGAGTGATGTGAGCCCATATATTGAGTGCATGTTATTGGAACAGTCTGTGTTGTCTTGGCAATTCATCATTGAACCTATTTTCTAGACAGGTTCATGTAAAGCTGTTGGGACTGGTTTGGTGGTTTGGAGGTGGCTGCTATGGGCTCCCTTCCATGGATAATGTCTCTCTTGTTCTTCAAAGGAATAGACTATTGACTTGGTGGTGGCTACAACATGCGCCCTACCATGTTATTGGTTGGAAAGTTTGTGTAGTCTTAATTATTATGTGTAGGTCTCTATTTCTGTTTTGGTGGTTAATTTGGTCTCTAGTATTAATACCTACATGTACGGGTTGTGTAGGGGGTTATATATGTAGTTTTAATTACTATGTGTAAATATTTTTATACTTTAGGTGGGTAAAGTGCTTTTGCGTAAAACCAGGAGGAGTTAAAGTGTAATTAATCCAAGAAAACAAAAAACAAGTAGTTAGGAATATGAATAACAAATATAGTGAAGATATACTTACATATAACACCCCACAAAATCATTTTGATCATCATCATCATTATCATCACAGACAAAATCATCTTTGTTTGCAGCCTCTACATATACACTTCTACCAGATTGCAGAACCACTTCACTTGGAATAATATCAGGTGTAATATCGGTCCTATATAAAGCGTTGCTAATGGAATTTATAATGGTGATTTGGACAATTATAGTGGTCTCATCCTGCTGGAACACATCATTCAGAATAGGCAATTCATTATCATTGGGATCTACATCCTCAAGCTTCGGCACATTCCATATTCCTCGATATTGAAGTCGCTCTACGACTTTCCAATGTTCACCTAATTTGGTATCATTGACATAAAAAACATGCTGCACTTGACTTGGCAAGACAAATGGGTTATTTTGATACCAACTTCTTACGTCAATGGTTGTTAAATGTGTTTCAGTGCGAAATGTTCTGCAGCTACCACTGTTAAACCATTCGCAATGAAACAACACAACTCGATGCCCGCACATGTATGCCATTTCCCAAACTTTACTCAAGTGACCATAAAAATCAATTAACATACCCTGATGATCCCCTTGAATGACCACAATGCTACTTTGACTTTTACGATAGTTGTCTCGATCTTTGGTATGGATTTGAATGCCATTACAAATACAACCCAAATAAATATTCACTACTGGATTAGGGCCATTAGCTAATGACCATAACTCATCAGTTGCTTCCGATGATCCTTCAGCTTGTAATTGATTTATCTACATGAACATGTGACTAGGATGTATGATGTTAATATCAATCTAGGAATAGTGAATTATGTTTATGATGTTTATTACATATTTATCTATATATCTTACCCCGCTCTTTGAACCACATAGGAAATTCTTCTTGTTGCCATCTTATAATATCATGTACATTTGCATTCTGTAATTGATTCTTGTGTTCTCTATTTCAAAAAAATGTGAATAATTAGTGCTTAAGTACGACCATAACGAAAAAGTTATGCATATAGTAACTAAATTAGAACAATGAGAACATACTTTAGATATTTATCGATTTTAGGACTATTGTACAAGACAAACCATTGAGCCACTTTTATTTCATTTTCAAATACGTTGAGTGCCCTTTGAGTTAGCCCAAAAGTACGAATTTTTGTAAAAAAACTGAATACCCCATGCCAACATCACCAACATCTTCATTTCTTTCCTCTTTGTTAAATACGGTTTCAATCCGACCAAGATACATAGAGCAAAAAGTGAGGCATTCTTTGATAATTTAAGCTTTTGCAACTGAACCTTCTGGGCTAGCTCGATTCGCTACATACCCTTTCAAAATCCTGAGTAATCTTCAACAAATAACATGAAATTACTATACAAACCACATATACGGTACTATAATAGCAATAGGGTACATCTATCGATATTGCATTGGCCCTCCACTAATGGCTTCATGGGGCAAGTGAATATAAGTGGACCATGACATCAAAGAATGCAGGTGGAAATTTTTTTTCTAACTTGCAAAGTATGAGTACTATGCTTTCTTGTAATTTCTCCAAATCATTCACCCTCACTGTTTTCGAACATAACTCTTGAAAGTAATTTCCCAACTCAAACAATGCAATAGAAATGTCCTTGTTAAGATACCCACGCATCTCAATAGAAAGAAGTCATTGTACAAGGACATGACAATCATGATTTTTCAAACCGGATAAACTTGCCGCCCTTAGTGCTCACACACCTAGAGATGTTTGCTACATATCCATCAGGATACCTAATCAATTTTAAGAATGCACAAGAATCTTGTCTTTCCTTTAGGGACAATGTGTACAATGCAAGGGGCTTTTCAAAGGAGCCATCCACGCGCCTCTTTAAGTGAAAGTCTTTTCTAATTTTCATATCCTCTCAATCCATGCATGCTTTTTCCGTGTCCTTGTTCTTTCCAACAATGCTTAACAAAATCCCAATCAAATTGTCACATATGTTCTTCTCTATATGCATGACACCGAGGTTATGCTGTAACTTGAGTGTCTTCCAGTAAGGCAATTCAAAAAATATGCTTTTCTTTGTCCAATTCAGTACTGTATTTTCATCCCTTTTTCTTTTCTTGTTGCTTGGATGCTTCCCAAATGGTTTAAATGTTCCTAAATCCAGTTGATCTAATATTTGTTCACCTGACAACTCCAAAGGTCTTGCTCGATCATCTGCCTTACAATTAAAGATCTTACTTTTGCGCCAAGGATGGTCTTCAGGCAAGTATCGGTGGGCACCAATGTACCCTATCTTACTTCTTAACCGTTGTGATGATACATTCTCATTACAATTGGGGCAAGCCAAATATCCTTTTGTACTCCACCCTGACAAGTTGCCATAAGCTGGAAAGTCAGTAATAGTCCACATAACAATTGCATGTATTCGAAAACTTGCCCTAGTTGAGGCATCATACATAACTACACCATCTTCCCACAACTCCTCCAATTCGTCAATTAATGGCCTCAAGTAAACATCAATATCTCTCTCTGGTGCTTGCGGTCCAGGAATAAGCATTGACATTATGGAAAATGGTTGTTTCATATACTTCCACGGTGGCAGGTTATAAGGCATAACTACCACTGGCCACATACTATATGAGTTGCTCATATTTCCAAAAGGGTTGAAACCATCGGTGGCCAACCCTAGCCTCACATTACATGGTTCTTGGGCAAACATAATATGTTGCCTGTCAAAGTCCTTCCATGCCTCGCCATCGGCTGGATGCCTTAATATGCCATCGTCAACACGTTTTTCTTTGTGCCATCTCATATCTACAACTGTTTTTCTCGACATGTATAATCTTTGCAACCTTGGTGTCAACGGGAAATATCTCAAAATCTTATGAGGGATCATCTTACCTTTGCCATCATTCAGTTTGTATCTAGGCTTCTTACAAATCGGACAATTTTCTAAATTTGCATTATCTTTCCAAAAAAGAGCACAATCATACTTACATGCATGAATAGGCACATATCCTAAACCCAAGTCATGCAAAAATTTCTTGGCTTCATAAAGGGTCCATGGAACCTTTTGATCACTTTTTAGTAAAACGTCTTTCAATACACCCAACAACATGTCAAAAGACATATTGCTCCACTTGCTTAACACTTTTATATGAAGCATCTTAATGACAAACGATAACAAAGTAAACTTTTGACATCCAAAGTATAACGGACGCTGAGCATCCTCTAACAATTTATCAAAGTTTTGTGCATTCTCTTTTTGCTCATTATCATGCCACTCATCCTTTTCATCATCATCAAAAATATTCGCCGTGCGACGGTCTTCTAACATATCATACAATTCATCTTCAAGGTCAAGGCATTCATTGGTTGTCCCTTCATCAATAACACCTTCAACCTCATTGTCATTATTCCACACATGAGATTGATTGACAGGACCAGTTTCTTCATGGTGCACCCAAGTCTTGTATGAAAGCGACATCTCTTTTTGGATCAAATGATATTCCACATCCTTAATGGTATGATGTTCAAAATTTAGGCAATCCATACACAAACAACGAATTCTATTATCTAGGCCAAAATTTGTCATTGCAAAATTGGAGAAATGACTTAACCCTTTCTCTGTACTCCGAACTCAATCTATTTCTAATGGACATCCAACTCTTGTCCATATTTGGTCACCTATAAAGTGAAGATTATGTTAGGTGAATAAACCAAGAACCAATTAACTAAATATGAATTTTATTCCTATTTGTGAGGCCAATTTTGTTATACGGAAAAAAAAAGTTATTTATAGGCTTTATGCAAGCATAAAATCTCATGGACACCTAGTAAAAACAAGAAGATACAAGTAGAAAGAGAAAATAGATAGATGACAATAATAGAGAAGGAAAAAAATTAGATAGGAAAGAGTACAGAAAACATAAATGAGAGAGAGAGAGAGCGTACAAGTTCTATGACTTAAACCTGAATTTTTTCATCTTTTGAAGGCTAATTTTATTTTACTTTTTGTTTTCAAAAGTTTTAAAAAATAGAAACAAAAATACACTAATGTCATTCGTAAAGCCAAGCAAAGAAAAAATCAACTTTATTAAATTTGTCAAAAAAATTACCAATTTAGGAGTAGAATTTAAGAACCAAAAGGAGAAAATTGTCAGTTGCAAAACAATTTTTTTTATTATCGACTGAAAATAGTATAATGAGAGGAAGGGTGAAGAGATGAAATAAAGAAAACTAAAAACTACAAGTACATATGCATGTGTTATTGATATATATATATATATATGAGGAATTCAATAAGAGAAAGAAAAATAAAAACTAATGTTTAAATAATCTACAACACTTGACACCCCAAAACAAAATGATGCAATACAAGCAATAGAAGTTAAGATTTGCTGCAGGTATTCCAGCTACATATTCTTATTCATTGGGTTGTCTTTTATGTGTTTGGACCTTCAGGTCATGTTAAATGCAGTGGTGCTGAAGTTGAAAAGCAAGTAAATTTGGACAAGACTGCAATTGTGCCTTAACAAGGCATGGCTTATGTTTGGAACTTGTTTTTTTTTATTTTGGTTCATGCTGCCAGCAGCAATAGCAGTGCTCCTACTGGTGTTTTGCTGGTGAGGTGTTGTTGTATTGAAGTCTATACCTAATTCCTTGCGGGTTGTGCTTGGGACTGTTTCTTTTATTTATTTATTCATTCTATCTCTTTTGGTTAAGTATATATGGGATTTAGATGGTCTACGGGCTGTGCTTGGGAAACTTTTTAGAACTTGTTCAATACCCCAATAGCCTTTGTATGTGGAGATTGAACAGGTTTACTGCCATTTTGGTAATGCATTGAGGTGATTGAACAAATTATGGAGAATCTTAATAGCTAATAATTGCAGACAAAGTACTAGATACAATGGCATATGAATTTAAACTAAATAATAATTAATGGAGCCAAAGTTAGAGCCAACTAAATAAATGCCACCTGGAGTTTGAAAGGTTTAAGAAACAATAGAGGCAATCAAAGGATCACATATGCAAAGAATACAATAAAAATGGCACATTGGAAAAATTTGAGAAAATTAAGTGGATTGATCAAATTTGAATTGAAAATGAAGGGTATGATTTAAATTTAAATACTTTTATCATGGCCTCATTTGAATTCAAAATAGACTAAATAAAAGCAAACTAGACTAAATAATAATTTTAAGAAAAAAATACAAACACACTGCATTTCTTTACAGGCTAGTCAACAACAGAGTTAAAACCAAATGAGAGCAGTAAATAATTCATTGTGCAACACATAGTAATGCTTCTGTACACACAACAGAGTTAATTACTGTGTTATAATGAAATATTGTTTAGAACAATGTCTTATATTAATAATGTGCAACAAGTGACTTCCTTTCCTGACCTATAGAACAGAGTTAAAACCAAACGAGAGCAGTAAATAATTCATTGTGGCAGTCACACAGTAGTGTTGTTGTACTAAAACTGAATTTTGAAGGTAAAGAATGGAAGATGAACATCAGGATTCTTATATATTATTGTAGTTTCTTTAGAGGCTATATTCAACACCACCATTTTTGTTTTTGTCAATGACTCCTAATGAAAATTACCCAATCCATGTTTAAACTAAGTTACAAGCACATGCTTATTATTAACAAATCAAACATTTCTTTGCTCTCTCAACAATGCCTTAACCCTCAAGCAATCCCTTGTATATATGTAAGAAAAAGTAGTATTGTGAATTCAGTAGAGGAAGAAGTTGAGGAAGAAAATTTTACAGAATATAAATATAGATAGTCTCACTGATAAAATGATGGTTGGTAAAATGGTACCCAAAAAATAAAAAATAAAAAAAAATAACAGATAGTAAAATTGCTTGTCCATGACAACTGCTATTAGATATCTACCAACACAACAAATAAACCCACAAAGAAAAAAAAAAAGAAAAAAAGAAGGTAGATTAAAACAAATGGGTTAAAACGAAACATTGAATCTCAAAAAAATTAGGAACAATCAATAAAGATCAAGCACAAGCCCTTGATTATCAACTAACAATCTTACGTAATAACGTATACAGATTCAAACAAATGAATTGAAAACAAGGGATCACTATAAAATTGCACATAAACCCTCGATTATTAACAAAAACATCACACAGGAATTCCAGATATAAAGAGATGGGTAGCAAAGATTATATAGAAGCAAGCAATCGGATCAATACGATCGATGAAAGACGAGAGCGGAAGTCAAAGAACAACACATGTAACCCCTGTTTCTCTCTCTATGCTTCGAACGAACGGAGTAGAGAAGAGAGAGAGAGAGAGAGAGAGAGAGAGAGAGAGACTAACCTGGTAAGCAGAAGTGGTAGAGCAAAGATGAAAAGGCAGCAAAACATGGAATGAACTGAATGGAATGGAGATGGTGGCTAGGGTTTCGTTACTGATTGGGAGTGCAGAGAGTGAGGAGATACAACTACGCAACTGTAGACTCGACTTTCTTCGCGTCCCCCTTGCGGAGAGATCGAATTGGTCCTATAGTTCGAACTCCTTTCACGGTTCTAAATCTAGTTTCACAAGTGCAATGTGAAAATGATAAACACCAAAGAGTCCAATCCGGCAAATCATTTTGGAAAATCAGATTTTGAATCAAATAATACCAAAACTGGACTGCTTTGCTAGATTACAGAGTCGCCACCTAAATATTTTGTTTTGGGAAATTTAGGAAACCCTGACTCGTGCCAAAGACCACGTGTCCATCATCACCAAAGTTGCCTCGGCTCGGGAACTTGGGTACGAGAGGGGAAGGTCCTGAAATGAGCACCCCCGCTCGCTCGATCAAAGATCAGCCTCTATTAAACATGATATGTTGTTTGATAAACACATGTGTTCTTATTTCAGTTATTTAGCGAACCTTACTATGTGACGCACACACAATCAAATATAGACTAAGTCGCAAGACTTGGAACAAATCAACTCATGTTTGTTTTCGAAAATGGTTTGAAATTGCCACCTTCAAGTGGGCTTAAAACATGATTGGCCACTTCATAAAGTGGGCTTAAAACTCACAATCATCGAATTGTTCCAATTCAAGAAACAAAGCCTTCATCCACAGGCATTCATGTAGTTAATCATTTAGGCAAATAGCCTTATGGAAAGCATGCGAAACATGACAACACTCACACTCATACAAGTATGCTAAAGCGTAAAACTTACAGTGTACTCCGAGCCAAAACAAAAGCTAGTTAGAAACAATGCATGATCCTGACTATGCTTAGATGTCTAATGCAACACACACAATAATGCAACTAAATAGGCTCGGCTACCTAATCATGGTATTTGCAACACTTTGATAGCATGCTTTGAAAACACGTATTCAAATAAGTATTGAAATACAATGCAGTTTGAATGATACGCTGAGCCTCGGTGCATGCAAGACAAGTGAATGATGCAAACATAGAAGCATAAGGTATGCTAATCGAAATATGACCCTAAACTAACCATTGAAAGCGGATAAATAAAAGGGAGAAAGACGTGGGGTTGGAAGACACGCACACACGCATAAACACACTTATTACAACATTGTGCCCTCACGAAGGAGGCTCCGAATGAATAAGCTAAGCTACACTAAGCTAAGCTAATTATTACAAAACGAACTAATTAACTATTCTAGCTAATTAATTACAACAATTGAAATAAATTAACTAACTATTCTAAGCTAGCTAAAATATTACAAACCAAATTAAACTTATTAATTACAACACTTGAATTGAACAATTAGCTATGCTAACTAACTAGAGCAATTTAAATAAAGCAAGTAAATGGCCTCGGAGGCGAGGGAGAAATGTATGCTCGGTTGGCTTCTTCCAAAAAATCCATCTCCTTGCCATCGGTTGCCTCTGTTTGCACTTGCTGTGATCTCTGAACATTGTACCAACTTCCATAATGCCTTTGCTCCAACACAGGAACACATTTGCACAAAAATTGACTGGTGGCCGGTCGGCCACCCCTTTTTCCAAACTTTTGTTTTTGCTGCAACAGAGAGCAACAGAGGCAAAGCAATGCAATTTTCAAGAAATGTATGTACTGCCACCCTCCTTATCATTTCTCAAGCTCAAAGGAGTGTAGTACTTGGCTCTCAAGCCACAAATCAAGCATTTTCAATGCATGATAGCCAAAGAGTCAAGCTTGTACAAGCTTAATGAATGCACAAATAAGACTCAAAGAACCACCACCCTATCATGCATGATCAAGGGCGACGATGACCAAGAAACGTGACACGTTTCATCACTTTGAGTATGAAACATCCCACATTTCTTGTGTTTGGATTAACGTCCGATCCAAACACATGCAATGCAACACAACATGCTTAACTTGCTCAAGTTTTACTTGTTATGTTTTGTTTACGCATTTTACATTACCAAATCATTCTTTAACTGGTTAAGTCCAAGGTGAGTGTCCTCTAATGAGAGAGGGGTCAACCAAAGGATGACTTAAGACATGAGAGAGAGCATGTCGTTGATTAGTAGAAACCCTCAAAAGAGGATTAAAACCATTGAGCACAAGCTCTATCTCAAGCTTAAACACAACTTTAAGGTTATCCAACCCTCAAAACAAATGGAAAAGTGAAGAAATGAGAGAGGTTGCAGATACTTCAGTGCTGAAATGGCATGAAAAATGATACTACAACATGCAAGCAACTCATGCACAACATGTTCAAAAGCCAAAAACACTAAACTAATGAAGAGCACTACACTAGAGGCATGCAATACCAAGCTCAACTGACCAAACCAGCTCAAAACAGAGCAAAAACATGCCAAAACAGTGGCTAAAACATGCAGAGATTGAAGCATAAAAGACTAGAAAAACATGCTCACATGTTAGCTCACAAACAAGACTCAAGACACAACTCTCAAAAGCAATGAAAGAGTGAAATAAGTAAGAGTGTGACAGAGCTATATACACTGAAATCACATGTTAAATGGCACTACAACATGCAATCATCTCAAGCAAAGCATGTTTAGAGGCCTAAAACACTAAACTAGTGAAGCCATTTGCATTATAACTATACAAAACATGGTTCATATGATCAAAGAAGCCCAAAACAGAGCTAAATCATGCCAAATCAGAGCCTAAAACATGCCTGAATTAAACTAGGTTAAGCCATAAAAACATACTACCATAGGTTGCTAACTAGGCATGGAAGTGAGACACAAGGAGGGGAGGCTACCCCCTCTATTTTTGGACTTCAAAACACACTTTTTACCACTAAAATAACTCTGAATTTCAGTGGTTTAAAGGGCCAAAAGGTTTGGTTTCAATATGCTAAAAGATGATGCAAAAAGCTTCACAATTAGGCAACAAGAAGAGTAGACAACCCCTTTGCACAAAATGATCTCAAACTAACATGTTAAGACACAAAAATCAGAGGTTTTTGTAGTTGAAAACCAGGCCAAAAATAGTGTAAAAAGATGGCAATTCAAGCAACTAAAACAAAGCTTACAAGGTAACTCTTATACCTCTTGAAGCACAGCACTAAACTGGTCCAAATTCCAGCTCAAACCAACCTTAAGAGGTCAAGCTTAGGCCTCAAAGAACCTCAGCTCCAAGATGAGGATGTTTGGTTAAGGGTCTCTTTGCAAAAGTGTATAGAATTCCCACTTTAAAGCACAAAATAGGGAGAGAGAGAGAGAGAGAATTCTAGAGAGAGAGAGAGAGAGAGAGAGAGAGGAAATTTGCTCACAAAATATCCAACCTCCTCAAATGGGGGAGAGACCCCCCATTGTATAGAAATCCAAGCCAAAGGCTTGCATTCATCCCTCCATACACGTGTATGGAGATGGCATTCAGTGATCAATAGCTGGCACAGATGGCAAAGAAAATATCTGAAAAAAGGAGAAAAATGGTTGTTGGCCACTTTAGGTGGCCGGCCGGCCACCTCACCTAGTCGATTGACCACTTCAAGTGGCCGACAAGGGGGAAAAGTGGCCAACAAGGCCAAAAAGTGGCCAACAAGGCCCTTCCCCCCTCCAAGCAAGAGGCACCAAGGTTTGGTCCAAAAACAAGCACAAAACAAAGAGGATTTAGAGGCTCAAAGACAAGGCGTTCCACCGAGAACTTCGGGCACTCAAAATGAGCACAAACAAGCAGAATCATCAAATGCACAAATGATGACATCTAAGTCTTGAGGTCGGTCAAAAATAAGGTATCTATAGTTGCCCCTCTTTGACAGAACTCAGAAGTCATGAAATGACGGGAGTGAATGTCAAAGCCCAGAGACGACCCATTTTTGACAAGGCTGAAGACTCAGAAAAACAGGCAAACAAAACAAAGAACAGTTGTGTCCGCAGGCTGCCTATGTATCCCTTTGCATGGAATCAAACCAGTGTAGTTCTAGGGCAAGATGCAAATGATATGCACGATGCAGAACATAACTTATGATCATGCAATGAGGGCTATAATGAAACATCTAGATGCAAATGTTGTGCAAAGAAATGCTACTACAAACTCGTACGTAAGCAAGTAAACATGAACCAAACCACATTTCATGCAGAAAGGATGTAAGAAAATTATACAAGCTTAACTGCGCATCACGCAGGAAAGATAAGAACCACAATCGTCAAGCGCACCCGAGGCGGCAAACAAGATCCCAACGCATGGCACACGCGAGGAAATAAGTGGTGATAACAAGTGAAAAACATTCAACCATTATGCATTTAACCAAAACAAAGAGCGGTATAAGCATTGGAATTCGTCCAGATGCATTTAACCAAAGCATCCTAACACATCGTGCGTGAGAAGGAAAAAATAGCGGTGGAAACACCGGAGGGTGGTATAAACATTAGAGCACGTTCCAATATTTCTAACCAAAACAGGGTGGTATAAGCGTCGGAATACGTTCCAAACGCTTTTAACCAAGGAAGTGGTATAAACATCGGGCACATGTCCCAATGTTTTTAACCAAAGAGGCGGTATAAGTGTCGGAATATGTTCCAAACGCTTTTAACCAAGGAAGTGGTATAAACATCGGGCACACGTCCCATTGTTTCTAACCAAAGCAAGATGGTATAAGCGTTGGACACACATCCCAAACACTTCTAACTGGGAAGTGGTATAAATATCGGGCACATGTCCCAATGCTTCTAACCAAAAAGACGGAGTGGTATAAACATCAGGCACATAACCCAATGTTTCTAACCAAAGCGGCGGTATAAGCGTCGGACACACGTCTTAAACGCTTCTAACCGAGAAGTGGTATAAGCATCGGGCACACATCCCAATGTTTCTAACCAAAGAGGCGGTATAAGCATCGGACACATGTCCCAAACGCTTCTAACCGGAAGTGGTATAAACATCGGGCACACGTCCCGATGTTTCTAACCAAAGCAAGGTGGTATAAGCGTCGGACACACGTCCCAAACACTTATAATCGGGAGTGGTATAAACATCGGGCACACGTCCCAATGCTTCTAACCAAAGCAAGAAGTGGTATAAACACTGGGTGTACTCGAGCATTTCTAACCAAAAGGGGGTTCCAAGGACAGGAATGATCTTTCTTGGAATTCCTCTGAATGAACTGTACATACAATATCGTCTAGTTGCACCAGCTTTGAGTGAACCGTACATACAATATCGTGTTTGCACAAGAAAGAAACTTAACAGATACAGCAAGATAGGAATGCATGTTCTATGCAAGACGAATAACCATAACACAATGCTCAGAGAGGCATGCTTCATGCACATCAAGGAACAAAACAGAAGCATATCCTATGCAACGAGAAATGGAGCATGTTCTATGCAACACCGAATGCATGTTCAATGCAACAGGTACGGATGTTTTCTATGCGAATGTGAGGGCATGCACAATGCAATCCAACGCTACATGCATATTCTATGCAAACACAAGAACATGTGTAGTGCAATGCAACGCAACATACACATTCTGTGCATAATAATCAATGCAACATCAATAGCATGTTCGATGCAAAACAATGAATAAAGAAATGCGCGTCTTAACAAGAATGATTCAGTTGTAACCTCCGATTTACCTCTCAAAGGAGTTACAATGTATTTCAAAAGGATACACCTTGTTCGTGCCGGCTGACGATGAGTCATGCATCAAAGACATGAGTTGAAACTTCCGCAAAGACACTTTGAGCCAAAAAGTGAACCTTTCTTGCACTTTCTCGAGAGACAAGGACACAAAACAACATAAAAACACACAGGGAGAATATTGAAAACGTACCGGCCACCCTGAAGCCATGTCGGCCACTTGAAAATTCTGTCGGCCACCTAAGTGGCCGGTCGGCCACAAAAACTGGCCGGTCGGTCAGTTGTGATAATTCTGGGCTATTTCGGTCTGTTTGCATGTAGATCTTTAAAAACACATTCCCAAATCTCATTTCCTCACACCCACAGTGTCGAAATTGTCTCTTCTTCATCCTTAGACACTTTTTGCTCTTAGATTCATGCTTTACACACATTTTCCAATGCCCCTCGTGAAGTTGATTCGTTAAAACCTTTCGATTTCCTCCATTTTGAACCGATCAAAATTTGTTTTCGAAGCTTTTTCCTCCATTTTCACCACTTGAGGTTTGTTTCCCTTAAGTTTGTCTTGAGTATGATGCCTTTTCCCGGGCTTTGATTTTTTGTCTCCTATTTTCTCTCTCCGAGAGTTGACTTTTGTTGACTTTTGGCATTTTCTGCCTATTTTGCTAATTTTTGCCTACTTTGTCACCTTCTTTCCAGATGGCAGACAACGTTCCACATGATGGGGGTTCTCCAGGGATAGAAGGAGAGCCTAAGTACATACCGTTGCCACCTAGAGTGCGACCTTTCGATCCAGAGAGGTACAGCCCCGAGGCGCATGCATTACCACCCAGTACAGGCCGTCACTTTAGTGGGTTTGCACGACGTGCACCAGTAGATCTCCTGCTACGAGTGCCAGAGTCTCATTTGTCCCATGGTGCCTCCGAGGTATGTATTACATTCTTATATTTCTATGATGTACTTTGGATTTCTTGCATAGCTCGCACTTTTACACTGTATTTCATATGCTTATTCTGGACACACTCACACACTGTATTTATGCTCATTCTGAACACAGGTAAATTCCCGTTTTACCCACAAATATGGGTCCACCGCAGCAAGGGAGTGGTACATGGACCTCCTCGACAGTGTTCGCCAGATCATCAACGAGGCGAGGTTCAGTTTATTCTGCATGGGGCTATCGCACCTCATGGCGAGCAGGACCCTCTTAGGTGCACTGGTAGAGAGATAGTGGGATACCACCAACTCTTTCCATTTCTCTACCACCGGGGATATGACGATGACCCCATATGATTTCGCCATGTTGACAGGCCTTGAGGTGGGAGCCAGCCAATCCCATACGACTTTGATATGGGTGAGTGGAAGGCCGCTTGGACCTATTTGCTAGGAGCACACCCGCTTATCTTCAAATCAGGGATGGTTCGATACACCTGGTTCGCGGACCAGTACAGAGGGATAGACCCAGCGAATGTGGAGGGGACTGAGTAGTATGTCTGAGGTTTCCTAATGTTCCTTTTCGGCACTACCTTGTTTGCCGACAGGGCAAACACAGTCGGGCTATATCTTTTGAGCGCCTTAGTGGACCTATCTCAGGTTTGGCATTATGATTGGGGCAGTGCCAGCCTCGCTACCCTATACTACTACATGAGCTCGACCTCCCATGGGAATGGGAACAGAGTTGGCGACTATTGGAGGGCCTGGGAGGTATGCTTTACTTTTCTGCTTTACATTTTCTGCCATGCTTTCTGCTTTGCACTTTCTGTACACTACACATTGTACACACGAAGTCTAGTCTCTGCTCTGCACTTGTACTTTCTTTACACTGTACTACACACTTTGTTTTCTGCATTATTTGTGTATTATGTATTCTTTGCATTCTACATTCTCTGGATATTGCACACATACTCTGCTTTCCGCATTATCTTTGTTTATCAGTATTCTCACTGTCGCCCTCTTGCTTTTCACAGCTAGGGGTGTACGCCTATTTCCCGATGCTTGCTCCTGAGCCGGAGGTCGAGACGCCTTTTAAAGTGCCATACTCCCATCGATATGACGGTCGGTGCCAACCGAGGACCTGGGAGGCCTTCTCATTCCTTCTCCGATATTTCGACACAGTGAGGGCGGTAGAGATAACTCAAAACTCACAATTCTTTCTGCTTTCTGCTCCAATTCATTTTACATATCTAATAGTAACTTATCACTCTATGCCCTTGCTGTTTGCAGGTCACTTGGCAACCCTGGGCGACGACACTGGAGGGTGCCAGATTTCAGTTCGCCGGAGCTTGAGGTGCTTCCTGGTATCGGCTCCTGCTTGAGGGGCCAGTAAGCCAAGCCTAGTTTCTTGGCGAGCGCTTCATGCGCCAAACACTGGGTCTACCGTTACAGTCGATTTCCTTACCGCCTCTGCCTTCTATGCGAGCCACAGAGAGTCTCTCCCCTCAGGAGATCACTGACTTCATGTAGGGTGGAGATGCAGACCTCTTCATTGGGAAGGGGGACTATACGACTTATCTACAGATGTACCTCATGCCTCCATTGACTGGTGTTTGTGCTCACACGGGGAGGGCAGTTGATGTCCCTTTGTCGAGCAGGGCCCAAGCAGCAGATGCCCCTTTAACGAGTAGGACCCGGGCACCAAGGGGCGTGGCTAGAGGGATGCCCCCTATTAGGCAGAGTTTTGGATGGCCAGACCTTCCGACTGAGTTAACGGGTTGGCGGTATTCTGGAGAGCCTTATCAGATCCTGATTGAGCCTCTGTTGCCTGGTCACAGATATGTCAGGACACCCGATGCACCACCGGTATGCATTACAGCTTTCATTTATCACTTAGATACTCAGACATTCATTCGTTCATTGATCATTTCAACTTGCATTTGCAGCCCTCCACTGGATATATTGAGGGATTACTCGAGATGTTGGCCTCGTTCGAGGGCATGATCTTGAGAAGAGAGATGATGCTTAGCTCCCACGGCATTCAGGTAATTTTTTAGCTTTCTTACATTTCGGTTATCATATTTCTGTTGATATACTGAAAATGACATCTCAACTGAACATTTTTCCACACTGCACTAATACACTGCATGTATAGATCATATTTGGTACATTGCATTCACATATTGTATTTGATTTCTGTATGTACTCACCCTGCACACCATACTTGCATCTGATACCCATACTATGGCTAATATATTCAAACTTCCTTTTTAGGTCACACCTCTACAGACAGGACCCTCAGAGCCTTCTCCAGCAGTAGGAAGAAAGATTCCGGCACACGGCCGAGGGAGACGTCGGGAGCCTGTCATGCGCAGTGATGATGATGAGACCAGTGAGGATGAGGAGCCAGCGAGTCCCCAGCCAGAGTCATCTGAGGGTGGAGACGACGACACTGGCTCAGGTTCTGAGGGTGGTGACGATGCTGAGGAGGGCTTCAAGGATGGGAGCAGAGGCAGTTCTGGTTCAGGCTCCGGCTCAGATTCGGACAGTGGCGCTAATGGCAATAGCTTCGAGTCCATGCCCAGGAAGAGGACGAAGAAGGCCTCTCGGTCCTAAGGTGGCTGGCGCCGATTCAAATGTTTTTTTGCTTTGTTTCTTTTTGCTAGTAGTGTTAGCATATTGTGTAGCCTTAGGTAGTTTTATTTCCTTTAAAACCTATACTCTTTGTAAAAAGAAACCATGATTGGAATGAAAACAACTTTTTTGATGAAAACGTGTTGCATTTTATATTCTGAGCAACGCATTGCACCATTTTACATAAAAACGGGATTTGATGGAAATTGAATATTGTACATTGTCAGGTAGTGAACCAACCAAGACATAACAAACAAAATAAGACAATTCAATAGACAATGCAACAACTCAACAAACAACAACTCGATAAATGAAACAAATATAACTCGATAAGCAACAACAAAACAATTCGATAAACAAATTGCGACAACTCGATAAACAAATTGAAACAAACTTGAGAACGACTCAACAAAACTGCAGCAGAATGCATCCAGAGTAGAACAAAACACAGGTTTTCAACATTCTCATCATACAGAGAGACCAAGGCAATTCTACTAGAGACAAACAGTGGTTGTCGGCCACTTGGTGGTGATTGTCGACCACTAAAGTGGCTGGTCGACCACAAAAGCTAGCCGGTCGGCTACCTTAACTGGTCGGTCAACCAGTGATGCAGGGAGTCTCCACATTGCTGCCACTTGTCTTCCACTCAGTGCCTTATCTTCTACAAAAGTTAGGACTTTGTAGTTTCCTCATTCCAGCTTTGTTTTTTTCCACAAATAGAGCCATTCTTCACCGAAAAACTCTCCGACTGGATTGCAAATTTAGATGGCTCGGAAAAGCTGAATTTCCAAGGTTTCTGGATAAATGCACTATTCTCGCTAAGTTGTACCCCACTGTGTTTTCCATTCCTTCACGCCACGGCTAGATGTTGGAACCCGGTTATGCATGTGTTTAGCTTTGGGGGACAAGAGATATGTCCCACAATCAAAGAATTTCAAGCTTTGATGGAATCCCGGCGTGATGAAGAGATCTTGCCCCAGTCTCGTTTCGGCCACATCCAAGCTTTAAGACGGATGTGTGGGCTCACTTTACATGATGCTCGATCTTTAGTTCACAACGGAGAGTTGGATATCCCCAATCTTATTCATCGATTTTCTAACGCCGGCAACTGTGGCGACCATCTTTGCCAAAGTTTTCGGCAGCATGCCCTTTGCTTGTGTATGTTGGCTCATTTTCTGCTTACCCCTGCCTTCGAAAGGTCTAGCATTCGCTTGATAGAAGTTTCCCAAGGCTAGAAATAGGGCAAGATCTGCATTGGCTTGACACTAGCCGAGACTTTAATGGGTTTGGATGTTTTCCATCGCCGGGAGACGACCAAGTTTGCAGGAAGTCCACTACTCTTGCAGGTAATGTTTCCCACCCTTGTCACATGTGTTTCTCACATCACTTGGCCCTCAAGCTCTGTTTTTCTTTCAAAACCCTTTTCTCATTTTTCTCTCCACGTACATCTCTCTATTCTTTAATCTCTCTTATTTTTCATCCCTCCCTAGGTATGGCTCATGGACAAGTTGAAAGTAGTGGATGCTTGCCCTGCATATTCAGCACGCGGCTATTTCTTTCACCCACGACTAGTTGATTTCCCAAACGAGGAGCGGTGGTGCCACTGGATGTGTAATAGATCCGCTGTTGACATTGCTTGGCGTTTCCCTTGGTTTGATCTGCCTGAGATGGGCTATAGCATATCCCGACAACTTGGCATTCAGTTGGTTGGCTTGACACACTGTGTCTTTTATTTTTCATTTCGGTTCAGGCGTCAGTTCGGACATGGCCAGACTTGCCCAGAAGAGGGGGTAGAGTACCCAGCTTCATTTTCGATCTGAGGTTCACACCTAGCTCGATACCCCACTGCATGGGGGACAAGAGAACTTCTGGCTCCCGCTCCCGATTTTAGTTACACCCTTTCTGGCGAATGCATAGCTTGGCTTGAAGATGAGGCACAAACCGGGCCTACTTTGGCATCTAAAGCTCCCATAAGCTCTGGGAGGGGAGGCAGGAACACCTGACTCAACTATGTCCTAAGTTTATTGCTTTAATTTGTACTTTCAAGTTTTCCTTTTGAATGCAATAAAAAAGAAACTTCGATTTGTATCAAGAGTTGGAGAACTCTGTATTGAAATCAATGAAATTAAAGGTTGTAGGTACTGAAAATTTCCCTTTTAGTCCAAAAATGGTCTAAGTTGTAAAAAGATTAATTTGAACAAAATCAACTTTTATTAAAACTTTTCAAAATCATTTTCGATAAGGATCACAACTAGACACACTCGGAATCTATCTTTAGATGTACAACCCCGAATCCAATAACTAGAAAGTTGCCCTTTGTCTGAATGGCACTACACTGCACTATAACTATCTCTTCTCATACTGAGGATCACAACCAAACTCTTGGATGTAGAAAAGACAAAGATGACCAGAACAATCGCATGGACATAGTTGATTTGGAAGTGTTTATGGCTAGACTTCAAAATGAAGTTGCCTACGTATCCCGAAGATGAGAATCAAGCCTTACGTAATTCGATGCAGGTTCACTCGGGTGTTAACACTCTCCTTTTGCGGCCTAACTTTTGCCAAGGCCGCCTTTTCTAGGTTTTCAACCTTGCGAGCTCAGTTTTTCTTATTTTAAATTTTTTGTGCTCTAATTTTTGCCTAGGTCGCCCTTTCGGGTTTTCGGCCTAGCGAGCCTCTCAAGAGTAGTATGTCTTCAACTTGTCCATGTTGGCTGGTTGGGAGAATTTGAGACCATCTAAGTCCATAAGAACGACAGCTCCACCCGACCAAATAGATTTGATGATGTAAGGACCAATCCAATTGGGTCTGAACTTGCCCCTAGGGTCATGGATAGGAGCTCGGTTGTCTTTGAGCACCAAATCCCCTTCTTTCAGATTCCTGGACTTAACTTTCTTGTTGAAAGCCCTGGCAATCCTTCGTTGATAACCTTAGACATGGTATAGTGCTTTCAGCCTCCTCTCGTCGAATAGCATAAGTTCCTCAAACCTACTCTATTGCCAATCTGCTTCTGCTATCTGGCACTCAGCCATAACCCACAGCGACGGAACCTCAACTTCAATTGGCAGAATAGCTTCCATTCCATAAACCAGAGAATATGGAGTTGCCCCAGAAGAAGTTCGAATTGATGTTCTATAGCCCTAAAGAGCAAATGGCAGCTTATCTGGCCAGTCCTTGTAGGTTTCCACCATCTTCTGTAGAATGTGCTTGATGTTCTTGTTGGCGGCCTCAATAGCTCCGTTGGTTTGCGGCCAATATGTGGACAACTTATGAAAAGCCACGTTGTATTTCTCAAACAAGTCAATCACCTCTTTCTTGAAGTTGGAACCATTGTCCGAAATGATCTCATTCGGGACCCCATAGCGACAGATGATATTATTCCTGATGAACTTGGCTACGTGTGACGTTTTCAGCACTGCGTAGGATTGGACC
Organism: Camellia lanceoleosa; assembly: GCA_025200525.1. Classification (NCBI taxonomy): domain Eukaryota; kingdom Viridiplantae; phylum Streptophyta; class Magnoliopsida; order Ericales; family Theaceae; genus Camellia; species Camellia lanceoleosa. Next base: position 74,128,207 of record CM045760.1, on the reverse strand, counting down.
TCGACCTACTTTGTAAAGTAGTCTATTGCTACCAAGATATACTCATGCCCATTTGACTCCTTCGAAGTAACTGCCCCAATAACATCAATTCTCCAAACTAAAAATGGCCTCAATGAAGTCATGTTGTATAGCTTCGATGGCGGGATGTTCATGCGATTTGCATGGATCTGACATTTGTGGCATCGCCGAACAAAACTAATACAATCCTCCTCCATGGTTGACCAGTGGTAACCCTGTTTGAGAATTTTCCGAGCTAGCATCACTCTGTTCATGTGCGCTCTACAATCTCCTCCATGGATGGCCTCCATTAGGCGTTTCGATTCTTCTCCATCAACACACAGCTTATGCATTCCTAGATGGCCCCGTTTGTACAATTTACCTCCACAGATGATAAACTGAGTAACCATTCGCCGTATTGCCCTTTTATCTTTGGCATTTGCCCCAGGTGGATAAGCCTTCTTTTCCAGGAAGTTCCAGATGTCATGATACTAGGGATTCTGATCTTGTACTTCATCTATCGCATCGATTAACTTGTAAGCCGACACATACCTCTGTTCAATAATGATTGGACGCATCCGGACTCCCAAAGGGATGTCTATCATAGAAGATAGAGTTGATAAAGCGTCAGTGAACCTATTGCTCTCTCTTAATAGATACGTGAAGGTTAGCTTCTCAAACCTAGGAATCAGAACATCCAGGGTTTGGTGATAGATTTTCATCATTTCTTCCTTAACCTTCCAGTCTTATTTCGCTTGAGACACAACCAGGTTTGAGTCCCCAATGATGTCCAACCATTTTGCCCCTAGTTCTAGGGTGGCTTCCAAGCCAGCGATACATGCCTCATATTCTGCTTCGTTATTAGATACCTTGAACCGGAGTTTGAAAGCCAAAAGTATATGGGAATTGTTGGGTGCTATCAACGACACCCCTATCCCATACCCGTACTAGTTAGATGCTCCGTCAAAGTACATAGTCCAAATCTCTTCTTCAACCTGCAGAATGGCCTTATTTGGAAATAGATACTCTACTGCTTTATCTCCCTCTATTGGGTGGTCGGCTAGGAACTCCGCTACCGCTCTCCCTTTCACAGACTTGTGAGTCATATACTTCAAATCAAATTTGGAGAGAAGAAGCAACTAACGGGCTAGCCTACCCGTAAGTGATGGTTTCTCGAAGAGATATTTGATGGGATCTAATCTCGAAACCAGAATTACAGAGTGAGCTAACAGGTAGTGCCTCAACTTTTTGCTAGCCTATACCAAGGCTAAGCAAGCCTTCTCGAGCAGAGTGTAATGAGTCTCATATTCCAGCATCTTCTTGCTCAGGTAATAGATGGCCTTCTCCACTCTGTCCTCAGATTCCTGCGCAAGCATGCAGCCCATAGTCGTGTCGGTTATTGATAGATACAAAATCAACGGTTTCTCCGGCTTTGGCAGTGACAATACGGGTGGGTTCTGTAGATATTACTTGATCTGCTAGAAAGCAACTTGGCATTGGTCATCTCATTGGAATTTCTTTCCTTTCTTCAGGAGACCAAATAGTGGTTCACAAATCAAGGTTAATTTTGCAATAAACCGTCTTATGAATTGTACTTTACCCAGAAAGCCTCGCACTTCCTTTTCAGTCCTTGGTGGTGGCATTTCTAAGACGGCCTTAATCTTGGAAGGATCAACCTCAATGACCCTTTGTGTAATCAAGAACCCCATCATTTTCCCTGCTATGACACCAAATGTACATTTCTGAGGATTCAATTGCAACCGATACTCTCTGATCCGTGGGAAAAATTTCTTCAAGGCGGTGTAATGGCCCTCTCTTTCCTTAGACTTGACAATCATGTCGTCTACGTACACCTCAATTTCTTTGTGGATCATATCATGCAAGATAGTTGTTGCAGCCCGTTGATAAGTAGCTCCAGTATTCTTCAAATCGAACGGCATCACCCTATAGTAGTAGGTTTCCCACGTCATGGTGAAGACAGTCATTTCTCTATCCTCAAGTGCCATCAAGATCTGGTTGTACCCAGAAAACCCATCTATAAAGGAAATGAACGCATGGCCTGCGATGAAGTCCATCAATTCATTGATGTGTGGCAGAGGAAAATCGTCCTTCGAACTAGCTTTGTTCAGATCTCTGAAATCCACACACACCCGAATTCTGCCATCTTTCTTCGGCACCGGAACAATGTTGGCCAACCAAATAGGATGCTCAGATACTAGCAAGAACCCTGTATCTATCTGCTTGGTGACCTCTTTCTTGATTTTCAGAGCCTAGTCTAGGCGTATTCTCCGAAGCTTCTGTTTGATGGGTCGAGCCTCAGGGTCAAGAGGGATCTGTGTTGTACAATCTCAGGATCGATTCCAGGCATGTCTTTGTAGGACCACGCGAAAACATCTTTGAAATCTTTTAATAAAGCGACTAAGCGCTCGCGTTCCTCCGAATACAACATGGACCCAATCTGGATCAGACACAGATCCTTCTCAGTACCAACATTAATTGAAGTGATTTCATCAACCAAAGGTTTTACAAACCTCTCCTTCTCTCGATCAATCAAATGTTTTAAAATCGGAAGAATTTCTTCCTCGTCGTTTTTATCAAAGTTTTGAAAGTCCTGATTAATGCAGTAAACAAGCGGCACAGAAAAGTACTCAGAAACAGCAGAGGTACCATTCTCATTCACAACTTCCAGTTCATCCAATTCCTCGATTACAACCGACTCAAAAGAAAAGGAAAAAGATGACCTAGACAAAACAACAACATTTGGGTTATCAACCCCAGGAATACCAGACTCTGACTCAGAAGAACTAGAATCTGATTCCGACTCCACAGACTCTGTGGAATCAGATTTCGGTTCATTACCTGATTCAGAAATGCTGGACAAAAAGCCTTCCTCGCACTGCCAAACGAGGAAGGGTGCGATAGATGAGTCCAGAATGCCGGAAAAAGGGCCATGTAGACTTGACTTTCTTCGCGCGCCCCCCTTTCGGAAAGGCGTGAATTGGTCTTCTACAGTTCAAACTCCTATCACGGTTTTGAATCTAATCTCACAAAGTGCAATGTGAGACTGATAAACACCAAGGAGTCCAATCTGGCAAATCATTGTTGGAAAACCAGATTTTAAATAAGATAAAGCCAAATTGGACTGCTTTGCCAAATTACAGAGTCGCTACCTAAATATTTTATTTTTGAAAAATTTAGGAAACCCTGACTCGCACCAAAGGCCACATGTCCGTCATCACCAAAGTTGCATCGGCTCGGGAACTTGGGTTTGAGAGGGGAAGGTCCTGAAATGAGCACCCACGCTCGCCCGATCAAAGGATAAGCCTTTACTACCATGATATGTTGTTTTATAAACCTCATGTGTTCTTATCCGGTTATTAGCTAACTTTACTATGTGATGCACACATACAAGTATAGACTAAGTTGCGAGAATTGGAACAAATCCACTCATGTTTGTTTTCAAAATGGTTTGAAAGTGTCACTCGCAAGTGGGCTAAAGTGTGGATTTGTCACCTCAAGTGGGTTTAAAACACGATTTTGCCACTTCGCAAAGTGGGCTTAAAACTCGCATTATCGAATTGTTCCATTTCAAGCAATGAAGCCTTCACCCATAGGCACTCACGCAGTTTAGCATTTAAGCAAATAGCCTCATGGCACGCATGCGAAATATGGCATCACTCACACTCATGCAAGTATGCTAAAGCGTAAAGACTCACCGAGTACTCCAAGCCAAAACAAAAGCTAGTTAGAAATATGTATGATTCCTAACTATGTAAAAATGCCTAATGCAACACATGTAATAATGCAGCTAAATAGGCTCCACTATCTAAGATGGCATATGAATGCAACAATTTGATACACGTATTCAATTAATAAGTATTGAAATACGATACAGTTTGAATGATGCACCGGGCCTGGTGTATGCAAGACAAATGAATGATGTAAACATGCAAGCATAAGGTATGCTAATCAAAATATGACCCTAAACTAACCATCGAAAGCGGTTAAGTAAAAAGGAGAAATAAGTGGGGTTGGAAGACATGCACACGCATATTCACACTTATTACAACATTGCGCCCTCTCGAAGGAGCGTCCGAATAAATAAGTTAAGCTACACTAAGTTAAACTAATTATTACAAACCAACTAACTAACTATTCTAAGCTAATTAATTACAAACCGAATTGAATAACTAGCTATGCTAAGCTAATTAAAATATTACAACACAAATTAAACTAATTAATTATAACACATGTATTAATTAGTTACAATTAGCTAATGAAGCAATAAAGTGGCCTCGCGGGTGAGGGAGACATGCATGCTCGTTTAGTTTTGTTCCGAAAATCCACTACCTTGCCTTTGGATGCCTCTTTTTGCACTTTGCTTTGACCTCTGAACAATACACCAAATAACAGACTGCTTCTGCTCCACCTTAGGAACACTTTAAGTAACTTTTCCACTGATGGCCGATCGGCTACCATAGGTGGCTGTCGGCCACTACTACTGGCTGGTCGGCCACTACTGCTGGCCGGTCGGCCACTGTTTGTGGCTGTCGGCCACCATTTTCCTGGAATTCTCCTTTTTGCTGCAACAGAGAGCAAACAGAGGCAAAGCAGTGTATTCTCACACAATATATGTGCCATTACCCTCCTTATCATTTCTCAAGCTCAAAGGATTGTAATTCTTGATTCTAAACCCACCAACGAAGCATTTTCAATGCATGATGGCCAAAGAGTCAAGCTTGTACAAGTCAATGAATACACAAATAAGACTCAAAAGACCTCCACCCTATCATGCATGATCAAGGGTGATGGAGACAAAGGAGATTGGCTCATTTCATCACTTTGAGTATGAAATGGACCAATATACCTTGTGTTTAATATAACGTTTGATTGAACACAATGCAATGCAAACACAACATGCTTATCTTGGTCATGTTTTACTTGATTCATTTTGTTTACACATTTTACATTACCAAGCCATTCTGTAACCGACTAAGTCTAATGTGGAAGTCTCTAATTGGAAAGATAGCCCAAGCCACAAGTACCTTGAGCATGAAAGAGGCCTCATGCTATTGGTTAGTAGAAACCCTCAAGAGAGGATTAAAACCATTAGGCATGAGAGCCTCAATTCCATACTCAAGCCAACAAGGGGCTCAAGGCCACTTTCAAAACAAATTAAAAAGCGAAGAATGGTGGGAGGTTGCAGATTTTTTAGTGCTGAAATGACATGAAAAATAGTGCTATAACATGCAAGCAACACATGCACAACATGTTCAAAGCCAAAAACATCAAAGCTAGTGAAGAGCATTACACTAGAGGTATGCAATATCAAGCTCAAATAACTAAACCAGCTCTGGATAGAGTTTAAACATACTAAAACAATGGCTAAAACATGCTGAGATTGTAGTGCAAAAGGCAAGAAAAACATGTTCACATGTTAGCTCATAAACAAGGCTCAAGGCACAACTCTCAAAAGCAATGAAAGAGTGAAATATGCGAGAGTGTGATAGAGCTATACACACTGAAATTACATGTTAAATGATGCTACAACATGCAAACAACTCAAGCAAGACATGTTCAAGGCCTTAAAACACAAAGCTAGTGAAGGCATTTACACTACAACCATTCAAAACAAAGCTCGTATGACCAAGACCATTCAAAATAGAGTTAAAACATGTTAAATCAGTGGAAAAAACATGCTAAGATCAAGTCACAAAAGAGTAGAAAAACATGCTCACATGCTAGGCCATCTACACATGCAAACAAGACACAAGGAGGGGAGGCCACCCCCTCCTATTTTGGACCTCAAAACTAAGTTTTTGCCACTAAAATTCCCCTGGAATTCAATGGTTAAAAGGCCAAAAAAAGTTGTTTCAAAAAGCTTGAAAACAAGGCACAAGACTTAGCAAACAAGCTAGAAAAGAGGGTGGACCACCTCTAACTTCAAAAAGGCCTTAAGCCACCATTTTTAAACCTTTAAAATAGAGGTTTTTGTAGTTGAGAACTAGGCCAAAAATGGCATGCAAAGGTGGCCAAACAAGCAACGAAAACTAAGCTTAAAAGGGGTTAAGCCTATACCTTTAAAACACAGCAAAAAACAGCCACTTTCTGAGCCAAAACCAGCTTTGAGAGCTCAAATAGGACCTCCAAGAACCTCAGCTACTCGGTTTTCTAATTTGGTTTAGGGGTTGTATGCAAATATGTAGAGAAAACTCACTTTCAAGCACAAAATAGGAAGAGAGAGAGAGAGTTCTAGAGAGAGAGGTAGAAACTTTGCTGACAAAATTTTGTAGAGAGAGAGATTTTAGAGAGAGAGAGGCTCCCAAACTTTCTAACCTTTGCAATATGAGAGATATGGCCTCTATATATAGAAAAATACAAGCCTTGGTCGACAATATCTGATTTAGAGACAGCTGGAGCAAAATATCTGCAAATTCTGAGCTTTCTGGACATTTGTGGCCGACCAGCTACATCCGTGGCCAACCGTACACATTTTTGGCCAACCAGCCACTAATGGTGGCCAACTAGGGTCACTTCTGGCTGACCTATGGCCGTCAAGCTTCACCAGTAGCCGACAGAAAGAACTGGTTCTGGCCCCGACTTCAAATAGGCATATCTCTTTTATTTGGACTCCTTTTCAGATCATTCTTGTGCCTAAACTGAAGCCCCGGAAGTATTCTTTCTAGTGATGGAAGCCTCACATCAAAATCATAAGTGTGCTAAGAGATATCCCTCTTTTAGTGAAGACTGCTCAGTTTCGGTCCAACCGGATTGATGTCCAACTTCAACCAGCCATATCTCCCTCATCCGGACATGGCTTTAAGAGATTCTTGAGTGCAAAATGAAGCCCTGGAAGTCTTCTTTCCAACGGTGGTGGCCTCATAGCTGAAATCCAAGTGTACAAATGGATAGGCCCAACTTAGCGAGGGCTGCTCGACTCTCTTTCAACGGTTTATGCCCAACTTCTTCCCCTAACTTGGTTTCTTCCCTCTCCTCCAATTTTCTTCAACCCCAAACCCCTAAATAAGGTGTTTTAAAGATTTTTTCAAAGATTTCACCTCTCTTTCATTCATTTCCACTTTTTCCTTGCTTAGTTTACCGAAAAGCGCAACATTTAACAAAATGCGAGCCTCGGAGCATCGTAGAATCATTTTCAAAAATATTTTGAAATGGAGGGTTTTAAGGTCTAAAATCTTTTGGTCAAAATCATTTTGGTCCAAAAAGGGGTATAAGGTTGGGATTTGACGCTCTCCTTGCCAAAGAAACTGAACCTTTGCACTGCATAACTTTCACCACCAAGTAAACAATCAGTAGCGCCCATGTCTTAAGGGCGGTCAAAAATGGGGTGTGTACAGGCCCATAGCCGATTGATTGCCAATCATGGAAACAGAGAAGTCATCCCCCAAGCTCTCTGGTGTGATCTGAGGATCCGAGAGGAGACAAGCTAGCATTGCTCCTATCTCGAGTTCTATGCAATCAGACTCATCTTCTATACACTGTTCAGCCATAGCTGGTAGGTCAGTATACTTTTCTGTAACTTCATCCCCTTGCAAATGTAGGTCGAAAAAGATCTCAGAGCCAGGCAAACGTCGTCTCTCAAAATTCAGCCATGGCTCAGGAGAGCCACAAAATGGGAAATCTTCCCCCTCCCGGACAAAGCGGCCGTTCAGGGTTCCTTGAATAAGTCTATACACCAACTCATAGTGCTTCCCAGTTTGTTTAGCCTTGACCCTTCCTTCCATTTCCTTTCCCTTCCTTACCCAATCCTCTTTGGTAGACGTGTAACCTAGACCAAAAGTATAAGGGCTGTGTGGCACTTCGACAAATGCAGCGACGCCCTTCTGGCCGCTCCTTCCCAATCCCATTTCGGGTACATGTTGCAGCTTATTCATCAGGTAGACGGATTGAGCACTGACATATAATCCCTCATCAACAGCCAGAATATCTTACACTACCCGGGCCTCGGCCAAGGTGAACCCAGACAAAAAGACATCCTCATCCCCGTGTATAATTTCCAAGACCAGTGTAGTAACCTCTGGTGGTGGATGTATGGAAGAGTTCTAAAAAACAATAGCTACCCCCTTCCCATGGAGGTATTTCAGTATCTGATGCAGAATGGAAGAGACAACTCTTACTTGGTGCAGCCACAGCTGTCCAAGGAGTAAATTAAAGGTGGCTGGAACATCCAGAACGTGAAATTTAATGTCCTATTGTGTCGGGCCAACCTGGGTTCTAATTCGAACTATTCCCATCACTTTTCCAACTTGTATTGTCATCAGCTCGAATCACCTGCGCCTTTGGTGCGAAGTCTGCCGACTTCAAACTGATAGCATAGGTCGTGCGCGACGGACACACATTAATTGTAGACCCGGTATCAACCAAGACAACTGGTATCCACTTCTTTTTACATTCCACAGAGATGTATAGTGTCTTGTTGTGTTCAGAGCCCTCAGGTGGCAATTCTTTATCTGTGAAAGTCAAAGTCAGTGAGGCGCCTCTCGGGAACACTAGTCCCACTAACTGCTCTGGGGTTGTGTCGATGGAAAGCTTAGCCTTATCCATTGCTGATAAGACTGCCTGTCTATGTACCCATGAAGCCATGAGCAAACCTTAGATGGAGATGTCCACTTGAATCTTTTTCAACTACTTCAGTACGGCTTCCTCTTCCAATAGTTTATCTTTCTGTTTCTCAACTTCCTTATCTTTCCCTGACATGTGATCAACTTCCTTGGCATACCATGTATCGTTTGGCAGATTCAGTCCCCAATCCTCATCTGTGTGGGTGAGATGCAAATTCTCATCTTCCTACCATATTCCTTCGACAACTGACAAACACACATCCAGTTCCGCTATAATCATTCCCGTGTTCACAACACAATCAGTCCTCGCAGGGCCTTTGGCTTTTCTAGCCTTTTGATCAGTCTCAGTTCTTTCCTGTTCGAACCACTTCAGTGCGGCCTCCTGTTCTGTATCGGCTGTACACAAGCTACCCAATTCTTGAGCAAAATTCTTAGTACTGGTGCTCTTCGACAACTTTCCTTTATTGTCAACCGTTCTGGCCATTGCAGACATTCCTGTTTCCAATTGTCCCTGCTTTGGTTGAGGCCCCTCATCAACATCCGGCTTATCACTAAGCCACCTTGTATTATCCGTTGATCCGTTCATATCAAACCAGTCGATCTGTACATTTCCCAGATCCTGTTCATCAAAGAACTGTAGATTATTGATGTCCTCCTCAAGCTCAGCTAAGTCATCCAGCCCCTGGCTTGGCCCATCCTCCTGGACTACATTAACATCCGTTCCCTTCGACAATTCCACCCTTGGTTTGGCCTGGCTAGTTGGCACAATGTAACAACAAGGGTTGTACTCTTCTTTAGTTAAGCTCATAAAGCCCTCAGGCATACCTTCTTCTACCACAGCCACCACCACGGGTTCGGGTTGGGATATGGACGAGCTCATCATGCACAAGTCTGTGCTTTCTAGGATGAACAGTGCTGGCTTAGGCAGGTAAGAGAAAGTGATGTATATTTTGGGGTCGTATGGGACGACCATTGTTTGGATATGGTTTACTTGCCTGGGTGGAGGAGGGGGTTGGTTATGTGGTGGGAGAAGATTTGTAGTGACGTTAGGCTTCTCAGGAGGCACTATCACTTGCTGTCAATGAGATCCTGAATCTCATGATGGAGTCCAAAGCATAGGTCGGTATCATGACCATACTGCTGGTGGAAGGTGCAATACTTGGCCGGGTTGTGTGTAGGAGGGAGGAGATTAGGCAATAGGCGCGGCTCCAGGGGCTTCAGATGCCCCTTTCTGATCAGGACCCTCAAGGTCGCCGATAGAGACATGTAGAGTGGGGTGAAAACCCTCTGGCCTCGGGGTGGGTACTTTGTAGGTTATGGGGTAGTTCTGAATGTGCCGGTAAAATGGGTGGCCATTTTCGATGTGGTGGTGACCATACCTACATCAAAACTCCTTGCAGCTGCGTTACTACTCGTAGTCGCATTTGAACTACGTGTAAAGGCCCTTTTGGGCTGCTCCTTTTCATAGTCAATCAGACCCTGTTCCATCGCATCCTCTATCTGCACCCCTATCTCATGAAGGTCGGCAAATATGGGGAGGGTTAAGACAATCATCTTTTGCAGCAGCTTTGGTTGCAGATTACGAACGACTATTCTTATCTGGTCTTTCTCAACTGGCCTGGTGGTCATCATGGAGGCCTTGGCCTTCCATCGAGTGACGAAGTCGAAGAAGCACTTCTTCAGCTCTTGTCGAGTAGCCACGAGATCACGAGTTGTGACCTCGATTTGAGTGTTTTAAGAATATTAGGCGACAAAGGCCTCGGCCATCTCTTCCCAGCTCCTTTTCACAGAACCCTCCAGTTTAGCATACCAGATAGCCGCAATACTCGACAGGGTCCGGCCAAAGAGGGATAGCTTCTACAGTCTAGTCAGGCTCATCGGCTGTAGAATATCTGAAAATAGCCGCAAGTAGACCATGGGATCACCCGAGCCGTTGAAGCGGTCTATGTGTGGCATTTTAAATCTGTCTAGCAATGTCACTGCCGAATCTGTATAGCCGTCCTCTATGTCCGGGATTGAGTTGACACCCTGAGCCCTCTTAAAAAGCTTCTCAAGCTTGCAGACTTTCAGAGCAGTAGGATCGACCTCAAACTCGAAGGGGGCCTTCGTTGGGTAGACCAGTGCTTTGGAAGTTTGGGGTGGAATTGGATCCATCGGGATGTTCACATTTTCCTGGACATTAGCTGTGGGAGTAGGAGCTCTGGATACTGGAATATCTACAAGCGGTAGGTGGGATATGGGAGCTGTTGCCTGCTGCGGTTGTTGTTGTTGTTGTTGTTGTTGTTGAAGCCTAGCAATCAGTTCAGCCTGCTAGGCTGTAACCTCTGTTTGGCGAATGGTAACTTTCGTTTGGCGAGCAGCGTCCCGTTGCATGGCCTCGATGGTTTGTTGAAGTTGACGCATCATATCCTCTATACTGTCTACGGGGTGCTAATTTATCAGAATCGATGTATACTCTCTTTCTTAGGTGGAAGCAGAAAATTGGGCCCAACTGCGCACATGTGACGTAGATAGTGACCGCTGAATTGGCGACTGTTGAACCGGTGATCTATGCCTGACTGTCCTCCGTCTCGTAATTGGAGGTAGCGAAGCAAACACTAGTTGTCCTCCAATAAGATCCTCAGATTGGTAAATCCTCCTGACTCTGGTCCAAAGTGCTCAGAGGGAAACTACCTTGTTGGAAGCAATTGTGAAATACTACATTGCAAAAAGAAAATAAAGCAAAAAAAGAAAAGAAACAACAATCAGCAAACGCACAGCATCTTGGCTTAGACAAGGACAACACAGTTGAAATTATAAGCTAGACAATCTGTACTCAAATACTGATTTTTGTCCCAAATTTCTGCCTCAAAACCGATACCCTCAAACTAATACCTAGACTTGCAACTGATACATGTATTCCTACAGAGACACACTCTAAAAGCACATATTAAGCAAGTGAGAGCCAAAACACCCCTATGGTGGGGTAGGGTTTCCCTGTCCTAATTTTGTCAGGAACTCTGGATTCACTACGCACACATGCGGTTTCAAACAATCCTGCATTCGGGTGAGCAACCTGTCCTAGTTTGGAACAGTCTCTAAGGCTTCCGATATGCAACTAGGTCGAGTGGTCAAAACGGGTGCCTCAACAAGACCACCTAATATACCTCTCGCTCCTAACACCGAGAAGTGAAAAGATGATCAAACGTTACAACGGTAGTCTAGATCCAATGTTTGTGTTCCCATCATGGCAGAGCCCATAACCGGTCAGCCTTACGGCATGCTTTTCCAAGCAAGTCTCCGGCAAACTACTTAGAAATAGCAGATGGCGAACACAGTGACTTAAGCGCACCAATGCAAATGCAATGCAAAGAAACACATAAATGTAGATAAAACAACATATCATGAGTTCGAATCAAGTTCTCTAAATCATCAGCAGAGTCGCCAGAAATTGTAGACTCGACTTTCTTCGCGCCTCCCTTTCGGAGAGCTCGAATTGGTTCTACAGTTCAGACTCCTGTCACGGTTCTTAATCTAGTTTCACAAGTGCAATGTGAAACTGATAAACACCAAAAAGTCCAATCTGGCAAATCATTTTGGAAAATCAGATTTTGAATCAAATAATGCCAAAACTAAACTAGTTTTCCAGATTACAGAGTCGCCACCTAAATATTTTGTTTTGGGAAATTTAGGAAACCCTGACTTGTGCCAAAGGCCACGTGTCCGTCATCATCAAAGTTGCCTCAGCTCAGGAATTTGGGTACGAGAGGGGAATGTCCTGAAATGAGCACCCCCGCTCGCCCGATCAAAGATCGGCCTCTACTAAACATAATATGTTGTTTGATAAACACATGTGTTTTTATTCCAGTTATTTGGCTAACCTTACTATGTGACGCACAAACAATCAAATATAGACTAAGTCGCAAGACTTGAAACAAATCAACTCATGCTTGTTTTCGAAAATGGTTTGAAATTGTCACCCTCAAGTGGACTAAAACGCGGATTTGCCACCTCAAGTGGGCTTAAAACATGATTTTCCACTTCGCAAAGTGGGCTTAAAACTCACAATCATCGAATTGTTCCAATTCAAGCAACAAAGAGAACATGGTATTCGAAGTACCATTGTTGGTACTATTTGTTAATTCCAAGCACTTTATTGCTCATTGTAGACACCCCATTTTTGACCGACCTTAAGACTCAGACGTCACCGATTGAGCGCTCGATGATGTTGCATATTGTGCTCGTTCAGAAGTCGCGGCGCCTACCTCCGGACTTCCGAACTCTCTTCTGTGCCTTGCCTCGGTTTGCGAACCAGACTCGGTTTTCTCTGTTTTCTTTCCTGATGGGAGGGAGTGGTCCTGTAGACTATCTCTCGGTGGCCGTGGGCTATTTTTCGTGGCCGTAGGCCATTTTGCCCATTTCGGAGCTCGGTTCCCGATTTTCGGAGCCGTCGGGCCGTGTGCCTCGGCTCTGGACCGCCCAACCATCTCCGATTTCTCCGGTTTTTGGCATGCATCTCATTTACTCCATTTCGAGGGACATTGGGGTCTCAGATACCCACTTCGTGGCAGAACACCACTTTCGGTGCTTACAGCCTATTTTCGGGACCCCGAACTGCGTGATTTGGGCCCCGAGCATTCATTTTGCATTAGCTTTTGTTCAATTTTGGCAGGTACCTCTGTTTTAGCACCAGGAAGATCACTGGAGGTTGGGAGGACAGCAATTGTCTCGAAAAACCAGTTTTCCTCCTCCGTCCGTTTTGCTCACTTCCGGGCTAATGTTGAACACCCTAGGGATATTTTCTTCGAGCCGAGACTACATATTTGTGATGAGGGGACATGGGAGGACCCTAAAAAGTGGTGGTCGGCCAGTAATTGTTATTTTCATTTTTGAGCCTCTCTTTCAAGTTGAATGTTGTGCCTCCTGTTTCAGAGTTGCCAAATTCCAACCATGGGGTCTTATTCTACACACCTGGGAGGACACCAAAAAGTGGTGGCCAGCCATTAATTGTTCACTTCATTTTTGGCCATGGCCGTGAGTGGTGGCTGGCCGACGGTGGGTGGCTGACGGCCATCTTCAAGAAAAGCACCTGGCCGGCCTGCTTCCTGCTTTTGACCACTTTACAGCTGTCCAGCTGTTTTTCCAGATATCTTTTGCCTCCGAGGGATATTTTGGGAGGGAAAGCTTGGATGCATTTCCCTCCCTTTTACACCCCTTTCTTGCCCATTTAAGGGGCTGACCTCCTTCTTTGTTAGGGTTAGCAACTTTCTTCTCAAGACTTCATCTCCCATTGCCTCCATTTCCCTCTCCAAAAGCTCCAAAAACCTTCAAGTTTCTAGCCCACTTGTTCATCAACCCTAAGCTTCACCATCACCACCTCCATTCCAGCAGCAAAGGAGGATTTTTCAGAGGCTAAGAAGCAACAAATTGAAGCCAAGAAGCAACAAAAGCTTGATCTTCAAGGGTAAGTCACTATTTCCCCCTTTTGAGCACATTTTTGCATCAATTCTTTACCCTACTTGCTCTATGTTTTGGGCTCCAAAGCCTACTGATTTTAGGCTTATTTTGAGCCCCTCTACAACATCTTAGAAGGGCTCAACCTTGTTTGGCACCTCTATGATGCACCTCTTTCAATATCACTCTTTGTGCCAATATTTTGCATGCTTTGTTTGGATTATGAGTGATCCATTTTCGAGCCTGATATAAAATGTGAGTGGGCTTATTTTGAGCCCCTATTCAACATTGAAGGAGGGCTCAACCATGTTTGGTGGGTCTATCATGCACTTATTTTGTAATTCTTCTAATTTACCGTAAAATTGCATGGTTTCTTTAGCCTATTTGAAGTCTGATTTTGAGCATGCTATAAACTGATATTGAGCTTATTTTAGGTCCCTCTACAACATTGTAGAAGGGATCAATCCTGTTTGGGGCCTCCATGCATGGCCTCTCTTTGTACCTCTCTTTGGCCCCATTTTGCATGCCTTTTTTAAGCTTATTTGGCTTCTGATTTCATCCTTCATCAGGCCTGGAAAGAGCCTTATTTTTGCCTTCTTGTCATGTTTTGTTAAGGGTCTTATGCTATTTGATGAATACTTTTGGTACTTCATGTTATACCCTCTTATACCCCCTTATTTTTGCATGCCCTGCTAGCTCATCATGCTTCTATTTTTCAGCCTTCATCAGGCTTGGAAAGAGTCTTAAAATAACTCATTCTTCATTTTTTGTTAAGGGTCTTAGGCTGTTTGGTGCATCCTTTTGATACCTCATGTTATAGCCTTTGTTGGCTCATATTTTGCATGCTATTTTGAGCATATCTACATACTGAATTGGAGGATGTCATCTACTGTAAATGTGCATATTTTTTGTCCCTCTTTAATGTTGTAGAACTGTATTTTTCAGTTTGAGCATTGTACATATCACTTGTTTCATTGTTCCCCTATTTTGCCCCATTTTTGCATGCTGTTTTTGCCATACTTGTGATTGTTGTTTGGACATTCTTTGCACTGGAAAAATGATATTTTTGGGGCTGCTTAGCATCTGTCTTTACACTTCATGTCCATATTGTGCATGATTGGCATAGCTGTAGGCCATTTCGGGTGCATAACATTGCATTTCGGGCATCGGGTGTAATTTTGCTATAATTCGGGGGCTGTTTTCGCATCATTTTGGCTGCTGAAATTTGCATTTTCCATATGCCATATGCCACGTCTCATTTGCATGTCATTTCATGCCTTAGGGCCATTGCCTCGGTTTGCGTGCCCGTGTGCACGCATTTCGAGGCACTTCATTTTCATCTCCCGGCTTCTTATGTGAGTGTGGCTGAGGCTCTCTCACATTAGTATAAGTCCAATCTGTATTTGGAGTGCCATTTCATACTTTTTGCCATTGACTCGGTTTGCGTGCCCGTGGGCACGCATTTCGAGGCACTTCGTTTTTATCCGACGGCCTCTTATTTGAGTGCGGCTGAGGTCCTCTCATGTTAGTGTAAGCCCAATTTGCATTTTTCATGTCATTTGCATTGCGTTTCTCTTTGCCTCGGTTTGCGTGCCCGCGTGTACGCATGTCGAGGCACTTCATTTTTATCCGACGGCCTCTTATGTGAGTGCGGCTGAGGCTCTCTTATGTTAGTGTAAGTCCAATTTGCATTCTGTATGCTATTTCATGTCTATATGTCACCGCCTCGTTTGCGTGCCCGTGGGCACGCATTTCGAGGCATCTCATTTTAGTCTCATCGTATATCATATTTCATGTCATTTCATGCCTTAGTATCATCGTGTCGGTTCGCGTGCCCGTGGGCACACATTTCGAGGCATCTCATTTTCATAGCATTGTGCATGCTAGATCATACTTTAGTTGCATTCATGCATATCGTGCATATTGCATCGTGTTCGGGATAGGAGTTAGCCCGGGCACGGGAAACGAGGCGCGTTTCGTACTCCGAGTGACGGAACGGGTCTCAATTCCCAAGTCACCGACACTCCAGATTGCTCATAATGGAGTTAGGTTTTGTTGTAGCATTCATCTGCATTCACCCCATATTGAGTTGTGCAATTCGGCTCCTCGGCCATCATGCATCGATATGCGTGATTGGTGGCACGAGGATCGAGGCATGCATATATTTGTGAAATACATTGTTATGCCCCTTTCCTGCTCTCTGTTGCAGCAAAATGAAGAATCAGCAATTTTTCGGGACTTGGCGCGCATTTCAAGAAAAAGTGCAAACAGAGGCTAATTGGGGCATCCCAGTGGATTTCCGCACCAAGGCAGCCCAGCATACATCACTCATCAGTAGCAAGGCAGTCCCTGGCTTGCGTGCCAATTTTACTTTTTTGTAATTAATTTGTAAATTAGTTAGGAATTTGTATTTATTTTGGACTGTATTATTATTTATTCGGACCCTCTACGCGAGGGCATAATTGTAATAAGGGTGTGTGAGTGTGATGTATGTCTTCCAACCCCCACTTCTTTCTTCCTTTTATTTACCCGCTTATGATGGTTAGATATAGGGCATGTTTCAATTAGCATACTGAAGATGACAAAGATGTTTGCATCATTCATCTGCTTTTGCACGCATCATACAAACTGCATTTGTATTTCAATTCCAAATTGAATACGTGATAGTTGTAGCATTTCATATGCCATGTTTAGAATAGCCGAGCCTGCTATAGTTTGCATTTTTTGCATGTGTTCCATTAGGCATTTCTGAATACTTAGGATCCATACATGGATTTCTAATGGCCACCTGTTTTGGCATGGAGTACTCAGTGAGTTTTATGCTTTAGCATCCTTGCATGCGTGTGAGTGTTGCCATGAATAGCATGCTTACTATGAGGCTATGTGCTTATGTGATATAACTGCCTTGGATGCCTGTGGGTGGAGGTTGAGTTATTTGAAGTGGGACAATTCATCAAATGTTTGTTTTAAGCCCACTAGATAGTGGCAAAATCATGTTTTTTAAGCCCACCCGAGGGTGGCAAATCCGCGTCTTAGCCTACTTGCGAGTAGCACCATCAAACCATTTTCAAACAAACAAACATGAAATGTTTAGTTCCAATGCAAAGATTGATCTATACTTGTATGTCAGGCGCATCACATAGTAACCTAGGCTAATAACCGGAATAAGAACTCGCAATGTTTTCAAAATCAGATATCATGGTTAGTAGAGGCCGGTCTTTGACCGGTCGAGCGGGGGTGCTCACGAAGTGACCTTCCCCAATCTTACCCAAGTTCCCGAGCCGAGGCAACTTTGGTGATGACGGACACGTGGCCTTTTGGCACCGAGTCAGGGTTTCCTAAATTTCCCATTTTAAAATATTTAGGTGGCGACTCTGTATCTGGCGAAGCAGTCCATGTTTGGCACTTCTTTCAAAAATCTGTTTTCAAAATGATTTGCCGGATTTGGACTCTTTGGTTTAAGATTAAGAACCGTGGCATTTGAGTCCTTCGAATCAGGTGACCCAATATTGAACGAGCGGAGGGACTCACTCCTTCCCGGATGCGTCGGGACGTCTGATTTCTGGGGACTCTGCTGGGGATTTAGAGAACTTGACTCGAACTCATGATATCTGGTTTTGACTACATTTGTGTGTTTCTTTGCATTGCATTTGCATTGGTGCGCCTAGGACACCGTGTTTGCCATATGCCATTCTCGAACAATTTGCCGGAGGCTTGTCTTGTCAAGTCATGTCCGTAAGGCCGACGGCCTGGCTCGACAAAGATGGGAACACAAACCCCGGTTTTACCGGGCACCCTTTTGACCATTCGACCTAGTGCATATTCGGATCCATAGTGACCATTCCAAACTAGGACAAAGTTGCTTACCCGTTTATAGGTTGTTTGAAGCCACAAGGCGTGCGTGGTGAAACCCTAGCTCGACAAAATAGGACAGGGAAACCCTACCCCAACATAGGGGTGTTTTGGCTCTCACTTATCATTATGTGCTTGTTAGAGTCGTCTCACATGAATGCATGTATTAGTCTATGAGTTTGGGCATCAAACCTGGGCACCACCAAGATTTTGGGATTGATTTACCCGAGGGTATCGATTTGAGGCGAATTTTGGGGGCGTAATTCAGAGAGGCACATTATCCTATTATGCTCATATCCGTTTTGGTGAAATCAGGCTGAGATGCTGCATGTTTTCTCTTTTGCTAGGTAGTCCTGGAACCATAGCTTCAGAAGGCTCCGATATCCCCCGGGTACATTGGACTAGTGCTGATAGACTTTGTTAAGTCAGAGATTCAATTCAAGGGCAACCAGTGTTCCTTCGCTGAGGCAAAGCAAAGAAGGGCCAGACAGGGCTCATTGGTTCATCTGATCCGACAGTCACCAGTCACATCATCAGTAGACCCGTGATGGCACAGGGTTCGGAAGAATTTGTGGCCGTGATAGTAACGCCAAATCAGGGAACTGCCATGCAGGCTGAGACCAGTACTGAAACGCAGTGCCCATCTGGGGCATCTGCTTCACATCCAGCTCTGGGACCCCAGCCGAACTTTGACCCAATTCCGCCAGCTGAAGATTTGCAGGGTCCGGATCCTCGAGAAGGGTTGGCTCAAGCCCAAGTTTTCAGACCTCTGGTGCAGCCTAATGAGAGGCGTTATCCCCTTGATGCTAATGACCTCGAGCTGACCACAGTGAAAATTGCGAACCTTGAGAAGCAATTCAAAAAGGCACAGGGCCTTAACTCCATTCCCGACATTGAGGATGGGTACACTGAGTCTGCCGTCCGGCTCCCAGACAGATTCAAAACGCCACATATTGACCGTTTCGACGGGTCTGGGGATCCAATGGTACATATCCGACTTTTCTTGGATGTCTTAAAGCCGATGAGTCTGACTAAGCCACAGAAACTCTCTCTGTATGGAAGAACTCTGTCCGGTGTAGCAGCCACTTGGTACGCTAAGTTGGAGGACAAAGTGAAGCAAAACTGGGAAGAATTGGCTGAGGCCTTTGTCGATCAGTATTCCTACAATACCCAAGTTGAAATGACCATCCAAGAGCTTGAAGCAACCCGCCAAAACCCAAAAGAGCCTTTTGTGAAATTTGTTGCGAGATGGAGAGCAAAGGCAGCACAGATAACAGATCGCCGCCCTTCTGAGAGGGATCAAGTGCAGATGATGGTGCGGAACCTCGAGCATGATATGTTGCAGAAATTGATAGTGGCTCCGCTATTCATTTTCAAAAGTTTGCATGAACTGGGGGTCCAGGTCAAGAATGCGTTCAACAGTGGGATCATTCCCAGAACAAGTGAACCGACAAGGAGGGCGATTGTAGGGAGTACCAATGCCGGAAGTAGCACTATTCCCGAACCCACTGAAATTAATACAGTCGCCACAGCCAACCCTTTTGCCAATCCAAGCCTACAAACAGCCGACCCAGCCCGAGCTCAGGGCAGAACTTTCACCCCTCTCCATATGAGCCTAACTAGCGCACTAAAAGTCCTGATGGAAAGAGGGCATCTCAAACCCCTTGATCCTCAACCTCCTCCCAACCCACTCCCAGCCAGACATAACCCCACCAAGTACTGTATGTACCATCGCCAGTGTCATGGCCATAATTGCCATACCACTTTTCGCCATGAGGTCCAAAATCTCATCGATAACCGGACGATAGCTCTACCTTTAGACCCCAATGACCAAACATTTCCCACCTACCTCAATCTCATCCATACACTGCCATCCACCTATGACCCCAGTATATACATCACCCCGGCCCATCTACCCAAGCCTGAGGTGTTTATCCCAGAAAGCATGGACTTATGCATGATGGGTGCACCTGAACCCCAATCATCTCAAACCCATGAACCCACTACTTCCGAGCTGATGAGGATGATTGAAGATCTTCAAAGAACAGTGGCGGATTTAGCCTTTGGAGTTTTGGCTCCATCATCAACCACATCGCCTACCGGAGTTCATGTCAAAAGGCTCTCATCTTGGGACGGGCCAGACTTGAGGAAGGTCAATCCCTTAGCAAAATGGAAGCGAGTGGAAAGAACAAGGTAGGCGGACATGGATCCCCATGAACATCTTCTTGGTATCGTTAAGGCTTTGAAACCGAGGGTGAACAAAGAACAAGTGCTCATGGTTGTTGCAAAATGTGAATGACACTTTCGCTACTCAAGTTGAGACGGTTGACTCAAGGCAAGCAAGCCGAGAAGGGCCGTTGTACCAAGAATATTCCTTTCAACTCTAATCCCGTGCTTGGAAGAGATCAGCAAACTAGGCCAGCACCTGCCAATCCCTTTGCTGGTGCGCCCAGCAAAAATCCACAAACCCAAAAGTACCAACCCCGAGGTCAGAGGGTCTTCCATGCCCTCCACATGCCTTTATCCGAAGCTTTCCAAATCCTTGTTGGACAAGGCCATCTCAAACCCCTTGAGCCTCGACCTCTCCCGAACCCTCTTCCGGCTACGCATGATGCTACCCAGCACTGCGCATACCATCAACAAATTGGCCATGCTACCAACAATCGCCTGCTTCGCTATGAAGCTGGGAT
Organism: Camellia lanceoleosa; assembly: GCA_025200525.1. Taxonomy (NCBI): domain Eukaryota; kingdom Viridiplantae; phylum Streptophyta; class Magnoliopsida; order Ericales; family Theaceae; genus Camellia; species Camellia lanceoleosa. Next base: position 74,107,656 of record CM045760.1, on the reverse strand, counting down.
CTATTTGACAACGAGGTCATCCTCCCGCTGAGCTCAGCAAAGTCTATCGGCACTGGGTCAGTGAACTTGGGGGATAATGTTATGTGAATGGGGGATGAACCACCTGCGGGGCGGCGCTCAATCAACTCCAGATGTAGGAATGGCATGCACTGTTCTGAGCAATATGCAAATACCAGTTTTTGTGTTTTCTAACTTGGGTATTGGGTTAATTTTGTTGTTTTGTTTTGAGTCAGTCTCTTTTGTTTTGGGTCTGTCTTGTTGTATCGAGTCAGTCCTGTTGTATGGGAGTCGGGTGATTCCGGGGGTGTTACCTCGGGCGTCACCATTTTGTTTCGTGTTTGTCTTTTTGTCTCATTTTGAGTCTGTTTCTGCCAGGGAGCCAGTTATGCCTACAGATTTTGAATGAAACAGCAGTGATTTCCACGCTCTCACATTTGCTTCTGCCGTGTGCTAGTTGTGCCAGGATTTGAATAAAATGGCAGTGCATTCCACCTGCTCTCTTGTGCCTTGAGGCCATTATAATGACCTAAGTTTTTCAAAACCTTTTTGAACACTGCAGTGAAAACAAAGAGGGAGGAATTCCACAGGATTTGCAAAACTTTGATCAAATTGAGAGAAAGAGAGGCGTGCTAAGCACTTAATGAATGAAATCATGCTTGTTAGTGTGAGTACTGAGAAGGACCCTGGCTTTGATCCAGATTGGTCCTACACTGTCTTCAGCGCGAGCGATTTGTCGCTTTCTTAAAAACTTTCAAAAAATGTTTTATGGTCTGCAAAGACATGTGTGGAATCGCTCTTGAGATTGTGCAATTAGGATCGCTCACCTCGAGACTCAACCCCCTTTGCTTTCAAACCTTGAACTTGCATTGAGAATGTTCAACTACGACCACAATGTAAGGCCTATGTGGCGATTGAAGCGACCCTCGAACAAGAGGCACCAAAGTCGATCAAGAAGGTTAGACCTCATCGGAAGAAGCTTGCAAGGCTAGAATAGAAGCACCCTCGAACTAGGGGCAAAAATATCCGATGTGCTCAAGAGCCAAAGGTGGATTCTTCAAGAATCAATACAATGCCACTCTCCGGATACAGAGGGCTTCAATCTCAAAACCATTTGGCATGGACTTGTTACACTTTTACCCTTTAAGAGGCTCATTTGGGCCGAGAACCCTAAGGGCGACTCCAGCAAAAGTTAGAGCAAGAAAAAGAAAAAGAAAAATGCAAAAAAGAACAAAAAAAGAGAAGGAAAAGAAAAGACAAAGAAAAGAAAAGAAAAGAATGAAAAGAAGAAAAGAAAGAAGAACAAAGCTCGCAAGGTCGAAAACTGCAACAGCGCCTTGGCAAAAGTTAGAGCCTAAAAAGGAGAGGTTAAATACCGAGTGTACCTTAACCCGAACTACGAAGGCTTGATTCCCATGTTTGGGATCGAGGCAACTTCATCCCAAGTCCACCGTGAAAACAATTCAAATTTGATTGTGTCCATGTAATGGTTTTGATCATCTTTTGCCTTCTCTCAGATCCGAGAGTCTGGTTGTGTTCGCGCTCGAGGATCGATTATAATGCGTTGTGGCATCATCCAAACAAGGCAACTTTCCATTGCCATTCAATGTCATGCAGTCTTGCGTTCAAACAAGGGGCAACTTTCCATTGCCATGCTCTCCAAAGAAGGGCAATTTTCCTTCGAATCTGAGGTTGTGCATCTCGAGAGTGGGTTTTACGCTCGTTGAGCAGTGGCCGTTTGCAAAAATAGTTTTTGAGAATTTTTACTGAGGTTGACTAATTTTCTCGAAAATTGTTTCATCTTTTCCACAAAAAAAAAAAACTGGACCATTTCTTGGACCCAAAAAAGGAAAATTTTCAGTGCTCATAGCCTGACTTGCATAATTTTCAGTGCTCATAGCCTGACTTGCATAATTTCAAATCAAAAATTGAACAAGCATGTTAATCTAACTCTCATGTTGGTCAAAACTGTTTTAGTAGAAAGCAAAAGTTAAAAAATGGTCAAAATGATGAACTAGGGGCATAGTTGAGTCAGGTTCTCTGTCTTTCTGCCTTCATCAACGCATTTGCCGGAAAGGGCACTGTATTCGCCAAGAAGGGCACAACTGAAGCTAATAAGCAAAGGGCAGAAAGCTCTCGTATCCTCCAAGTAGCGAGGTATCAAGCCAAGTGCGAAGCACGAACTGGAATGGATCAAGATATTCCACTCCCTCATCCGGACAAATCTAATCACGTCCAAACTCCCCAGCAGAGCATCATCAACCGAAGTCAGCTGCAGATTTGCTACACACCCAGTTGTAGCACAACCCCTCTGTGGGAGAAATTCACTAGCTGTGAGCGGAAGAAAGAGAATCGAGCAGAATGCTAGGGGCCCGAACCCGCAACTTCCCATTTATCTATTAACCACCTAGGGGAGGGATTGAAAAATGAGAGATTGAAGAATAGAGAGATGTGCGATGAGAGAAAAAGTGAGAAAAGGGCTTTTTCAGAAAAACAGAGCTTGAGGGCCGAGTGATGTGAAAATCAGAAATAAGAAAGGGTGGGAAACACTACCCGGTGAAACAGGCTCCCTGTGCACGTCTGAGTGTCGTGTCTCTTTGTTTTATCTCGATTTTGTTTTGGGTCGTTTCGAGTGTTACTCGATGTGTCTAGGTTGTGTGCCTTTTATTTCCTTGTTGAGTCGTTTTGCTGTGTTCGGTCATAGGCTCAATACCTTGTCGAAAACTCATCTCTCAATTTCAAAAAATATAATCGTTTTGTGCTCCGAGTGCTGTGCCATTCTCCACATTTGTGCAAAACGGAATTGGTTCTTTCATAAAACCGCAGGGTTCAACCCAAGTCATGTCAGAATAGTAAAACAAGAACCTATCTGAAGCTATTTCGGTTCCGGACTGCAAAGCAAAAGAAAAGAGGGAAAATTTGGAGCATCTTAGCATGTTTCAACTTTAGCAAAATCCGAGACTGCATTCCAGGTGCACCTTCTCAGGCCTCGCCATTTCTCCGAGTATGAGTGTGTCTCGACCCCAAGTGTAAGCTTGCTTCAAGTCGAATGGCGTACCAAGCAAAGACCAGAGGGTTTCACATGCAGGTGTTATCTCTCGCCAATTTGAATAGGGTGTGCCCTTTTGAACTGAGTATGTTGTGAAGTCCTCTAAGAAGCAAATCAGAGGCACCAGAGTACATATTTGATGCTCCTCTATTACATAGAATGTGGATTTTTATGTACACTGTTGTTGCAAGCGTGCCACGCATCGTTATGATTCATGCATAGAATATGCTTGCTTTCAATATTGCATAAAAAATGCCCCCATACTTGCATAGAAGATGCATTTTATCGAACTTTCTTGTGCATATTATCTCGCCAGACCGCCTTGTGCACTTACACTTTGTATCTCACTTGCCGCCTTGTGCATCTTGTGGTTGTATCTCACTCGCACTATCTTGTGCATTTCAAATCACTCATGTTGTTTAGCGTGTCGCCTTTATTTTGTGCATTTCAACTCACTCGACCGCTTAGCGTGTCGTTGCTTTAGTGCATTTCAAATCACTCGCGCTGTTTAGCGTATCGCACTATCTTGTGCATTTCAAATCATTCGCGCTATTTTGCGCACCTCAATCGCACTGTTCTGTGCAGTTTATCATTCGCGCTATTTTGCGCACCTCAATCGCACTGTTCTGTGCAGTTTACATTCGCGCTATTTTGCGCATCGCACTATTTTGTGCAGTTTACATTCGCGCTATTTTGCGCATCGCACTATTTTGTGTAGTTTACATTCGCGCTATTTTGCGCACCTCAATCGCACTATTTTGTGCATTGTATCATTCGCGCTATTTTGCGCACCTCAATCGCACTGTCCTGTGCTTTGCATATCACATCGCACTATCTTGTGCATTTCAAATCAATCGCGCTGTTTAGCGTATCGCACTATTTTGTGCATTGTATCATTCGCGCTATCTTGCGCACCTGCATCGCACTATTTTGTGCAGTTTACATTTGCGCTATTTTGCGTACCTCAATCGCACTGTCCTGTGCTTTGCATATCACATCGCACTATTTTGTGCACATTACTTGCATTGTGCATGCATTTTATCGCGCTATCTTGCACGCCCCACCTGCACTTGTTAGTGCATTACATTTCACTCGCGCTATTTTGCGCATCGCACTATTTTGTACACGTTACTTGCATTGTGCATGCATTTTATCACGCTATCTTCCGCGTCCAACCTGCACTTGTTAGTGCATTACATTTCACTCGCGCTATTTCGCGCATCGCACTATTTTGTGCACATTACTTGCATTGTGCATGCATTTTATCGTGCTATCTTGCGCGCCTTACCCGTATCACACTGCTTTATGCATTCACCCGCCGGCACCGCGTGTGTCAAACCTTCAGGAATCACATTGAATATATGTTGTTAGCATATTGTTCTTGTTGAATTTCTCTCTTTTGCAGGCACGATATTGTATGTACGATTCATTTGAGGTCAGCGACTGCATTTAATCGCGCAGGTATCGTATCTCCTCCGTGTGAGACGCGACGAGAATTAAATGATTCTCCGCATTCCTAACTGCATGAAATGTAGTTGTTGCTTTGCATTCTTGCTTAAAACTGTTGCATCCATTTGCGAATACTTGCTTCATTACAGCTTGCTGTACTTGCATGATCATTGAGTTACATCTGATCTTGTGCATATCATTTTGCATTTTGCCCCCTTTGCCTGCGGGCACATATCTGTTCATCTTGTATGATTGTCTAAGTCTTCGGCCTTGTCAAAAATGGGTCGCCTCTAGGCTTTGACATTCACTCCCGTCACTTCTTGACTTCGAAGTTACAAAGAGGGGCAATCAGAGACACCCCATTTTTGACCGACCTTAAGACTCAGACGTCACCGATTGAGCGCTCGGTGATGTTGCATATTGTGCTCGTTCAGAAGTCTCAGAGTCGCGGCCGTGCGCCCTGCCTCCGGACTTCCGAACTCTCTTCTGTGCTTTGCCTCAGTTTGCGAACCAGACTCGGTTTTCTCTGTTTTCTTTCCTGATGGGAGGGAGTGGTCCTGTAGACTATCTCTCGGTGGTCGTGGGCTATTTTTCGTGGCCGTAGGCCATTTTGCCCATTTCGGAGCCCGGTTCTCGATTTTCGGAGCCGTCAGGCCGTGTGCCTCAGCTCGGGACCGCCCAACCATCTCCGATTTCTCCGGTTTTTGGCATGCATCTCATTTACTCCCTTTCGAGGGACACTGGGGTCTCAGATACCCACTTCGTGCCCGAACACCACTTTCGGTGCTTACAGCCTATTTTCGGGACCCCAAACTACGTGATTTGGGCCCCGAGCATTCATTTTGCATTAGCTTTTGTTCAATTTTGGCAGGTACCTCTGTTTTAGCACCAGGAAGATCACTGGAGGGTGGGAGGACAGCAATTGTCTCAGAAAACCAGTTCCTCCCAAGGTCTGCTTTTGCTCACTTAGGGCTAATGTTGAACACCCTAGGGTTATTTCTTTTGAGCCGAGACTACATATTTGTGATGAGGGGACATGGGAGGACCCTAAAAAGTGGTGGTCGGACAGTAATTGTTATTTTCATTTTTGAGCCTCTCTTTCAAGTTGAATGTTGTGCCTCTGCTTTTGAGTTGCCAAATTCCAACCATGGGGTCTTATTCTACACACTGGAGGACACCAAAAGTGGTCGGCCATTAATTGTTCACTTGATTTTTGGCCATGGCCGTCATGGGAGTGGCCGTCGACCAGGTGGGGTGGCCGGCCATCTTCAAGAAAAGCACCTGGCCGGCCTGCTTCCTGCTTTTGACCACTTTTACTGGCCAAATTTGCTTTTTCCAGATATCTTTTGCCTCCGAGGGATATTTTGGGAGGGAAAGCTTGGATGCATTTCCCTCCCTTTTACACCCCTTTCTTGCCCATTTAAGGGGCTGACCTCCTTCTTTGTTAGGGTTAGCAACTTTCTTCTCAAGACTTCATCTCCCATTGCCTCCATTTCCCTCTCCAAAAGCTCCAAAAACCTTCAAGTTTCTAGCCCACTTGTTCATCAACCCTAAGCTTCACCATCACCACCTCCATTCCAGCAGCAAAGGAGGATTTTTCAGAGGCTAAGAAGCAACAAATTGAAGCCAAGAAGCAACAAAAGCTTGATCTTCAAGGGTAAGTCACTATTTCTCCCTTTTGAGCACATTTTTGCATCAATTCTTTACCCTACTTGCTCTCTGTTTTGGGCTCCGAACCCTACTGATTTTAGGCTTATTTTGAGCCCCTCTACAACATCTTAGAAGGGCTCAACCTTGTTTGGTACCTCTATGATGCACCTTTTTCAATATCACTCTTTGTGCCAATATTTTGCATGCTTTGTTTGGATTATGAGTGATCCATTTTAGAGCTTGATCTAAACTGTGAGTGGGCTTATTTTGAGCCCCTCTTCAACATTGACGGAGGGCTCAACCATGTTTGGCGGTTCTATCATGCACTTGTTTTGTAATTCTTCTAATTTACCGTAAAATTGCATGGTTTCTTTAGCCTATTTGAAGTCTGATTTTGAGCATGCTATAAACTGAGATTGAGCTTATTTTAGGTCCCTCTACAACATTGTAGAAGGGATCAATCTTGTTTGGGGCCTCCATGCATGGCCTCTCTTTGTACCTCTCTTTGGCCCCATTTTGCATGCCTTTTTTAAGCTTATTTGGCTTCTGATTTCAGCCTTCATCAGGCCTTGAAAGAGCCTTATTTTTGCCTTATTGTCATGTTTTGTTAAGGGTCTTATGCTATTTGGTGAATACTTTTGGTACTTCGTGTTATACCCTCTTATACCCCCTTATTTTTGCATGCCTTGCTAGCTCATCATGCTTCTGTTTTTCAGCCTTCATCAGGCTTGGAAAGAGTCTTAAAATAACTCATTCTTCATTTTTTGTTAAGGGTCTTAGGCTGTTTGGTGCATCCTTTTGATACCTCATGTTATAGCCTTTGTTGGCTCATATTTTGCATGCTATTTTGAGCATATCTACATACTGAATTGGAGGATGTCATCTACTGTAAATGTGCATATTTTTGGTCCCTCTTTAATGTTTTAGAACTGTATTTTTCAGTTTGAGCATTTTACATATCACTTGTTTCATTGTTTCCCTATTTTCCCCCATTTTTGCATGCTGTTTTTACCATACTTGTGATTGTTGTTTGGACATTCTTTGTACTGGAAAAATGCTATTTTAAGGGCTGCTTAGCATCTGTCTTTACACTTCATGTCCATATTGTGCATGATTGGCATAGCTGTAGGCCATTTCGGGTGCATAACATTGCATTTCGGGCATCGGGTGTAATTTTGCTATAATTCGGGGGCTGTTTTCGCATCATTTTGGCTGCTAAAATTTGCATTTTCCATATGCCATATGCCACGTCTCATTTGCATGTCATTTCATGCCTTAGGGCCATTGCCTCGGTTTGCGTGCCCGTGTTCACGCATTTTGAGGCACTTCATTTTCATCTCCCGGCTTCTTATGTGAGTGTGGCTAAGGCTCTCTCACATTAGTATAAGTCCAATCTATATTTGGAGTGCCATTTCATACTTTTTGCCGTTGCCTCGGTTTGCGTGCCCGTGGGCACGCATTTCGAGGCACTTCGTTTTTATCCGACGGCCTCTTATTTGAGTGCGGCTGAGGTCCTCTCATGTTAGTGTAAGCCCAATTTGCATTTTACATGTCATTTGCATTGCGTTTGCCTTTGCCTCGATTTGCGTGCCCGCGTGCACGCATGTCGAGGCACTTCATTTTTATCCGACGGCCTCTTATGTGAGTGCAGCTGAGGCTCTCTTATGTTAGTGTAAGTCCAATTTGCATTCTGTACGCCATTTCATGTCTATATGTCACCGCCTCGGTTCGCGTGCCCGTGGGCACGCATTTCGAGGCATCTCATTTTAGTCTCATCGTATATCATATTTCATGTCATTTCATGCTTTAGTATCATCGCCTTGGTTCGCGTGCCCGTGGGCACGCATTCCGAGGCATCTTATTTTCATAGCATTGTGCATGCTAGATCATACTTTAGTTGCATTCATGCATATCGTGCATATTGCATCGTGTTCGGGATAGGAGTTAGCCCGGACACGGGGAACGAGGCGTTTCAGACTCGAGTGACGGAACGGTCTCAATTCCCAAGTCACCGACTTTCGGATTGCCCATAATGGAGTTAGGTTTTGTTGTAGCATTCATCCTGCATTCACCCCATATTGAGTTGTGCAATTCGCCTCTACCATCATGCATCGATATGCGTGATTGGTGGCACGAGGATCGAGGCATGCATATATTTGTGAAATACATTGCTATGCCCCTTTCCGCTCTCCTTGCGACAAAATGAAGAATCAGCAATTTTTCGGGACTTGGCGCGCATTTCAAGAAAAAGTGCAAATAGAGGCTAATTGGGGCATCCCAGTAGATTTCCGCACCAAGGCAGCCCAGCATACATCACTCATCAGTAGCAAGGCAGTCCCTGGCTTGCGTGCCAATTTTACTTTTTTGTAATTAATTTGTAAATTAGTTAGGAATTTGTATTTATTTTGGACTGTATTATTATTTATTCGGACCCTCTACGCGAGGGCATAATTGTAATAAGGGTGTGTGAGTGTGATGTATGTCTTCCAACCCCCACTTCTTTCTCCCTTTTATTTACCTGCTTATGATGGTTAGATATAGGGCATGTTTCAATTAGCATACAAGATGACAAAGATGTTTGCATCATTCATCTGCTTTTGCACGCACTGCTTTCGCAAGATCATACAAACTGCATTTGTATTTCAATTCCAAATTGAATACGTGATAGTTGTAGCATTTCATATGCCATGTTTAGAATAGCCGAGCCTGCTATAGTTTGCATTTTTTGCATGTGTTGCATTAGGCATTTCTGAATACTTAGGATCCATACATGGATTTCTAATCGGCTTCTGTTTTGGCATGGAGTACTCAGTGAGTTTTATGCTTTAGCATCCTTGCATGCGTGTGAGTGTTGCCATGAATAGCATGCTTACTATGAGGCTATGTGCTTATGTGATATAACTGCCTTGGATGCCTGTGGGTGGAGGTTGAGTTATTTGAAGTGGGACAATTCATCAAATGTTTGTTTTAAGCCCACTAGATAGTGGCAAAATCATGTTTTTTAAGCCCACCCGAGGGTGGCAAATCCGCGTCTTAGCCTACTTGCGAGTAGCACCATCAAACCATTTTCAAACAAACAAACATGAAATGTTTAGTTCCAATTCAGGCGATTCAGTCTATACTTGTATGCTGTGCGCATCACATAGTAACCTAGGCTAATAACCGGAATAAGAACTCGCAATGTTTTCAAAATCAGATATCATGGTTAGTAGAGGCCGGTCTTTGATCGGCGAAGTGGTGCTCACGGCGACCTTCTAATCGTACCCAAGTTCCCGAGCTGAGGCAACTTTGGTGATGACGGACACGTGGCCTTTTGGCACCGAGTCAGGGTTTCCTAAATTTCCCATTTTAAAATATTTAGGTGGCGACTCTGTATCTGGCGAAGCAGTCCATGTTTGGCACTTCTTTCAAAAATCTATTTTCAAAACGATTTGCCGGATTTGGACTCTTTGGTTCAAGATTAAGAACCGTGATATTTGAGTTCTTCGAACTGTAGTGACCCAATATCGAACCAGAACGGGGGGGACTCGCACTCCCCTTCCCCCGGGATGCGTTCGGGGACGTCTACACTCATATTTGTCATGCCTTGGTCTATTCGAATCATTTTACTAGATCTATTGTGATATTTGAAGCACTTAACTACTTGCGGTTAGTTGTATGCTTTGGTTCAGCCTCTCAAAAATTTAAATAAATTTCATTTTTAAAGGGTCGGGGTAATTTTAGCACCATAAATAAACATTATTATTATTATTATTATTATTTATCATTTATAAATTACAGGACATGTGTCATTATCTTGTGCACTTGGAGGTTGGAGGAAGTTATGAAAAGTATGGAACACATGTGATGATGGAGGAAGTGGAAGATCATGGAGCATGAAGTATAGAGGAGTTGAGAGATCATAGAGGGACACATGGCAAGACAAGAATAAAGATGAAAGAATAGGGTAGTTATTAAGTAGTTTTTTCCTATAATGTTTTGCCTATAAATACTCATTCATGGCTACATTGTCATCATCCAACTCAAATGAAATACAATTGAATCCTATTTTTCTTGTCATTTATATTTTCAGCACTTTATTTTCGGTACTTTATTTTCAACACTTCATTTTCAAAGCATGGGAGTAGAGATAAATTGATGGTTATTTTGATTGTTCACTCAATCATTTTTCTTCATCTCCCTCTCTTCTTCTTTTAATTTTTCTTTTCTCTACACTTGGCAATTTTAAAATTCTTTTCATTGAGATCAAGAACCGTTAATGCAATCATTTGATAATTGATTTGAATTTAATCTATAAGAATTTTTCAATCATTGCTAGCACGCTTGTGTTTATGATAAATTGATGGTTATTTTGATTGTTCACTCAATCATTTTTCTTCATCTCCCTCTCTTCTTTTTTTAATTTTTCTTTTCTCTACATTTGGCAATTTTAAAATTCTCTTCATTGAAATCAAGAACCGTCAATGCAATTATTTGATAATTGATTTGAATTTAATCTATAAAAATTTTTCAATCATTGCTAGCACGCTTGTGTTTATGATATTTTTCTTCCTAAGAAAAAATAAGCTAGCAGAAATAGTATATATTGATTCCCTCAATTATAAAGAAGATAAAATAATATTTTTAATAGTAATTAAGGAATTTTGGTGCAATTATCCCTTTAAATGATTTTAGTCAATTGGTGGCCGCATAATCAGCTGAACAATTTTTTTTTTTTTTGGAATCATATTCCAATTTTAAGATTATTTCATGTTGTCTACCACTAACCTTGGAGTCCGTATATTCTTGTACCCTATATAAGACATGTTCCATCAGCCAAATAATATAGGTTCATTATTATATTAATTTATTTATATTTAATTACATAATATATATTCTTTGTATAGAATTGTTATTACAAAAATGTAATATACCATGTCAAGTGGGAATGAGATAGAGCTGAACAATATATTCTTTGGTCATTTTTTTGGGATAAATTACATTTTTAACATGTAATTTGATTTAAGTTTTATTTTAGTCCTTATTGTTTCAAATCAAATAATTTGGTCTCTATACTTTAATTTTAGTTTTAATTTTGGCATTCTCTTGAAGTGGAAAAATTAAATTTAACAATCTTGGGACATTTGTAAGTTCCTAAAGTATAAAATTGAATGAAAATTTGGAAGGAATAATCAAATTGAAATTTAAAATATAAGATCAAATTGTTTAAATTAAAATAATAGAAACTAAAGAAAATTTTGATCAAATTATAATAGTGAGAAGTGTAAGTGTAATTTACTTTTTCTTTTATTTTTTCTCCTTCTCCCCCTTTTTAATATTTTATTGAAAATTAACAAATTATTTTTTTTGTCTCCCCCCTTCCCCCCCCAAAAAAAAAGCACCAATGTTCCATACTACTTAGAAGAAACGAACGATAGATGGACTGATAAATTAACGGATTGTGTATTCTTAAAATAACATATGTAATATAATTATGGACACTCGATCTAAAAATCTAATTTTGAATTTTCTTTACTTAAAGGTCCACACTAAAAAACAATTTGTCCATAAGGACAAGCACACACAAAATGATCAAAACTATCCATATATTATATATATGACATACGGATGGTGAAATAGTGAAACCAAACCAAACTCCTCTCTCTCTCTCTCTCTCTCTCTCTCTCTCTCTTCAAACTCTCTCTTTGCTCCTCCATCGAGACCCTCTCTTTCCTTCCCCGTCGTTCCTCTATTGATGCTTTTCTGATCTTTCCCGTTGCTCCAACCTCGAGATCCAGATCCATGGCTTCTTTGAATCAAGATCTCAAGAATACCGAAGTGTTTGTCTCTGATCACCAGAGACTATTTATCACCAGAGTGTTGCTCTATATACTATTGTATGTAAAAAACCTAACCACATTTTCCCTTTCGCAGCTCAAGCTTCATTCCAATCCATCAATGGCTAAAGTTGATAGCTCAAAACCCCAAACCCTATCTAAGGTTATATATATATATGTACATCTATTATGTAATGATTTTGGGCACTTAGAATTGTATTACCAGCTCGATCTACATCGTTTCTCTACTCTGTTTGTATGATTTGGGCCATCCTCACTTCTCTACTCCAGCTTCTCTCAAGATCTTCATTGTCGTTTCTCAAGATCTACACTAGTTGAGTTCTAATTTTATATAGTCTCAGATCTGGTTTGTGTAGTCTCAGATCTAGTTGTAGAAGAAAATGATAATAATGATGAGTAGTATATGTGAGTATGTGTTCGCGAATGATGTATCTGTTTATATATATATTGTGATTGTTATTATTGTTGATGTTTATGATGATAATGATGATGAAATAGATTAAAAAAAATTTGACAGATAGAATAGGTTTGTTCAAATTTTGAACATTATCTGTTTAAAATTTGATTAGATAATACTGCTTCAAACAAATCATAACTTTCAAAAAAAAATTTATAATATCTCTGCATATACTTTGCCTTTTCTCAATACCAAACCCCTATGTGTTCAAATTTTGAAAAGATTTATAATATTATATGTTTAAATCTTATTATCTATCCAAAACAAATTTGTCCTATCTATTTAAAATTTTATTAACTATTCAAATTTTGAAAAGATAATGTTAAAAATTTGAACAAATCTATTCTATCTGTCAATTTTTTTTAATCTGTTTCATCATCATCATCATCATTATCATCATGAACATCAACAATAATAACAATCACAATATATATATAAATAGATACATCATTCGCAAACACACACTCACATACACCACTCATTATCATTATCATCTTCTTCTATAACTAGATCGGAGACTACACAAACCAGATCTGAAACTATATAAAATTAGAACTCAACTAGTGTAGATCATGAGAAATGACAATGAAGATCTTGAGAGAAGAGAAGCTGGAGCAGAGAAATGAGAACGACCCAAATTATATAAATAGAGTAAAGAAGTGATGTAGATTGAATTGGTAATACAATCCTAAGTGTCGAAAATCATTACACAATAAATGTACATATATATATACATATATTACCTCAGATAGGGTTTGGGGTTTTGAGCTATCAACTTCAACCATTGATGGATTAGAAAAGGAAGCTTGAGTTGTAGAGGATGACCAAGAAGAGAAAAAAGAATGAAGGAAAATGTGGCTAGGTTTTTTTACATACAATGAGTAAGTATACAAAGAAAACTCAAGGATAAATAGTCTCCGTGATTGGAGACAAACACTTCATTGATCTTGAGATCTTGATTCGCAGGCCATGGATCTCATGATGGCTGGTCGAGCAAGAGAGGGGCGGAAGAGCATCGATGGATGAGGACAGAGGAGCGATGAAGAAGCATAGAAAGAGATGGAGAGAGAGAAGAGTTTGGTTTGGTTTCACTGTTTCACAATCTGTATGTCATATATATACTATATGGGTAGTTTGGTCATTTTGTGTGTGCTTATCCTTATTGACAGTGTTTTTGAATGTGGACCTATGGGTAAAGAAAATTTAGAATTGGATTTTTAGATCGAGTGCCCATAATTATATTACATACATTATTTTAAAAATACACAATCCCTTAATTTATCAGTCCATCTATATATCATTTCTTCTAAGTAGTTTGGAATTTTGTTGTTGTTGTTGTTGTTTTTTTTTTTTTTTTTTTTTTTTGAGCAAAAAAAAATTTATTAATTTTTAGTAAAATATTACAGAGAGGAAGAAGAGAAAAAAAATAATAGAAAAATAAAAGAAAAAAAAATTAAATTACACTTCTCATACAGATATTGTGAAAAACTGAACAAAAGTTGTCTAAATGCACTTTTGTTCAGATAAAAGTTGAACAGATAGGTATAATAAACTTGTGAATTTGTCCAGATAAATTTTGAATTGATAAAAAATTGGAAAGATAGAAAATTTATACAGATAAAATTTGGATAGATAGAAGATTTACATAGATAAAATTTGGACAGATAGAAGATTTGCACAAATAGAATTTGGATAGATAGAAAAAAAATATATATATATACAAATAAAATTTTATTTGGACAAATATTTAAACAGATAAGAGAAATCTGAGTTGAAGATAAATTAAGGGGTAAAAGTAGAAACAAAATATTATTCAAAACAAATAAAAGTACTTCTCACCAAATTATTTCACAAATCGCTAACAAAAAATATCCACTGAACGTAAGGCCTTAGACCATTCTTAGCATGAATTTTTTAACAATTTACTCTATAATTATACCATTTTTGTGATAAAAACCATCAACATGTTATAACTTTTTTACAAAAATAGTCAGTAATATTTATCACAATAAATTAGACTACAGTATTCATAACAAAAACACAGCTTATTTTAGATTTCTCCACTAATAAATGAGATTAGTCAAAACAAAAACAACAATTGGCAAAAGTATTCTACATATTATTAGTACATCATATGAAGAGTGAAGAAGGAAAAAAAAAAAAAAAAAAAAAAAAGCCCACCAACTCATTTGAAATTCGTGAACTCAGCCGAAAATGTTGGAAAAACATATTCTGTACTCCGAAATCAACTCATCCGTCACGTTAATTTTAATCTTGATTAATCTGAATCGAAAACATCAAAAAATGACTAAAACTTTAACTTTTTTACCTTTTCCAAAAAAAAAAAAAAAAAAAAAAGAAAGAAAGAAAGAAAGAAAGAATGAATGAATGAATGAAAAAAAACAAATTTGGACAAAATAAGATTTTATTTTATTTTATTTTTTCAATATGACTGATTATAATTGATTAGAGACCAAAATCACCATAATCAACCTGATAGTATTCAAAACTAAGATATTGTTTTTTCACATTGTGTGTGTGTGAGAGAGAGAGAGAGAGAGAGAGAGAGAGAGAGTATTGTTTGGTAATTGGTGTTGGTTGCACAATTACTATGGCGAAGTTGATGCGTACAAGGAACGGATAGGGTCTATGATGCTTACTCCATCCTTTTCGTTTCAGACAGAATTGTGGGTCAAAGTTTCAGAGTAGTCCAAATTAAATAGTAGAAGTCTGTTTGATACTGCAGATTTTGGTGAAAAAGACAACAACAAAAAAAAAAAAAAAAAAAAATCACCAACAGAGAGAAATATATATATATACATATATATGTAAAAAGCAGATTCCATATTAGGTTCAAGGCAAAAGAAAAAAAAAATCCCAAAAAGTATCAAGAAATGTATCTCTTGGAATGTGAAATATTCTCAAAATAAATGTAGTTCAAGGTGTCGTTTGGTAATACTTACGTTTTCAGTTTTCTATTTATATTTATAAAAATTTTAAAAATTCAAATAAAAACGGGTTTGGTAAAATTTTTGATTTATAAATCAGTGGTTTCAGTTTATAAATTTGGCCGAAAAATGAAAACACAAAAAATATGTTTCCGTTTTGAGTTTTCAATTTTTTTTTTACCACCCAACATTAGCCACCACCCACCACCATTTTCCACCACCATCTTCCTTCCGCCACCACCACCCGTCATCCACCCTCTACCACCACCACTCACCACCCGCCACCACCACCTACCTACCACCCACTTGCCACCACCACCCACCCCTCGCCGCCGCCACCACCACCCACCTGCCATCTACCCGTCACCATCCGCCACTACCATCCACCGCCACCTACTTGCCACCACCATTCACCTCCCACCTACCACCACCATCCACCACTCGCCACACTAGCCACCCACCACCACCAGCTACCTACCCGCCACCATCACCATCCACCACCACCACCATCACCCACTACCCACCCGTCACCCACCTGCCACCACCCACCACCACCACCACCACCACCACCACTACCACCCGCCACCGTCACCCACCCACCCACTACTACCCCCACCGCCACCCGTCGCCACTACTACCCACCACCACCCGCCACCACCACCCACTCGCTACCACCCACCACCTGCCACCGTCACCCACTCACCCA
This sequence comes from Camellia lanceoleosa, assembly GCA_025200525.1. Taxonomy (NCBI): domain Eukaryota; kingdom Viridiplantae; phylum Streptophyta; class Magnoliopsida; order Ericales; family Theaceae; genus Camellia; species Camellia lanceoleosa. The sequence goes on along the minus strand of CM045760.1, from coordinate 74,091,563 downwards.
CCATCACCACCCGCTACCACCACCCACCCGCCACCACCCACTACCACCACATCTCACACCCACCATCACCACCACCCACTGCTATCACCCGCCACACCCACCCACCCACCCACCACCACCACCACTACTCGCCACCTACCCACCACCACCACATCCGCCACCCACCTGCCACCACCACCGTCACCCACCCATCCACCACCACCATCCGCTACCCACCGTCCACCATCACCACTTTCCACTACCGTCTTCCGCCGCCACTTGCCACCACTTGTCATTTCTCATTGTTTTTTATATTTTTAAAATTTTTTAAATATTTTGTCAATTAACAAACACGTTTGTAGTTTATGTTTTTCTAAAAATAAACAAAAATCAGTTTATAAAATTTTTATAAATATAAACTGAAAACGTAAACGTTACCAAACAGACCATTTCATTTATTGTGCTTCACTCTCTAATACATGCTTTAATAAATTCACAGTAATGTTTTGTAAAAGGCTGGGGTGCCTTCAGTTCACTATCTGAACTGAAGGGTCCAGCTCAATCCATTGGGCTCACTTTTGGGTCTATTTTCAATAATTTGAACCGTTCACATTTTAGGATTTGTTGAATATATTATCTCTATAAAAAATCACGTTGATTGGATAATGAATACTATGTATTCGGATAACTTTTTTTTTTTATAAACCATTAATATTCTGACCGTTCATTTTTTTCTAGACAAAAGTGATTTGAATACATAGTATTTGTTATCCAATTGACATGATTTTTTATAGGAATAATATACTCACCGAACCCTAAAATATGAACGATTCTGATTATCGAAAAGAGGCCCCAAAGTGGGCCCAATAGGCTAAATTGGACCAAACTGTCCCAGAACTAGATTGGACACAGTCCGGACCCTTTATATATAAAAATTTGTACAAAATTCAAATGTATCTGTATTTAAAGTTGGTTTAAATCAATGATGTAGTGAACACTTTCTGTAGAACATAGTTGCCCATTTTTATTAGGTTGTTGAGAGATGAGAGATTATCCTACCTAATATGTGTTGTGATTTTTTATTTGTGAAGAGTACTGCATAAACAATAATATATAATTACTTAATAATTTTTCATAAATAACACTTAGAATAAATCTAATCTATATATTTCAAATTGTCAACATTATTTAAAATATTTTTCTGAATATATAGCATTGTTGATTGATGATACATTTATAATGAAGAGGAGCCTACCCTATTTGTGTTCCTATATATTATTCTACTTTGGTGCAAACCTCATATTTTTAAGGCATATCCTTGTGCTACAATTTAGCAATCCTCTCAAAACTTTTTATTTTTATTTTTTTTGAGAGAGAGAGAGAGAGAGAGATGGAGTACAACGAAAATGGCTTCTTGGAGGAGTTACTAGCTCTAAGAAATGACTCTTGGGAACCAACCATTCCCAAAGGAACAATGAGTGAGTTCTCCAACAATGTCTGGAGTTCTGATTGTTTCAATGAAACCCTAGTTTCCAATCCTCCAAATTCTTCCTTTCACCAAGACTTCTCTTTGCCACTTGATCAAACCCTAAACTATTCACTCTCCGAGTTCTACTGCCCAATTCGAGACGAGTTTTCATCCAACACAAATCTTGACACCCCACCACCATCATTCCCTACTCAAGAGGACTACTCACTGCCAATCATAGGTGATGATGAAGAACCAAACCTAATAGGCAATGCCTTTCAAAATTTGGATTTGGAGACAGTTCAATCAACCCAAGTGCCATCTTTCAACATGGGTTTGTGCATGCAGGAGAGAAAGAACAAAGTCAAGAAAGTAGATGGACAGCCATCAAAGAATCTAATGGCTGAGAGGCGGCGAAGAAAGCGGTTAAATGACCGGCTTTCGATGCTCAGATCAGTTGTTCCTAAGATCAGCAAGGTGATTGATTTCAATATTCTCAAATTTGTTCAATTTGTGTAATTATGGAGACTATTTTTCCTTTTTTGTTTTGGTCACGAGAGTGTCTGGGATGAACCGGTCTCGTATATACCATGTAATTATTGAGTCTAAGCCAAGATTTGTTTGTTTGAATGACTTGATATGTAACAGATGGATAGGACATCTATACTTGGAGACACTATAGATTACATGAAAGAGCTCCTAGAGAGAATCAACAATTTGCAAGAGGAAATTGAAGTGGGTAATTCAAATCAGTTGGACTTGGTGAGCATTTTCAAGGATGCAAAGCCTAATGAAGTCATGGTCAGAAATTCACCCAAGGTATATGATTTGTTAACTACTCAATCAAAAAAAAAAAAAAAAAATTTCTATTTTGTTTTCAAAAGCATTAATTTTCTTTGCAGTTTGATGTGGAGAGGAGAAATATGGATACCCGGATTGAGATCTGTTGCGGGGGGAAGCCGGGCTTGTTGCTATCAACTGTGACTACTTTAGAAGCATTAGGCCTTGAGATTCAACAGTGTGTTATTAGCTGCTTCAATGATTTTGCAATGCAAGCTTCTTGCTCAGAGGTACTACAAACACCTACATTTGCTTTACCTCTAATTCACCTACTTTTTAGTACTTAAATGTCATTTTTGATACGAAAACACTATGTACCCAGAAAAATATTTGGAGAATTGCGCAAAACGAATTTAATACTCACATTTCGAATTTTGGGTATTTTTAAAAATATTTTTGTCAACACTAATGTTTTGTTGTGGTTAATTTGATGATGATGATAGGGATTGGAGCAGAGAACAATTATAGCTTCAGAAGAGATAAAGCAGGCACTGTTTAGAAATGCAGGATATGGAGGAAGGTGTTTGTAGAGTTGAAATTTGAGAGGAAAATATGGGAAAGCTAGTGGTGGATCCACATGGATATCTGTATTTCTTTTTTTTTTTTTTTTTTTTTTTTTTTTTTTTTTTTTTTGGAGAGGGGTTGTGGTGTTTTTATTTTCTAATAAATTCTAAAATAAGTGGTCTCTTTCTTATCAAAACCTTTCAAGAATTGTTTTATGTAATGTCAGAATCAAGTGCACATGTTTACTAGTGCAAGGTTTCTTTGTTCCTCCACATGCGTCCACAAAGGAAGGTGTCTATTTATTACATTTGTTTTAGTGAGGTGGGAATATTTTGGGATGTTCTGGGAATCTATGGGGGCATCAAAGTTTTTATTTGTATGCCACATTTTTTCATAGTTCACACTCTTAATCGGTTCATATATATATAATCTTGATTTTTGCTCAGTTCATACGACTTCATTCCCTTAATACTTTCCTCATCAAACTTCAAACCTTACTGTCCCTTTGAATCAGAAAATTTAAAAAAAAAAATTTGATTAAAAAAACCTTACTATCTCCACCCACTATCGCTATCCTTTCTGACCCACTCTCCATTGCCCCCTCGCTAGTCAATCCCTTCCATCTCCTCCTCCTCCTCCATAGCCCCCTCCCCTCCCCTAGGTGTCACTATGATAGGGGGTGGGCCGGTGGTTTTGGCAGGTGGTGGTGATTTGAGAGAGAGGGTTTGTACTTTTTGTCCTTATTGATAATTTGAATAGGCACACAGTAGTAATAAAAAAGGATAGATACACTAAACAAATTGTTGAAAGAATTAACAACAAAACACACACAGTGGGCTCCAGTGTGATGTACCAAAGTAAAGTTGTTTGAGGAAGCCAAAATGCATTGCTATTAGAAAAGGTTTATCAATATTCCCTCTTTCTAGTTCAAAAAGAAAATATTCCCTCCTTTTTGTTGTTCTTTACTTTTCCTTATCCACATTGGTTGTTTTTGAATTTATCCAGAAAGTGAACATATGGAGATTAAATTTAATGTGTTATGGATCGTATTAAGAATGAATATAATCCACATAATTCAAATTCTGAATAAATTTTTTTAATATTCTTTTTGAGTTTGTATCATTTTTTTAGTATTCTTCTATTTTAGACATGTTCCTTTGCCAAGTTTCTAAAACAACAATTTCCAAACTAAAAAGGAAGGCAGTTTCACCTTTCCTCTTTTCCAAACTAAAACACTAGCTAGTTCCTCAAAAGTAAACACATACCAAGCATTATGTACCTCCATATTAGTACTCTTAAATCTATATATTATATAAGATAGAGGGAATTTTTAACCCATAAGTTTTGTTGGAGTTCCACTATCTCAATCTTAATTTTTTAGTTTTTGAATTTAAAGAAAAAAAAAATCTCATTTATTGAATTCTTCCAACTTACAAGCTTTTTTGACTTTTTTCATATCTATTGCCGTACCATTTTCAACTGCTCCCATACACTATAGTTAGTGATGGAGTGTTACATTATTGTTATAAAAAATCTAAAAAAAATAATTTGTATATTAAAAAAAATCTAAAATAAATATAAATTCTTATTAAAAAATAAGAGGTTATAATTGTGAAAAAATAGAAAAAAAATAAAAAAATACAGTGTGTATTTCATTAATAACACTAAAAGAATGTGCTAAGTGCTTGTGTATAGACTTGACACGTGTCCACTCTCAAATTATCAAGTGAATATAGATGAAACCAAATAGCTTAGTTTTAATAGCTAACAAATATTAGAAATCCGACCATTGAAACTTAATAACTATTAATCATTAGAATTCAACAATTAAAAAGTCTCAAATCAGATCTCTTTGTTTTATCAAATATTCTTTTTTTTTTTTTTTTTCTTTTTTTTTTTTTTTTTGATTCATGCATTTATTTTAATATTGATAGAGAATTGGATGTGTGAAAGAGTGAGAGACATTAAAATTATGTATCGAGCTATGTAATTGTTGTGATGAAAAATAAAAATTGTCTTTTCCTTTCTATGACGATTTATCTGGTTATACATCTAATTAAAACGTCAGGTGTGCTTCTACATCATCATTGAATGTTGCTTTCATTTTTTTTAGATACTTTATCTTACAATTGTTTGTGTTATGAAATTTATTACATTTATGTTTGCTAAAGCTATTAGATGGATCTAATACAAGAAGTGTAGACTATTTCAATGTCATTCTCGGGATTAGAAGTACAAAAAATATACACAAAAAGTATATGAATAGATAAGATTTTACAAAATTTGTTTGTAAGTCCCACTTCTTGAAAATCCTATAATTCATTTATTTTTTGTATTATATTTTATTTTTGGTTTCTGTACTTTTTTATTATTATATAATTTTATTTGTTTTCTTTAAAATTTTATTTTTAAAAATAAATAAATAAATAAATCATTTTCTATTTTAAACTATTTCATTTTTTTTTATTTTCTACTTTTTCTTAAAGTAGTTTTAGTTTTTGGGCAATTATTTACTTTTATATATTGTAATTTTGTGCATTTTAAGTGTATGATATTTTCACTAATGCACTCAGATATGCACTTTGAAATAAGTATCATGCAAAAATCAAGCAAGAATAAGAAAAATAAATAAACAATACGAAGAATATGTGGAGCAAAAATCAAAAATCAGAAATCAAAACTCCCAAAGCAAGCAAGAAAACAAAGATGCAGGTAGAATAAAATATTTAACAATAGACATTTGAAAATTTGTAATAAAATTTTATAACTTTCCTTTTTGCTAAGAAAATTCTATTTGGTACTAGTTAAATAAATGTTTTTTCCTTAATTTAGTTATAAATTTTCCCTGTACATTATTTTTAAATTTTGAATAAAAGCAAACATAAAATAATTGATTAAAATATGCTGCACTTGTTATATTCTCTTTCTGTGTGTGCCAACAAAAAAAAAAAAAGACATTTAAAAATTACAATTTACATATATATAAATAATTGTAAATACAACTCGTGTATAGCACAATAAAACACTGTATTTCATGAAAAGAAAATCACACAGCTCTATAATGAGTCCATTGAAAACTTGGATCCAAGGATTAATACTTCATTTAGGAGTTAGGTAAAAAGTTAAGTTATTAGTTAAAAATAAGGGATTGGAGGATAAAAGGAAATAAGCCTATAAAAAAAATAATACTAAAAAATTTGCTTGTTTGACACATTTTTATTAAATTTTTAGTTAATAAATTGACTTTTACACCATAGTCAAACGAAGCCTAAGTCATAGCGGGCTCTAGAATTTTGGGAAAATTTTATGCAGATTTTTTTTTTTTTTTTGGAGAAACATTTTCATAGAATCAAAACTGCATTTGAACCTTACATTGTTGCACTTAAAAACCACAAACAGCATTTTTTTTTAATCAACAGAAATAATTTTTTTGATGCAAAACAAAAATGCGAGGAGTTTATCCAAATTACATCAATAACGACAAAAGGCCTAGACAAATAATATTATTACTCAGTAAATAAATCCTAAGTTCGCATCTCTATTTAAAGATTAAATTTGATGAGCAATTTGTGGAAAGAAATGAGAAATCAAAACTTAAAAATTTTAATTTATATATTATTCATATTTTCTCTTTTTTATTTATTTTATTTTATTTTATTTTATTTGGGGTTCCTTCTATAAATTCATTTCCAAATCTTAATCCAAATACAACCAAAAATATTAGATTAGCTGACACTATTATTGAGCCCATTTTGACGACTCTAGTTGATGTGAACCTTCTTATACATGTGAAAAAAAGCAAATATACATGAAGGCACAGAACAGAGGAAGAAGCCAAGAAATTTCCAAACCTAATCTACGAAGAGGCATTTTATGGTCTCATACAATGTTCAGAAATCTAAATTGTTGAACAAACTGGAAAAGAGACTGGTGAATCATCAAGTCAATCGAAATTGAACTGTAACTTTATAATTATCTCATATAACATTAACATTACAAGAATATTATGTATAACAAAATAAATAAATAAATAAGTATTAAAATTATAATAAAAATTGTTGTATGGTGTTTACTAATAATATTTAGTGAAGTCATAATTGATAAAATAAAAATTGAAAGAGAGTCATTAGTTTTGATTTTGGAGGAAATTAAATTTTCAAGTACTCCCTCAGATTATTCTTGAGTTCTTGAATGTTTGTGATTCTCTCTATTACGTATACAAATAGGAATAAATTTTCACAATTTCAAAATTCCAATGGAAATTCCTCATAAGATAAGACTTTTGGAAGAAGGAGAATCTTATCAAAATTTTAATATATATATATGAAGGGGTTAAATATAAATGGAGCGGGTCAACCCTTGGGCTGATTCAACCTATTAAACCCATACCCAATTGACCATTTCATATGAGCCAAACAACCAACACGAGCCAATCATACTAAGCCCAAATCCTCATGGATCATTTGCAAAATTCATAAAACATGGGCCAAACATATCACAATATGGCCAACTCAGACAAGGTGCTGAGATGGGTCGAACTCATTCAGAGGACTAATGTGGCACTACAAGAAATAACATTTTTAGTGACCAACTTTTTGGTTGCAGAAAGCGCATATCTGGTCGTTAATAGTATTTCTCGACTAAAATAAGCTAGTCGCCATTTAGTCGCCAAAAGCTCGTTAGAGAAGGTTTTTGACAACCAGAACTGAAGTTGGTTGCTAAAAGTTATCATTTGCGACCACATATCACTACAAGAAATTACACTTTCCACGACTAACGTTTTGGTCGCGAAAAGTATCATATTTGGTCGCTAAAATCTTTTCGCGACCAAAATGTGTTGGCCACGAGTTGGTCACTAAAGCCTCATCACAAATAGTAGTTTTCTGCGACCAAAGTTATAGTTGGTCGCTAAAAAGGACCATTGGCGACCAAATAATTGGTCGCGGAAAGTCCAATCCATATTAGCCAAAAGGTAACTTTTAGTAACCAAAGTTATAGTTGGTCGCCAAAAGTCAGCACCTTTACCCAAGGAGAAATATTCTTTTGCGCTGCCAAGGAGTTGAACTCCTAACCAAGGAGTCACTCTCCATGCGCCAAATCTACTCTGCCAATAACATGCTTGTTGTTCACCTTTGGCAGAGAAAATATATAACCCATAAAAATTAGGTTATATATTATTTCATAAAACCTTCAATGCCTAAACAGAAAAATAGAATGTAATTACAGTAGTATCCATTTTTTTTTTTAATTTATCCCACTATAACTTTCCACGACCAACTTATTTTTTGGTCTCCAAAAGGTGATCTTCCGTGACCAAATTTGTAGTTGGTCACTAATAGTTAAGTCATTTGCGATCAACTTATTTTTTGGTCGCCAAAAGGTGATCTTCCGCGATCAAATTTGTAGTTGGTCGCCAATAGTTAAGTCATTCGCGACCAACTTATTTTTTGGTCGCCAAAAGACGTCCTTCTGTAACCAAATTTGTATTTGGTCGCCAAAAATTAGCTATTAGCCACCAAAAAATTGTGGGTTGCGAAAACATACCCATCAGCGACCAAAAAAATTTTAGTCGCAGAAAGTGCACTATTTGCGACCAACTCAAAATATGTGGTCGCCAAAAGTGTTTTTTCTTGTAGTGTATTTTGGTTGCAGAAACGATTTTAATTTGTCGAAAATTGATCCTTTTGCGACCAAAAAATTGGTGAAAGATATCATTGCGACAAAAATAAACTTGGTCATGGAATATAGTCATATTTAGCGATGACAATATGTGGTCATGAAGTTTGAATTATGCCATTTATTTAGTCGTTGAAAGTACATGTTTTAGCGACCACATCCATGGTCACCAATAATTATTCCTATAACCTTCTCAAAGACCTACTGTGACTAAAATTTTATTTATTGCAAAAAATTTCAATTTTAGAAATTAATTTTTAAATGTAATACTAATTTTTTTTAATACCTATAATATTTGCAATTAATGCATAATTCATGTCCATCGAATCAATTTCAAAATACCAATCCATCAACAATCCAATCTAAAAACAAAAAACCATCGATTATAAAGTCAAAATAGTAATTAATCTATCTAATTACTACTAGTTGTCAACATGAAAACATTACAAGTCCAAAATAACCATCTATTTGTTTAGTCTACAAAGAATTCACCACATCAAAAACAGATTTACCAAAACCATCAAAGATTTCAAAAACCAGTAATATTCAAATGCGTGCCATATTTGTCTGATGCGAAATATATCAAAAACTCCATGTATAAGCATGACTTAGAATTAATGCATTGACAAACTGTAACACCCGCCTCCTTAATTAACTGTTAAATCTGTGGCTTACCTTAATTATGTGTTTATATGTAACTTATATGTTTATATGTTTGTTAATTATGTGCCATGTTCTATTTGAATTTTATAATAGTCAATATATATGATAGAATGTGAAATGAACCTATTTGAATCGTTAAACCATACGATGAAAATTAAATATTTGAAATAGGCAATTAAAGCCTGATTCACAGTAGTATGGATAAATTTAGTGTACTTTGGGGGTGGTAAGAGATGAGAGTGGAATTCATTAAGTGCATTTGAATTATTAGGCTAAATTACAAGTTAGTAGTGATTTGGCACCTTATTGGGTTAAGTCAACAAATAAGAGGAAGATATAGGGAGAGATATTTCGTAGAGACATATGAGAGAGTTCTAGAGAAAGGGAGAAAAAGAGCAAAGAGAGGAGAAAGAGAAGAGGAAGAGGAAACCTAGCTATCTTCACCAATTTAGCCATTCAAGTTAAGAATTCTTCTCTAAATACATGAGAATGAGTTAATTTACACATGGGGATTGTGGAATCTAAGTTGAATTAAAGAGTAGGGTGGTGTATGTTGAAGTTATAAACCCTAGAGAGAAAAATTGTAGGAAATAGCTTCAAATCTTGTCATATATGGCATATCTCATGATCAAACACTTGTTTCTTGCTTGATTCTTGAAGATGGAGGTTGAAATTTCGTGGATTTTGAGTTTGGAACTTAACAATTGCATGGTTTTGATTTTTGACCCACAAATTCTAAGTTTGTGATCTCTTAATGGGGAAATGAATTTTGGTAAAAGCTATGAGTTCTATTTGAAGTTAGAAATGTTGTATTCAAGTGGTTTGAAAGGGTTTTCGGCTTTGATTTGTCTAAAAATGGAGTTGGTTTTGGAAGAATTGCATTTCAAGGTATGTAATAGATTTTCAAATTCTAGAAGCCCAGAACCGCACTTGCTAAAGGAATCTTCCTACGTGCGGAAAACAGAGCAAAAGAAGCTACACCTACTGAAAAAATTGCACGTGCTGGCGCACGTACGATGGGAGTTCTGCACGTACGACTAAGACACATTGCATGTGCAATTTCAGGACAGGTCCAGTTTCATTTTTCCATTTTCCCGGGCTTCCGGGCTTCCGTTTGCATGGTTTCAAATGTTTTTCACATTTATATGCATTGTATGAGCATGAGAGAAACTAAGGAATAATAAAAGAATCGAGTAATGAAGAACCGAATAGATTAAGAACCAACTAAGTGATTAGATTGTGAATTGAATGTGTCATGCTTGCATGTGTCTATGTAGGTCAAAGGAGCCAACTGTAAGTAACAACCTCGTAAAGATATGTTTAATTATAAGTATTTTCTGACTCATGCTATACTGTGTTTCTAAAATGGTACCTTTTGTTTAAATGAATGATCGTCCTGTTTTTGTGAACTGTACTCGTGGCATCCTTAGCATCTATTTACTGTAATTGTTACAGAGATCTCTGTCAGTTTCAATTCTTGGAACTTCTGCTTATTATATTGATGGCACGCCCATGAATTCTGACTGTCCGGTCTTCATGACCGTCTATACTGTTCTGCTATTGGATGTACCACGTATGACTACTATGTTTTATGTATGAAATATAGATCTGCTGTGCAAATTATGCTAACTTTCCATGTAGTACTCTAATTCATCGATTCAGATTATAGTAAGGACATCATTCATAACCTCTTCACACTATTCTTATTCACTGGGCTCTCGCTCATGCTTTTATATATTATGTAGGTGATCCAGTGCAAGAGCGGACGTAATGGCATCGACCTAGTCTCCGTTTTGTCAAGCTAACTTTTGTGCCCCCCACCACGGGGCTCCCACCGGTCATGCTTTAAAGCTGAATGGGTGATTTGGGAGTCACCCTTTTGATATATGAACTAGTGTTGTGCAAATTCGTAATGAGATTGATTTTGTTGGCCGGTGTTAAGTCCCTGTGTTTTGATTATGAGTTGTAATTAAACTTGCCACGGACTGATGTGTATAGACTAATGTGGTTATGTGTATATGTATATATATATATGAAAGTTCATTTGTCTTATTTACGTCTTCACAGCTCATTGGGCGTCTATGTTCTCATTTAGTGGCTTCCACCAGCCCTGTTACTGTATTATTGCTAAGTAGGCCTTTGGTAATCATGAATTACTAGCCGGTTACAGCACTAAACCTAGAAGGGCGGGTTTGGGTTGTGACAGAGTGGTATCGGAGCACGAGTTATACCGCACACACACGTCCAAGTGAGCTATAGGATGTCCTAGAAAAGAAATTAGGGCATTTCAATTGCATGTGTGAGTGTGTGTGGATTTGTGTTGTGCCTATATGACGTAAATGTGAAATTGTACATCTCTCATGTCAATGTAAATTGTAAGAATTGCAATTCCTATGTTTATTATTACCATGTTTACATCTAGACCAATAAAGAATGCAAGGCACATAGATGAATCTGAACCTTCTGAGGCAAGAATGGATCAATTCGAAAGAATGGTAGAATTATTGACAGAATCTTTGAGACAACAACAGAAATAACCATTCCCATCTCTTCCTCCGCCACCTGTTCAAATGGAATTGATCAATAATGATGACAACATTCGTTAACCCAAAAGTTTAACAAGATGAAGCCACTAACCTTTCAGGGAGGTCTTGACCCTTTGAAAGCCAAAGCTTGGGTTTTGGAGATAGAAAAGTTGTTTGACGTTTTTCCATGTTCAGAAGTACAGATGGTTTTATTGGCGACCTTCACCCTACAATAAGGGGTAAGACAATGATGGATGCTTATTCGTGAGCATAATGGTTCCATGACTTGGGTTCAATTTAAAGAAGCTTTCTATGAGAAATATTTTCTCCAATGTGTACATGACCGTAAAGTGACAGAATTTGAACAGTTAAAGCAAGGTACTATGTCAGTAGCGGAGTATGAAACCAAATTCATAGAAGTTGCGCCGTATGCGCCACACATGGTCGATACCGACTATAAAAAAGCTCAAAAATTTGAAGGCGGACTTAGTGTTGAAGTCATTGCCCGAGCACATGTATTGAAGTTGACAAAGTATGTTGACGTTCTTGATAGAGCTCTCATGGCTTAGGCGAATATTGCAGCATTAAAGCAAGCCAAGATGCCAGTGACTGAGTGCAGGGATAAAAGACAAAGGTTTAGTTTTAAGAGGGGCCAGAAGGGCCATAACAACTCCAACAATTCACAGAACAAGAGACAGAACACGGGATTATCAAATAGTTCTAGCCAAGGGAATAGTATGCCACTTTGCCCGGAATGTGGGAAACGACACAAGGGTGTTTACTATAGGATTTTGGGAGGGTGTTTTTGATGTGGAAAAACAAGTCACTTGGTTAGGGATTGTTCTCTTGCATTACAAAGCATGACTAGACCCATGGCAAGTTCAGCTGCATCAGCCTCAACACCAAAGCCAAATCTGAAAGTACGGGGAAGGAAACTTTGAAGTAAGGATGGGTTTTTGCACTAAGACCAGGTGATATACAGAATACAGAGGTAGTGGTGTCAGGTATACTCCATAATTGTGCTTAGAATGCTTATTTTTTGATTGACTCAGGGTTTACGTACTCTTTTGTGTCATATGCTTTTGGTCCAAAATTAATTAGACCTTTGGAACCAATGAATTATCTGTTAGCTGTATCTTCACCAATTGGGGGGGTCTATGACTTGTGTGTATATGTATCTTGTATGCGAAATTTCTGTTAGGGGTATGATTTTGTATGTTGATTTGTTACCTTTAAATATCGTTCATTTTGACATAATCTTGGGGATGGATTGGTTATCGAAATATTGTGCTACTATTGACTATTTGACTAAACAAGTTGTGTTCCGACTACCTAAATTACCTGAATTTTCATTTAATGGCGTTGGTGTTGTATCTCCTCCATATTTGATCTCCTTCATAAAAGCAAATAAGTTGCTTAATAAAGGTTGTAAGGGATTTTTATGCTCTATGTAAATGTGCCAACTGTTGATAAAACTAATGTGGATAGCATTCCTATAGTCAAAGATTTCCTAGATGTTTTTCTGGATGATTTTTTGGGGAATTTGATTGAAAGAGAGATTGCGTTTACAATTGAGATAGTACCAGGTGCACAACCAATTTCTAAAACTCCATATCGAATGTCGACGACCGAATTGAAAGAGATGAAAATTCAGTTACAAGAGTTGCTGGACAAGAAGTTTATCAGGCCTAGTACTTCATCGTAGGGCGCTCTAGTTCTATTTGTGAAAAAGAATGATGGTTCCCTAAGACTTTGCATTGACTATCGTGAATTGAACAAAGTGACAGTAAAGAACAAATATTCGTTGCCATGCATTGATGATCTATTTGCAAGGGGCACAAGTATTTTCTAAAATTGATCTTAGATCCGGCTATCATCAGTTCAAAGTCAAAGCCAAACATGTGGAAAAGACTACCTTTCGAACAAGGTACGACCACTATGAATTTCTTGTTATGCCTTTCGGGGTTACTAACGCACCAGCTGCTTTCATGAACCTAATGAATAGAATTTTTAAGTCGTTCCTAGATGAATTGGTTGTTGTTTTTATAGACGACATTCTAATTTATTCTAAAAGTAAAGAGGAACATGAACACTATTTGAGACTTGCTTTACAAACTTTAAGAGAAGAAATTGCATGCTAAATTTTCTAAGTGTGAGTTTTGGCTTGATAGTGTTATGTTTTTGGAGTATGTGATAACTAAAAATAGAATCTCTATTGATCCGCAAAAGATAGAGGCAGTTGTAAACTGGCCTAGACCAACCAATGTTATTGAAGTCCGCAGCTTCTTGGGTTTAGTCAGGTACTACTGTTGATTTGTAAAGGATTTCTCCAAACTTGATTTGTCACTTACTTAGTTGACTCAGAAGGGAGTACTGTTTGAATGGACTGATCAGAGAGAGTCAGCCTTTCTGGAATTGAAGACTCGGCTAATGCGGCACTAATTCTCACCTTACCCTCAGGTACGAATGGTTTTACAATTTTTAGTGATGCATCTTATAAGGGTTTGGGATGTGTGTTGATGCAGAATGGAAAAGTGATTGCATATGCTTCATGCCAACTGAGATCACATGAAAAGAATTACCTGACTCATGACTTAGAGCTTGTCGCAGTAGTTTTTGCATTAAAGATTTGGCGCTACTATCTGTACAGGGCAAAATGCAAAGTGTATACGGACCATAAGAGTTTAAAATATTTCTTTACCAAGAAAAAGTATGAGAGAACGGAGGTGGCTGGAATTGATAAAAGACTATGATTTGCAAATTTTGTACCATCTAGGGAAAGCTAATACCGCTACCAATGCACTTAGTCAGAAATCAATTGGGAATTTAGCTTGTTTACTTATGGGGCAAAGAATGCTGCTACATGAACTTGAGAAGTTCGAAGTTGAAATTGTTTTGCAAGAATAAAGCGGGATATTAGTTGCTATTTCTGCTCAACCAGCGATCATTAAGGAAATTAAAGAGAAACAACAACAAGATGAGTTCATAAAGAAAATAATTGATGAACGGGAGTCCAAACTGAGGCCAGACTTTCCTTTTGACGGGATTGGGTTGAAATTCTAAGGAAGATTATGTGTACCAAATAATTCTAAGTTGAGGAAATGAATTATGCAAGAAGCACATACTTCGAAGTTTGACATCCATCCGGGGAACACCAAAATGAATCAAGACTTGAAGCAAAATTTCTGGTGGCCAGGAATGAAAAGAGAAATTACTGAATTTGTGTCAAAATGTTTACAATGCCAACAAGTCAAAGTAGAACATCAACGACCTGTGGGATTACTCCAACCATTATTGATACCGTAGTGGAAATAGGAGCATATTGCAATGGACTTCGTCGTTGGACTATCTCGCTCCAATAGAGGTATGGATTCAATTTCGGTGATTGTTGATCGTTTGACAAAATCTGCTCATTTCTTACCTGTTAAAACAATTTATAATGCGGATAAGTTGGCTACATTGTACATTAATGAGATTGTGAGATTGCATGGAGTGCCTATTTCAATTGTTTCTGATAGGGACCCGAAGTTTACTTCAAGATTTTGGCAAAGTCTATAAAAGGCATTAGGGATTGAACTGAGATTGAGCAGTGCATATCATTCACAAATAGATGGGCAGTCAGAAAGGACAATACAGACTTTGGAGGATATGTTACACATGTATGTTTATATTTCCAAGGGAATTGGGAAATTCATTTGCCTTTACCTAAATTTGCGTACAACAACAACTGTCATTCAAGCATTGGCATGACACCTTACAAGGCATTATATGGTAGGAAATATCGGTCACTCATTTGTTGGGCTGAGGTTGGAGATAGACCTTTGCTTGGATCCAAAATTGTGCAACAAATGACTAACAAAGTAAGGTTGATCCAGCAATGGTTAAAAACTACACAAAGTAGACAGAAAAGCCTATGCGAATGTGCATAGATGGGATAGAGAATATGAAGTGGGCAACCATGTTTTTGTCGAAGTTACCCCGATGAAAGGGCAGACTCGTTTTGGAGCCAACGGCAAGTTAGCACCTTGATATATTGGGCCACATGAAATCAATGAGAAAATTAGTCTAATGGCATAACGGGTAGCCCTACCTCATGATCTGGAGCATATGCATAATGTTTTTCATATTTCTATGTTACGAGAATATCTTCGGGATCCTCTACATGTTATTGAGCGCACTCAAGTGCCTTTGAGTGATGATTACACATATGAAGAATAGCCCATTTAGATTGTTAACCGTCGAATAAAAAAGTTAAGAAATAAGTAAATCCTGTTAGTAAAAGTGGATTGGCAAAACTACGGTGGCATGTATGCAACTTGGGAAAGGGAGGACGATATGAAGAGAAGATATCTTGATCTCCTTCCTTTAGACCCTACATTCTTCACGGAAGAAGGTAATTGAGTTTGGAGGACAAAATGTCCTGAGGGGAGAGCTGTAACACCTTTTGCTTAATTAATTGTTAAATCTGTGGCTTACCTTAATTATGTGTTTATATGTGACTTATATGTTTATATGTGTGTTAATTATGTACCATGTGCTATTTGAATTTTATGATAGTCAACAGATATGATAGAATGTGAAATGAACCTCTCTGAATCATTAAACCATATGATAAAAATTAAATATTTAGAATAGGCAATTAGAGCCTGATTCACAGTAATATGGATAAATTTAACGTGCTTTGGGGGTGGTAGGAGATGAGAGTGGAATTCATTAAGTGCATTTGATTTATTAGGCTAATATAGGAAAAATTACAATTTAGTAGTGATTAGACACCTTATTGGGTTAAGTCAACACATAAGAGGAAGATATAGGGAGAGATATTTTGTATAGACTTATCAAAGAGTTCTAGAGAAAGGGAGAGAAAAAGCTCAAGAGAGGCGAAAGAGAAGAGAAAGACAAAACCTAGCTATCTTCACCAATTTACTCACTCAAGGTAAGAATTCTTCTCTAAATTCAAGAGAATGAGTTAATTTAAACATGGGGATTGTGGAATCTAGATTCAATTAAAGAGTTGGGTGGCGTATGTTGAAGTTATAAACCCTAGAGAGAGAAATTGTAGGAAATCGCTTCAAATCTTGTCATATATGGCATATCTCATGATCAAACATTTATTTCTTGCTTGACTCTTGAAGATGGAGGTTAAAACTCCATGGATTTTGAGTTTGGAACTTAATAATTGCATGGTTTTGATTTTTGACCCATAAATTCTAAGTTTGTGATCTCTTAATGGGGAAATGAGTTTTGGCTTAAAGCTATGAGTTCTATTTGAAGTTAAAAATGTTGTATTGAAGTGGTTTGAAAGGGTTTTGGGCTTTGATTTGTTTGAAAATGGAGTTGGTTTTGGAAAAATTGCATTTCAGGGTATGTAACAGATTTTCAGATTCCGGAAACCCAGAACCGCACATGCGGAAGGGATCCTCGCATGCGCCGAAAACAGAGCAAAGGAAGTTGCACCTATTAAAAAAATTGTACGTGCTAGCACACGTGTGGAAAACAGAGCAAATAAAGCTGCATCTGCTGAAAAAAATTACGCATGTTGGCACACGTGTGTGGGAGTTTCGCACGTGCAGTTTTAGGACAGGTCCAATTTCATTTTCTTTCCGTTTTCTCAGGCTTCTGGGCTTCTATTTGCATGGTTTTCAAATGTTTTTCACATTCATATGCATTGCATGAGCATGAGAGAAACTAAAGAATAAAAAAAAAAAATTGAGTAATGAACAACCGAATAGATTAAGAACCAACTAAGTGGTTAGACTATGAATTGAATGTGTTATACTTGTATGTATCTATGTAGGTCAAACGCCGCATCCCAACCGCGTAATTTGAGGAGCGAACTGTGAGTGACTATCTCGTAAAGATATGTTTAATTATAAGTATTTTCTGACTCATGCTATACTCGGTTTCTAAAATGGTACCTTTTGTTTAAACGAATGATCGTCCTGTTTTTGTGAACTGTGCTCGTGGCATCCTTAACATATGTTTACTGTGATTGTTACAAAGATCTCTGTCAGTTCCAATTCTTGAAACTTCTGCTTATTGTATTAATGGCAAGCCCATCAATTCTGACTGTCCGGTTTTCATGACCGTTTGTACTGTTTTGCTATTGGATATACCATATATGACTGCTATGTTTTCTGTATGAAATATAGATCTGCTGTGCAAATGATGCTAACTTTCCATGTACTGCTATAATTGATCGATTTGGATTACAACAAGGATATCATTCATAGCCTCTTTACGCTATTGTTATTCACTAGGCTCTCGCTCATGCTTTTATATATTATATAGGTGATCCAATGCAAAAGGGGACGTAGTGGCGTCGACCTAGTCTCCATTTTGTCAAGCCAACTTTTGTGCCCTCACTACGAGGTTCCCCCGGTTATGCTTTAAAGCTGCATGGGTATGTAGACACCCAATTTTTGATCGCTCGCAAGACTTAGACGCTTGATTCAATGCACTCAATGATGAAAGTTGAATTATAAATTCGGAGCAATTTAGAATCAATCAGCCTCCCGAAATAACCTCAAATCTTCAACATATACCTTGTTGGAACCTATGAGCTTTATTTTTGGACCTTTTCCCTTCATGAGTTGAGTTTGAACCAAAAACAGGGGAGGCCATAAAGGCTCGGCCATGCATCAGTGATGGCTGGTTGTGGGTGTTAATGAGCGGCCCGCCTTCAATGGTATTAAACCTTATTTTGGGCGGGAGGCTACCAGCTATCCATTTTTGAAGATATTTACCACCTCCTGAGCTCGAATTCTATAAAAGAGGAGCTCTGGGATTGTTTTAAGGGCTAAACAAAAATCTAGAAGGGATATATACATCTAGAGAGCCTTGTCTCCTCCTACTTCCATTGCAAACAAGCTTTGAGCTAACCTAGCTTATTTATTTTCCATTATGCACACCATATACAACTTGGCCTTACCATCCTAGAGCCTTGGTTGAGTCTTGAACACCATAATTGAAGCTTGAGAGTGTGTAGAGATCAAGTTTGAATATCATCAAAAGCTTTCTCCATCTTTGAGAGGTATAAGCTTGCATTTCTTTCCTTTTCTCTTACTTGCTTCATTTATCTTTATTTCTCATACTCTTGGACTATTTTGTGCTTATTACAAGTGTTGCATCTTGGTTTTGTATAAGCCAACAAAGGTAGTGGGGTTTAATACCCTCTCTTGTATCTATTCTTATAGCTCAAAACCTTGTGTTTTTACACCTTTCTTCCTTGTTTCCAAACTGATTTTCAGAGTTAAAACAAGGCCAAAAATCATGTTTTGAAGCTTCAAAAATTGGAAAGGGGGGGGGGGGGGAAGGGGGGTTAGCCACTCCCTCCTTGTTCTTCTTTATTAGCTTTTTTTTTCCTTCTTTATTATTTATCTTTTCAAGCTCATTTCATGCATGTTCTACCTCTGTTTTTTATGTATTAAGGGTTGTTTTGAGGTTGTCCAAGCCTTTACAATTGGTTTATGCCTTGTTTAGTACATTTGTGATCTCATAAGTTGACATACTTGTTGCTTGTTATGCTTTCTTTATTCATTTCCAATAATCAATCAATCAACCATCTATCACTTGTATTTGAGAATGATTTCAACCGATCGAGGTTGCTCAAAACATGTAAGAATGGCCTACACTTAATGGCTTAATCTCTTAGGAGATTCATTGTCAACGGTGTAGCCTTTCTCTCATGTTTCAGAAAGACCTCTCGTTTGACATTATTTCTTGTTAGAGGACTTAATATCACATTTCGACAAATGGATTAATGAATGGCAATAACTAAATCAATTGGTTTAAAACTTGGCTCAACACACTTAAAGAAAATGGCTTGAATAGCTTGAACTTGGCCGGACGTCATGCCAAGCTTCTTGTGTCAAATGCCATCATGCATCAATCCATGGTGTTTTGATGTCCTTGAAGCGTCTCAACTTCCCTTTTTGAGTTCATTTCATGACAAAAAGGGTGGTGTGGTCATTTGCATTACATTTATTGATTTTGTCCAAAATTATGTCCTAAAGCATCGAGCAATCAATTGCTCATTGATGTCTTTAGAAATGATTCCACTCTTCTCTTGAGATCTCCCTATGACAGAGAAGAGAGAAAGGGCAAACAGAGCTTGAAAATGCTCTATTTGCCCTGTTTCACTTCAGAGCACAGAACAGAACTGTACACAAAATCAATGCACGACCGGCCCTCTGTAGGCCCTTGGTGTTTGGTCAGAAATGCAATTTTGCAGAAATAGAGGCAATGACTGAATGTGGAATAGAGGTAGTTTGGGATAGACAGAGCAGCTTTCAAGCGATGCATATGCACTCTACATCCATCTTCCTTGGAGTTCATATTAAATGCGTTGTTATTTAATTATTTCATTAGCATAGCAAATTGTGTTATAATATTTAATTAGTCTAATTAGTTGTAGCTAATTAGTTAATGTTGTAATATTTAATTAGCTTAACCTAGTTAATTTCTTTCAAATTAGCTTAGAATAGTTAATTAGTTTCAAGTGTTGTAATAGTTAGCTTAATTAGCGTAGCTAGTTAGCTTATTCATTTGGATCCTCTTTCTCGAGGGCATAATGTTGTAATAAGTGTGCGTGTGTGTATATATGTCTTCTAACCCCACGTCTTTCTCCCTTTTATTTAATTTCTTTTGATGGTTAGATTAGGGACATTTTCAATTAGCATACCTTATGCTTGCATGATTGCATCCATTCATTTGTCTTGCATGCACCGAGGCTCAAGGCATCATTCAAACTACATTGTTGTTTCAATATCTTATTTGAAAACGTGTTTAAATCACATGTTGTTCAAATCGATTCATATGCCATATTAGTAGCCAAGCCTATTAATTGTATTATCGCATGCGTTGCATTAGGCATCTTGTATAGTTAGGATCATTCATCTTTCTAACTAGTTTTTGTTTTGGCTTAGAGTACTCGGTAAGCTTTTACGTTTTAGCATACTTGCATGAGTGTGATTGTCATGTTGCCATGATTAGCATGTTTTCCATGAGGCTATGTGCTTACTTGCTAAACTACATGAATGTTTGTGGATGGAGGCTTGTTGTTCGAATTGGAACAATTTAACAAATGTAAGCTTTAAGCCCACTTTGTTAAGTGGGAAATCATATTTTAAGCCCACTATGTTTGGTGGCAAAACCGCATCTTTTAAGCCCACTTAAGGGGGCAAATTCAAACCATTTTAAAAAACAAACATGAGTTGAATTGTTCCAAATTGAGCAAAGTAGTCTATACTTGCTTGTGCACATCACATAGTAAAGCTAGTCTAATAAACCGGAATAAAAACACATAACGTTTATAAAATATCATATCATGATTAGTAGAGGCCGATCTTTGGATCGGGCAAGCGGGGGTGCTTAATTCATGAATTTCCTCTCTCGTATCTCAGTTCCCGAGTCGACGCAACTTTGGTGATGACGGACATGTGGCCTTTGGCACGAGTCAGGGTTTTCTAAATTTTCCCAAAAATAAAATATTTAGGTGGTGACTCTGTATTTAGCAAAGCAGTCCAATTTTGGCATTATTTGATTTAAAATCGATTTTCCAAAACGATTTTTTGAATTTGGACTCTTTGGTGTTTTTCAATTTCACATTACACTTGTGAGACTAGATTCAGAACATGAGTTCGAATCAGAGGGCTTCTTTCAAACCTTCCGAAAGGGGGCACGAAAAAGCCAAGCTACAGGGTGATTTGGGAGTCGTCTTTTTGATATATGAACTAGTGCCGTGCTAATTCGTAATGATATTGATTTTGTTGGCCGGGGTTAAGTCCCTGTGTTTTGATTATGTGTTGTAATTAAACTTGCCATGGACTGATGTGTATAGACTTATGTGGTTATGTGTATATGTATATATAAAAGTTCATTTGTCCCATTACGTCTTCACAGCTCATTGGACGTCTATTTTCTTATTTAGTGGCTTCCACCAGCCTCGTTACTATACTACTGCTAAGTTGGCCTTTGGTAATCATAGATTACTGGTCGGTTACGACACTAAACCTATAGAGGCGGATTTGGGTCGTGACACAAACTTAGGTCCATAAACACGCATGAGTACACCTTTAGCTACCTGCAATAAAAAAAATGAAATAATATTTTTGCTTACATTTCTATTTAATTTTGTAAAAATATGTGGATCTAATTCCACTCCCAAAACTAGTAATCACACACAGCCTTACTGGCTAGTTCAAATAAATAAATAAAGAAAGAAAAAAAGGGGAATTAATCTAACTACAGATGGTGGCAACTATCAACAAAGTTTTTGAGAAACAATTATTAATTTTCATGACAGGAAACATGTAGAAATATTCAAATAAGTCACAAGCAACTTAAAAAGTTAGAAGGCATTTTCCCTAATGTCAATTCTAACTGGGGTTCTTACACTTAGAATTGGATTATTATAGTTATTTTCTAGTAGAACTAGGGTTTCTCTACCATTACAAATTTGGTTGTGATCCTCTTGACTAAGTAAAAATTAACTCAACCTACCAATTACATTCCCACTAAAATTAATCAACATTTGAAAAATATAGAACGAGTTAAGCTTGCAAAAATTCAGTAAGTGTGCGTATATATGTATGTATTCAGATGTTTATTAGTCTTATGAGAATTAGATCAAACTATCACAGAGCAATGGTATGAAAAGGATACAACAAGTTCAGCTTGCAAAAATGCATTCAAACCTTGTACTATCAAGTGTGGGAACCATCTCCATATGAATTTAGCAATGTATCAAGGTTGTGGAAAGAAATAATCCTACTTGCCTCATCTAGTCCTGTTTTGATTAACTTCTATCTAACTAATTTTAGGATTGAAGCTGGAGGTGGTAGGAGGATTCGGTTCTGGGTAGATAAATGGTTTGACAATATAAGTTTGACAGAGAAGTTTCCCAGGTTGTTTAGCCTATCAAATGAAAAAGAGGATTTACTTAGGCATTATTATCAAGGTGAGTACTTGACTCAAATTAAGGAGATCACATATACAACAACTGAAGAACAAGTTTTAGATTGTTATCAAATTCTTGTTCAATGGAAGAGTACTTGACCCAAATTAAGGCGATAGCAGATCAATTAGCCCAAGCTTCTTCACCAGTTAAGGATGAAGACTTTGTTCTACTCACAGTTATTCGTTTTCTGTACAAATATAGTGCTTTGAAGAACACTATTCATGCCAAAAGTGAATCGATTTGTATGGAAGTCTTATATTTTTTTTTCTCTGTTTTATGGTAATTCATATAGAGGCAAGTTCTATGCATTCTTTCATTGATTCTCATATTACATATGTTACAACTAAAGGCAAAACTATACAAGCCACCCCTTGTATTATGATGATGATGATGGGTGTTAATGATAGCAAACAAGTGTTTTCTTTGCTCATCTTCAAACAAATCCTCCATCAATTTAGATTTATATAGCTTTAATGGAACAAATATTAACAATCACTTCAATAGCATGCAAAAAGGGAACAAGTGAAATTGGTTAGTTATAAAATATTACTATTTTAAAAACACTAATATATGTAATAAAATTTAACGTACTTACCCATCAAAAGAGTCTTATCCATTATGATCGCCCTGTATTTATCTAATAAAGTGTTCGAACTGCTTGAAGCGCCCTTCATATGAATGAATTATCCCTTTTAGTGATGCTACCTCTTCTTTAAGCTCTTAACCTCTCCATCATGTGCTTGTGACCTAGCAGTAGAATTGAAAGCAGAAGATGGCTTTGGACCAACCCCGAAACCTTTCAAATACCTTGACCTCTTCCCGACTTGAATAGAAATTTGCTCCTCTGTCATTGGGGTTGCTCCGAGCTGTAAAGCTTGCTCACAAAGTTGGTTCATCTTCTCCTGTCAGTTTTATTTTTTATTTTATTTTTCATTTTTTTATTTTTTTAAAAAAAAACAAGTTGTTAGTATATTTTACGAGTACACTAACTAGTTAAGCATTATATAGGAATATGAATAACAAATATAGTGAAGGTATACTTACATATTACACCCCACAAACTGGTTCAATCCAATCTTTTTTTTTTCTTTACTCCATTGTGAGGCCTTTTAAAAATCTACGATGTGAGGCTCCTTGCCATTTTCAATTCCCTACATTAAAAATATAAAATGCATGCTTAGCAATCCTATTAATTAAAAAAAAAAATGTGCATGAACTAGTAGTTTTAAAACAAAAAATATGTTACCCCAATTGAGATTGCTACTGAAAATGACCTTGAACTCATGGTGTGATTATAGGGTAACTCTTTTCCTTTTTTTTTTTTTTTTTTTGACCATTTCTACAATGCAATAGAAATATTAATTTAAAAAAGCAGTATCCATGTCTGTTTCCTCTTTCTTTCCCTTTCTCTACAATTTCATTACTCTATAGCACACACATTTATTCATTATATATATACATACATATATAATTGTATGTATCAATAGCCATTTTTTGAATTTCAAAGAAACTTAGGAAGTTTGGGTTATAAGAAATTTAAACATCCATGAATTTGTAGTGAAATTAGAAGAAGGTATAATGGTGATTTGTGGAGGAATCAGAAGAAACATCCATGAGTGTTTAGTTAATTACGTTGTGTGTGTCACCAAGAAACACATGATTAATCATGTACCTCCAATCTTCTTGGCTCACCCCAACAAATGGCTTACTATAAGGATCTGTACATGCTTTCACCAACTCTTTGTAATGTTGATTCATATGATATCGCCAGCCTTTGAACAAATTTGTGGGCTTTGTGTCAATAACTTCTTGTACAAGTGGGCGCTCATCGTATTCTTCAATCTCAAACTTATCATGTCCTAATTAAATAATTACACAAGTAATCAGACCTCATATATATTAACCTACTTACATCAATAACTATAAAAATTAAATTAGCTGCAAGAATTATACAATAGCTGCTTGAATAGTTGGTAGAACATCCTCCTAATTTTCTGTTCCTTGCAATGAGGCTTGCAATTGAATTTGTGCCCCCAATTCATTAGTTGCCTTAGTGGGGCATTAAGCCCCATAAATGTTCTCCGCTCACTAGAGACTCTAACAAAAAAGATGGAAATCAATACCTCATTTATTAATCACATGAACCTTTATAAAAAAGTAACGAAAAATTAGAATTAACAGCATCACGGAGATTCTTAATAGCTACTAACTGTAGACAAAGTACTAGATACAATGGCACATAAATTTCAACTAAATAATAATTAAAGGAGCCAAAGTTTGAGCCAAAGTTAGAGCCAACTAAATACATGTTGCCTAGAGTTTGAAAGGTTTAAGAAACAATAGAGGGAATCAAAGGATCATACAAGCAAAGAATACAATAAAAATGGCACATTGGAAAATTTTCAAAAAATAAAGTGGATCGGTCAAATTTGAATTGAAAATGGAGGGTGTGATTATATCTTATTTAAATTTAAACACTTTTATCATGGCCTCATTTGAATTCAAATAATGGAGTAAGGGTTCTTATCTTGTAAATGGCCCTCTAAAAATAAGACCATCACACAAAGAGTAAAGATATGCATAGAGGTAAACACAATAAAGTGAGATTTGATCCAAACAATTTAGTTTTTTGCAACCTTTTTGAATTTCCTAACATCCAAAAATTTATAATAACAAAAAAAATTAAAAAATTAAAAAATAGGAATTCAATTAATTCAAATTTGTGCATCATAGCATCTAGAAGAGGTGAATGGATGAATGTTAACATGGGGTTAGTTCGAATAGATCCATTAACAAATATTATTGGAAGAGGAAATGACATGCGGAAAAAATAGAAAAAGATTTGGCCAATTTGTGGAAAAAGTCTTAAATAGCTCACACATGATAGTAGCTAAAGAAACACAAAAGAGACCACCTTAGAGTCTAATGATTTACATGCTTATTCTCTTTGGAAAAACACATTCAACTCACAGAGCATTGTTTGAACTGTTTCGAACAAAAGAGGTAATTACTATCTTATAATGGAAGATTGTTTAGAACAATGTCTTATATTAATAATGAGCAACAAGTGACTTCTTTTCTTGACAAGTAGAATAGAGGTAATTACCATAGTCTCTCAACAGCCAAATCTAATGTAAACATGTAATTATATTCTAGAATTACAAAAAAAGTTGTGCACATGTGGGGGGAAAATAAGAGAAAACAAAATTAAAATCACCTTAAGGTAGAGGCAACGCAAGAGAGGAGCACATATACTTTCCATAAACAATGGAAAACTCAACTACACTTAATTATTCAGCTTAACTGAAAATAAATTGTAAACAACAATACTTTTCCTACATTTTAATTTAATTTTCTCAGAAAACAAACAAAGGGATTGTAATGCCTGCTTACAAAACGATGATTTTTAGAGTAGTTTTATTTGAAGACTAGAGGCACACAAAGGGGTAGGATTTAAAAATCACCTAACCCATTAATTGTTTTAGAAACTAATTGCATGTAGTGGGCATCCAACACAAGCTTTAAACCCAAATTACATAGGGTTTGCTACACAAATCAACAAACACTCCTTTGCCATAAATTTCATAATGCATGTTCATGAGACATAGGGACAACATTTACATTAGCAATCTACCTAATAAACATATAAGCACAACCCATATGAAAATCCACGCAATATCATTTTAAATTACATGTATTGGATGTTGGTTATGTAAATCCGCTAATAACATTATAAGTTGTGTTGAAGAGGTTTTACTGAAAGTTTCATGAATGGTATAGAAATTAAGATTTTTCTTTCTAGCATCAGATTAATTGTTCAAAAGAAAAAATTATAAACATAACAAAGGATAACATAGTCAGACATACAAACATGTGCACATAAATAAGTTTATTTAATTGAAAACATCAAAAGTCCATTATAATATTATCAAATAATATCATTCTGGTTTTTCTCCACTTACAAGGTAAGAAGAATATTAACAAGTAGAGTAGAGACACAAGTTTGTTTTTCCTATCATTCAAAAACAAACTTTGACTCAAAAAGGTTGTAGACAAGTTGACTTCCATTAATTTATGACTAAATAATAATTTAATAAATAAACAAACAAAACAATTGACTATCTCCTATTGTAAACCTTGAGAAAAATTTACAAAATCTTAGAGAAGAAATATATAACATCAAATTCAACCCTTTAACTCCTCTAATCAATATATAGATAGATCCAATTTCCACAATTTAAAACATACATACACAAATAAATAAACATACATACATGATTCAATTACATATATGTATATATTGTATGTGTGTGTGTGTGTGTGTGTGAACATCTAAGTCTACATCAACACAAACTGTAAATTATAAAAAGGGAACCTAACCAAAAAACTATAGAAAGACGGCGATGCCGCTTGCATTGTAATGCGAGTTGGCAATCTCGTTCCAAAGACAAAATCATGATTTTCTGTTTACTCATTTTGGTTTCATTTGTTTGAATCAAAAGATCTTGTGCAGGAATGGTTTATGAAGTTTTGTCCCGGCATTGCCAAAAGGGAGATTGTTAGGATTTTTATCCTAAAAAATTTAATAATTTGTGCTTTGGCAATACATTTCTTGATTATTGATTCAAAGTGTTTTTCTTTTCATTATTTCTTTTCTCATTATTTTTATTATCATCATTTCAGTAATATGTTGCAGGTGAGGCAAAAAGAAAGAATTGGTGGGTGATAGAGTCAAAAGCTGAGGCTAAAAAGCGAAAAGAAAAGTATATAAGTCAAAAGATAATAATTCCTTTTAGAACTTTTAGATTTGGCATGATTTTGTTTAGTATTTAGTTGAGAAAATATATCTTTTCTTCCTAGCCTAAAAGTGGGCTTCTTGTCTGCGGAATAACACGGCATCACATGGAGATGGCCGAAATTGTGGGAATTGTGGAAGAAAGTGAATGAACAAAAAGTCTTCAACAAATGGCTACACATGCACGCTTATTTGTGCTTGGGATAACATGAATCGTGCCCGTGACCGTGATACTCCAAAAATTTAGTTCATAGAAGTTTTATGCATCCCAAAGGAGTCTTGCTCCGTGAGAGATATGGTCACTGACCGGCCTAAGGATCATGCGACCGCAAGTTACTGTTGGCCTATGCCTATTTAAAGCAAGCTCAGATGAAATGTTTGGTATCTCTCGGATAATATTCTAAGTGCTCTCTCCGAAACTCTTCTGAATATTTCCTATCTTGTGAGAAAACATTGTTATGACTACGATACATTTTTGTAGAGATATTTTGAGAGATTTGTTTTTGTAAGAGAGAATTTGTTTTTGAGAGTGAATTTTGTAGTGAGATTTATATGTAATGCTCTTAACTACTTGATGATTCATTAGTCCAAAAGAGCTTGAAGATCATCATCAAGCTTGGTAGGTTTGTCACACCTTTCCGAAAGTGAACCTTCTCGGTAGATTCTGAGATTGTAGGCTTTGGTAGATTCTGGGGTCATTGGCGTCGTGTGATTCAACAAACCTTCTTGGCGAATTCCAAGATTGTAGATTTCGGTGGATTCTGAAATCATTGGCGTCATGGTGATTCGACAACCGTAGTGGATATCCAATGGAGATTGCGAAGGTACCTGTAAAGTGAGAAAAGACGTGTGTTAGTGAGTGGATTCGTGTTACCTAATTGGCTTTTGTAACAGATCTCTTGCACTACTTTTCATGCATAGTGGATTATTCGTTTGGCCAAGGGCTCATGGTATTTTTATCACAAGTTGGTGGATTCCAATTGTGATTTTTTAAGAAAAAAATGTTTTGCCTCGTGGATTAATTTTCTCTCTCTCTCTCTCTCTCTCTCTCTCTCTTTCTCTCTCTCACATTTACATTGATCATGTTTGCTTAATTTTTAATTGGATTACCTATACCGATAATTACGATAATCAGGATGCATCTAGATTTTCCAAAAGAGTTTTCCGCACTCAATCTAGATTTTTTTCATTTAGTATCAGAGCAGGTCGCTCGTACTTTGTTTTTCAAAGCTATAGGAGCATGATCTTTTCGTGATTATTGATTATGGATTTAATCCAAGGAAATAATGTTTCAAATAGACCTCCTTTTCTTAACAGAACCAACTGCAATTTTTAGGAAGCTCGAATGAGGGCACATTTAAAATCTATCGATGAAAGAGTTTGGCAATCCGTTATCAAAGGTTGGAAAGAACCCATGATCAACGTAGAAGGAGTAAGTATCCCAAAACTTGTAGATGATTGAGATATGAATGATTTTACTAAAGCAAATTGGAATAGCAAGGCTATTTTAGCTATGTCACACAAGAAGAGTTTCGTCGTATTAGTACGTGTAAAATTTCAAAAGAAGCATGGGATATCCTTGAAACTATTCACGAGGGCACTAATGATGTTAAATGTAGCAAACTTCAAAGGCTCACATCTAATTTTGAAATACTTTTTATGAAAGATGATGAGACCTTTGATGAATTTTATGCCAAGCTCAGTGACATTGTTAATTCATGTTTTGCATTAGGAGAGAAAATTCCCGAGCCCAAGGTTGTAGCCAAAATTTTGAGATCATTACCCAACAATTTCCAATCAAAAGTTACAGCTATTAAAGAAGCTCAAGATATTGACAATTTAAAGCTGGATCAGTTGGTTGGAAACCTACAAACTTATGAGGGTAATATTTTTTCAAAAAAGAAACAAAAAGATACTCTTGCTTTTAAAGCTCACTTAAGTTTGTTAATTCTCTCAAGGATGATAGCGATTTTGAATCCGAAATGATGGCTTTATTTGAAAAGCAATTTTAGAATTTTTTAAACAAGAAAACGCCTAATTTCAAGTATTCAAGTTCAAAGGAGAGAGGTAATGATGAGCAAAATTTTTGCAAACCCAACAAAAAGAAAATGATTTTTAAAGAAATACAATGTTATGAATGCCAAGGGTTTGGACATGTTTCAAGTGAATGTCCTTCCAAGAAGAATAGAAAGAAAGCTCTCAAAATCACATGCGATGAAGAGAGCAATTCTGAAAATGAGGAAGGAAATGAAGGTGCAAGTGAAGGTCCTATTATTGCCCTTTGTACAACATCTTCAACACACAATGCCTTAGTTGCAAGTCATGATCCCACTTCTGAAAATGAGGACACTTTTGAAAGTAAGGATGAGGACTTTCAAGTAACTTATGTGAAAATGTACAATGAGTGCCGTAACTTTTCTAGACAAAATCTAAATCTCACAAAAAATTTGAAAGAATGTGAGATAGAGAAAGATAAGCTGGAAAAGGAGCTCTTAGAAGCTCAAACAAAAATAAGCTCTCTCACCAATGAAAATAGCATTTTGATTGATGAATTCTCTATTTGCAAAAATGAGAGAGAGTTAATTCTTGGTGCACATGATGAGCGTAAAAAGAGTTGTGATCTCCTTAAAGAAAAAGCTAAAAATTTTGCCAAAATAAGAAAGGAGCTTGAAGACAAGTGTGCCAAGAGGGATCTTGAATTAATTGGTGCCAATGCCACACTCAAGTTGTGGAACATGAGTTCAAAGAATTTAAATGTTGATCTAAATTCACAAAAATTGGCAAGTGACAAGAGTGGTCTTGGCTACTTCAACAATTAAGACTCCAAGCCAAAAGCATCATTCTCCAACAATGGAAGCACCCAAGAGGTAAAGGGCCATGAAAAAGGGAAAGGTAAAACTTCTCCAACTCCTGTTTTATCTCATGAAATTTTTTTGAAGAAAACATTTATACATGTGTGTCATCATTGTGGGGTTAGTAGTCATATTAGGCCTTATTGCTTGAATTTGCATAAAGCTAACCATGGTAGGGGTCGAGGTGCTTCTAGACAACTCAAAGGCAATATGTATGCCCAACCAGTCACAACATAAGCACAAACGGAATGTTCAATGGGGTAAGCCAGCCATAAGGTATCCAAGGGATGGTAAGCTTGTTTATAGGTGTGATTTTTGTAACAGATTTGGCCATATTCGTCCTTATTGTTATGTGCTTAATGGTTCCATTTTTGCAAAATAATCAAAAAGGTGCTAACTCTCCCAAATACCATATCGGAACTTGGCATGTTAAAACTAGAGTTGTGTGGGTGAGGAAAAATGATTTGGTCTGAAGGATTTTTTTTTTGTGTATATATATTGAGTTCTTTGAAATTTATTTATTTTTATTTATTTAATTTTTTTTATATTTGTGTTTCTTGTGAGTCTTTTAAGTGTGCTAAAGTCTTTTCTCTAACAGAATTTTGCTCTTCCAGATTGCTTGCTTTGAGAAAAATGAATTTTGTTTCTAGACTCACTCTTCAAAAAACATTATTCTCTTTCGCATGACATGTTTAGTTTATGTATTTCTCACTTCACTTCAAATACTTGAGGATTGATGAACATGATCTCATTGTGTATACATTTTTAGGAAGATTAAATGTTTATCCATAGCTCATGAGAAATCCTGAACAATGTGTAGATTTTTATGTGAGGGCCCTAATCTTTGTAAAACCTATTAAGTCCTTTACTTTTAAATTATTTCAATAAAGATCCTCAAATCCTTATTTGTCTTCAATATTAGTTATAGAGTCGAAAATGCATGCCAACCGAAAACTAGAAAGCCCTGATTAAACCCAGAGCTCAGGGATCATTTCCAAAACCTTAATAATAATTAAATTAATTTTCTTAGTATATTTTTCCATATAAGAAACCCTAGGTTTCTAGTTCTCAATACAATTCGCCGTTTAATTCAAAACAAAGAAACTTTCACCGAATTAAATTTTCAGACCTTAAATAAATTAAATACTACACTTAATTAAATGTTCAAATTCATAAATTAAGATTTTGGCCGTTATATTTTTCTTGAATCACATGTTGAAGCCAAACTAGTACTATTATATGTATATATATGTATATACTTGTACCTTTCTTAAATAAATAATTTTGTCCACAAAATATCTTCAAATTGTACACAAAAAAATCAAAACAAACTCCCCAAAATTCCTTGCACAAGGGCCGGCCATCTCCTTGAACATATATACATATGTACTTTTGAGACAATTTTTCTTGATTTTAGGAATAATGTTTGACCAAGGAACAAATGCATTATGTATATGTCTTGTACTTGTAACCAAGTTAGTTTACTTAAGCCCTAACCCTAACTAGATCATGTTTTGGTACACAATTAGGCTTCATAATCATCCTACATTCCATTGAATTCAAACTAAATCCAAAATATCCAATACATTTCCAATCAACAGGCAATTTGGACATTACACACCAATTTTGGTATAAATACACCAACTCTCTCTACACTTTTGAGCACAAAACACACTCACACACTTACATATTCAGCTGAAAGAAAGAGAGGGAAAATGGAGTGAGGTTGGTGAAGGAAAGGAGAGAAAGAGAAGGTTTTGTCAGCAATTCAACCAAGTCTCAAGTAAACCACAACACAACTCTCTTTTTTGCTTTCCTTTTCAAATACATGTTTTTAGAGATTTAAAATCATATTTCAAAATGTGTTGTAATGGTGTTCATGTGTTCAAATTTGATGAATTGAGCTTTGATCCTTCCTCTAATCATATTTCTTCTTAATAGATGCAAAACTACTCTTTTCTTCCTATATCTGACATTATTTCCACAGGCATATGAGTAATTGATACATTATTTAATATGTTTTCATCACAAAATAAGTGAAAATTTTCCTTAGTTGGCCTCTTTTCTCACCTATCTTCTTATTTTGAGTATTTTGCATGAAAAACCAATTTTACGGCCAAAATTCAAAAATTCTAGAAAAATATTGAAAAATCTCTTGGACTTCAATTTTATGCCCAAAACTTCCATAAAAAATTTAGATTTCAATGAAAATTGGTCTCATTGAAAAAGAGTGAGCGGTTTGAAAGAAAATCAGATTTTCATAACGGCGATGAATCTGGACAGCATTAGAGTGTTTCGTAAATAACTAAAAATATAGAAATGCTATTTCATTTCTGAAAAATGTTCTGAAAACTAGATAAAATTATTTACAAACCATAGGAAGGGTAGGCTTGGGAAAAATCTGAAATTGTCCCTTTGATTTTAATCTTTAAATGGTACTGAATTTGAAAATTTAGTTTTGCATTGGTATTCTAAGGTCTTGTCTTCATGGTTATGCTTATTAGTATATGATCATGTCTTTGTATGATATTGCATGTGTTACGGTTATGTTCATTGTCTTCTTCATTTTTTGATGCTCCTACTTATGTGGATATTACTATCTTGTTAAGTAATCTAACTTTAATTTAAGACATCTAGCTTAACGAAAACCTTAATTGGGGTGGTATTGGGTTTTCGATCACTTGAATAGTGAAGAGATGATAATTTGTCATGTATGGATTGATAGGATGTGCTCCCCAATTAAAGGTTAAGTTTTGTGCAAATAGCTATCGCGTAAACCCTAGAATGAAACGGAAGTATTCGGACTCTTTGCGATGATTTGATTTGGTGAGATAAGGTTGGGTCCAAATGGGACATTCAGTAGGATAAAAATTTTTTTGGAAGGCTAATGTTGGATTTGGGATGATAAAACCTTTTTTTTTTTTGCCGTCCCTTTTGAGGTCCACTGATGGCATTGTGCGATGTGTAACCATTACAGGCATCCGTGGTAAGGTCTGCAAAGCAACAAAAGGGGGAGTTCCGAATAGTCTGGTGTCCAATTCTTGCAGTTGGGAGGATGAAATCTCTTTGGGAGATTTCTAGATTTATAACATCTAACCTTGTAATCCTTTGTTATTGAATGATTATCATGCTTCATTATGTACTTGCTATAATTGTAATGGTGTATTGGATTGAGAAAATGGGACGGGGTGTGTGTGCATTTGCTGGGTATTCAAAGCTCATGGCATTCCATGCCAGGTATTAAAGACTATTAGACTGATCAAAAGCAAAGCTAATGTATTTGAAGACATATGGCTACCCTATGAGAGTTAGAAACTAGTTTTGTAAAAATGTTTTGAGATTGTAAGTGATTAAATCGTTTGTTGTATTTAAGACATGATTTTGTAATTATTGTATATATCATTTGTAAGCTATCATTATGCTCCGTCAACTTATGTAGGCCTTGTGTTAATACTTTGTCAAGATCTATCAAAAATGTACCTTTGCTATCTAATGTGGTTGGACTTAGAAGGGAGTCTATATCGACTCCTTTGACGTTCCTGGGATCTTACTTGGTTATTAGCCAAAGGACTCACTAGTTATGTTTCTTAGTCTTGTAACCTTAGATAAACTTTGTATTTATTTGTTAATATATTCTTTGATGTTCTCGATTTTTGGGGCTTCAAAACTTTGGTATCAAAGCCTAGGTTCAACCCTTATCCATGTGTTTCGACCTGTGGTTAAAGACTAACCTGCCT
Organism: Camellia lanceoleosa; assembly: GCA_025200525.1. Lineage (NCBI taxonomy): Eukaryota > Viridiplantae > Streptophyta > Magnoliopsida > Ericales > Theaceae > Camellia > Camellia lanceoleosa. Next base: position 74,057,564 of record CM045760.1, on the reverse strand, counting down.
CGACTATGTTATATTATTATAACACTATTTACTTTATCAACCAAAAGACATGAAAAATAAAAATTTGCTTAACTAACCTTAGGACGTTTCTTCAGATTTTAGGCATGGCAACGTCGGCTCATGAAGTATGCGATGGTGCCCTAGTAATTCCAAAGATCGAATCAGGAGTCAAGAAAGCATTTTAAAGAAAGACCAACAAAACCAGAATTTCATAATGAAGAAGGAGAACCTTGATTAATGAATCAAGACATGTAGTTTGTCCCAGAACGATTGAGAATGGTAATAGAATCAGTAGTTGAGTAGGATTGCATTACGAAGCATATTAGGAGTTATTTGAATTAGAAGCATTTCCCCTTAGTAATTCCCTTGACTGATCGCGTTAGCAAAAACCTAACCTGCACTTGACTGTACGTTGGTAAATGGTGAACCATACACGAGCAAACAATTACACTGGTAATAGCGATAACACTAAGCATAATGATGACGTCAATATTAATTGGAACGGGGCACCCGGGGTCAATAATCACACCCCTGCACCCACGGCCAACTTACTCAAGAATATTGGAAATCAATTTTTGGAAGAATTAGAAAGGCTAAGGAGAACACGTCAAAATGAGAGGACACATCTATTCTCTGAATTTCGCAAACAGCGACCATCGATCTTCACTGGCGAGCTCGATCCTAAGATCTTTGAAAACTAGATTCAAAAAATTGAGAAGATGTTGGAGATAATGGAAATAGTCAAGCATACATACAAGATCGCTCTAGTCGTTTACTAGTTAGAAGGTGAGGCAAACCGTTGGTGGACCTTAATCAAGGAATCTAAGGACATCACGACTATGACTTGGGTGCAATTTAAAGAATTGTTTATGAGGAAGTACTTCCCAAACACTATTAGATAGTAGAGAATTCGTGAGTTTCAATTGTTAGAGTAAGGCATGAGACGGTGATCTAGTACATAGAGAAGTTTGAGGAGTTGGCTGGTTATGCGACTCAATATATAGCCGATGATGAAGAAAAAGTACAAAAATTTGAGTGGGGTCTAGACCATATAATCAGAGAAAGGGTTTTGCCCTTGTGACTTCCTACTTTTGCGGATATAGTGGACACAACACTAGATGCAAAACTGGAGATGGTAGATACGAGACGGATTTGAAGCCTGAAGAAAGAATGTCAATCCCATGTGGGACCAAAAAGGAACAACCGAAGGCATGCAGTACAAAAACCGTACTCTAGGGCAGTACAACAACAACAGCTGTAATAGCAATACCAGAAGGAAAGCTTTCAGATAAGATTAGCTTGGCTGATCTAGTGTTACTATTACCAGCAACTAGGGCACAAGAAGAATGAGTGTCCCCAACTCGTCCAGTTAGGAAATCAAGGAGAAGGTATGAAAGCAAACGCGCAAGGGATTGATGGGTAGAAGCCATGGAAGAACAAGCCGGGACTAACCAGTCAACAATACCAGAGGGAATGAGGCAACAAGAGGCTTGGGCTCAATAATAATCAGCAGCCAACAGACAGAATAATTTCGCTACAAGGAGAAGAAGACAAAGGCCTCACTAAGCAGTACCCTGAGAACAAGAAATACAACACATATGAACCCAAGGAAGTGCAGTACGAGCATTGGTTAACCTAGAAGAATGTAACTAAGTAGTTAGAACTCTTTTGGAATCACTTTTAGTAACCTGAACGTAGATGGTGTAAATTTTCTTTATTTAAACCAATCTTAGAATTTTAGGTACACATTTTATTCATCACATTCCTTCATATCTGCAATATGTGTTAGGCCATAGCAATTATTTGTGCAATTTCTGAGGTATGAAGATACTCGAATTCGACCTCATCTTAGAAATAGATTTGTTACTCATACCTTAGCAATTATTGATAGTTACCAAAAGAATGAGATGGCTCACCCCTCCAATGGAACACTTTTATTATTTAAGAGGGATAGATTAGTTTCCATGATTCAACAAATTGACAAATGTAATGGCATCAGCAAATCACCAAAGGATCAATTCTTAACAAGAGTGTAGATTCACAAAATCTGAATTTGGCAATGCAACCCTCACATCAAGTAGCAACAAAGCAGTTCGTAATTTCCATATAACATACAAGATTAATGCATCTCCTTACACCACTAATTGGGGAGAAATTCGATTCAAAACGCTATTTTTAGAACAAGACCAATCATGGCTTTGGACAAAAGGAGAAGAGCTTAAGAGATGAAGATGACCCGGCAGATTAATATACACTGGAAGAATCTACATAGGAGTGCAAGGATGCAATGTGGACCGATTACCTACAACATTTCAAGACATAAAGAATGTTTGAAATTTCAAGGACGAAATTTATTTAAGGGGGGTAGATGTAGCTCGGCTTTTCGTGTCCCCTTTCGAAAACTCGAAAGAAGCCCTACCGTTCAAACTCCCACGGTTCTTAATCCTAATCTCACAAGTCCAATGTGAAATTGATAAACACCAAAGACTCCAAATCCGGCAAATTGTTTGGAAAATTGATTTTGGATCAAAAATGCCAAAATTGGACTACTTTGCCAAATACAGAGTCGCCACCTAAATATTTTATTTCGAGGAAATTTAGGAAACCCATGACTCGTGCCAAAGGCCACGTGTTCGTCATCACCAAGATTGTCTCGGCGCGGGAACTTAGGTACGAGAAGAGAAGGACATGAATTGAGCACCCCCGCTCGCCCGATCAAAAATCAGCCTCTACTAATCATGATATGATTTTTATCAACATTATATGCTCTTGTTCCAGTTATTAGGCTAGCATTTGCTATGTGATGTGCGCACACAAGGTATAGACTAGTTTGCAAAAATTTGAACAATTCAATTTTGTGTTTTTTTTTTTATTAAAAGAGTTTGAATTTGCCACTTCACAAAGTGAGCTTAAAGTTTGAATTTGTCACTTGACGAAATGGGCTAAAACGTACATTTATTGAATCATTCCAATTCAAACAACAAGCCTTCATCCATAGGCACTCAAACAGTTCAACAAGTAAGCACTTAGCCTTATGGCAAGAATGCTAGACATGGCAACAATATCACACTCATGCGATTATGCTAAAACACTAAAAACTCACCTAGTACTCCAAGCTAAGATAAAACAAAAGAAGTTAGAAAAATGCATGATTCCTAACTATGCGATATGACTAATGCAACATACAAAGAATGCAATTAATAGGCTCGGCTACTTAACATGGCGTATGAATCGATTTGATAACATGCGGTCAAAGCGAATTCAAAGAAGTATTTAAACGACAATGCAACTAGAATGATGGATCGAGCCTTGGTGCATGCAAAGACAAGTGAATGCAAACATGAAGTATGCTAAACAAAACATGATGTCCCTAATCTAACCATCGTAAGCAGATAAATAAAAGGGAGAAAGACATGGGGTTGGAAGACATACACAATATTACATTGCGCTCTCACGAAGGAAAGTCCGAATAGATTAACTAATTAACTAACTAATTAAAGCTAAGCTGATTAAACTAATTATTACAACAATTAATAACTAGCTAAACTACTTAACTAATTATTACAACACTTGATTTAATTAACTATTCTAGTTAACTAATTAAATAATTTACAACACAAGCGCAATTAAAATAAGTAACTGAACTAGCCAACTAACTACTTCGCCTAGGGAAACGAGGGATGTGCATGCAGATGTTCAGATTCCACTCGAAAAGACCACCGTTTGGCTTCCAAATGTCTCTGTTTGCACAGTTAAACACCAACACTGCTGCTCACTCTGTTCTGCCTTACCAGTAGTCTGCTGAATTTTGCATCAGTGGCTGGCCGGCCACTAATAAAGGTTGCTAGCCACCAGCCGGCCATGGTTGAAGGTTGCCGTCCGTGAATGGTTGTCTGCTGGCCATGGAAAGTGGCCTGCCAACCACTGATGCCTAGGTTCATCTTGTTGCAATAACAGAGTACAAACAGAGCATATATAGGGTATTTTCAAGGATTGTCTGCACAACTCACCCCTCATTTTCATGGGAAAATCAAAGGAGTAGCAAGCTTTGGTTCACAAACCATTAATGGATGCAATTTCATTGCATGATGGCTTGTGAAACCAAGTGTGCAAGTTCAATAAATGCAAAACAAAACACAAGCCTCCTCCCTTTCATGAATGATCAAGGGAACAAGTTGACCTTGGAGACTTTGAATCATTTCATCACTAGCAAGTATGAAATAGTTCAAGCTTCCATGTGTTCAATTAATGTCCGATTGAACACAACCAAATTATCTTGCTCACTTTTAATTCCAAGTTTTTAGTTACTTATTTTAACTTACCAACCATTCTTTAACCAATTAAGACCATTGGTGAGTTGAGTCCTCTAAAAGGAAAGGAAGTGTCGAACAAGGGGTAGTTTAAGGCAAAAGAGATGTGTCATGCCATTGATAATGAACCCCAAAAAGAGAATTAAACCATTAAGTATAGACCTCAATCTCAAGCTTAAAACAATCTGAAGTTTAAAACAACCCTCAAAGCAAACAAATAGTGAAGAAAAGATGGAGGTTGCAGAGATTATTAATGTTGAAAATAAGTGAGAAAAGCATAAATAAATGTTATCAACTCAAAATAGATGGTGTTTAAGGCCTAGAACACCAAACTCGTGAGGACTATTACACTATAAACATGCAAAACAAAGCTCAAACACAAAAAACAAACCTAAAAATAGTCTTAAAACAGGTTTGAAACAACCCTAAAAATGCTGGAATTAAGCTAACAAAAACTAGAAAAATAAGCCAAAACATGGAGCATGTTAAGCTAGTAAAGAAAACACAAGGAGGGGAGGCTACCCCCTCAATTTTTAGACTTCAAAACATGATTTTAGCCACTGAAATAACTCTGAAATTCAGTGTTTAAAAGCTCAAAAAAAAAAAAAAAAAAAAAAAAAACAAACAAACAAACAAAAAGAAAAAGTAAAAGGATGTGAAACACGAGGGTAAAGGCCTTGAAAGTAAGGTGTAAAGAGGGGTGAACCACCCATTAACCTTCATTGGCCTTAAACCACAAGTTTCAGCTCAAAAATACAGAGTTTTCACAACCCAAAAATAGTAAGAAAAGATGAAAAATAAGTGGTGTAGAGATGGTGCAAAAGCAAGAGAAGGTATACCTCTTGAAGATGAATGAACCCGTAAGTCACAAACCACCAATTTCACACTCTCAAGTGTTTCAAGAGCTTAAATTCAAGCTCAAATCATCTCAGCAAGAAGTTCTCTAGGTTTGGTTTAAAGTGTTTGGGCATAAGCTATGCAAGTTGCAAGAGAGAGAGAATTGTAGAGAGAGAAAATTGTAGAGAGGGGATATTTTTTGCTCCCAAAGTTTTTCTAACATTGAATTATGAGAGATAGGTCATGTATATATAGAAAACATGTGCCTTAGATCGAAAATATCTATTTAAAAACAGCTGGAGCAGTGTGAAAACAACTGGTGGAAAATATCTGCAAAAATCTATTTTTGGTCACTAATGGCCAGCTTGGACACCAGTGGCTGGAAGGTGGCCGGCAAGCCAGAAGTGGTGGCTGGCCATCCACAAATGGTGATTGCCGGCTACCTACCGGCCACAAGGAAAATATGCTTCTAGGCCCGACTTCAAATGGGCATATCTCTTTCATTTAGACTCGATTTTAGGTCATTCTTGAGTCTAAATTGAAGCCCCGGAAGTCTACTTTCCAATGATGGTTGCCTCACATATAAATTCTATGTGTAGAAAGAGATAGGCCTAATTTAGTGTAGGCTGCTCAGTTTAACCTTACGGTTTCAAGCCTAACTTCTTCCATAACTAGTATTCTTCCCTCCCCTCTTATTTTCTTCAACTCCAAACCTCTAAATATGATATTTACAAGATTTTTCAAAGAGTTCACATCTCTTCCCTTTATTTCCACTTTGTCCTTGCTTGTTTTACCTTAAACGAAATACGAGTCTCGGAACATCGTAGATGCTTTTCAAAAATTGGTCTAAAAAAGGTCTAAAAAAAGTTTTGGTCAAAAATTGTTTTGGTAAAAAATGGGATGTAAGGTTGGGATTTAGAGATCTTCTTGTTGAAGAAATCAAACATTTGCACAACATAACTTTCATCATCGAGTGATCAATCAGTGGCGCCTAAGTCTTAAGGGTGGTTAAAAATAGGGTGTCTACAATTACCTCTTTTTGACAGAGCTCAAAGTCGTGAAATGACGTGAGTGAATGTCAAAACCCAAAGACGACCCATTTTGACAAAATCGTAAGACTTGGGCAAACAAACAAAATGCAAATGCAGATGGTTGAATCCGAGGGTTACCTACACATCCCGTTGCAAGGAATCAAACTAGTATAGTTCAGGGGCAGAATGCAAAATGATACACAATGCAACAAAACAATATAAATGATATACAGTGTAACGAAATAATCAAACCACAAGCAATTGCAAAACCACACAAATACCATAAAGGGATGGTGATGTAAATCAAACTATGTTTTATATAGAAAGGAAGTGGGCATAGCCAAACGACGCCTAACACAGGCTAAGTGCCTATATCCTCGATACTGGCCTTAGCGCAACATGGATGCTTATACATAACAGAACCATGTTTCAACGTGAAAGGGATGCGAGCACATGTATGACCATGTTTTTCGTAGAAAGAGAAAGAGTAATTGGGTGGCATGATATAAGTGAGGAATGATCTGTTGAGGAAAGATAATGATCCTAAATGCTGAATGTAACAAAACAAAGTACAATGCAATAGATGCAGTGAATAAGGCGCAGACCGAACTACGTCTTGTCAAGAAAAGGCATGGGCACAAAACAAACCACGTCTAACACAGAAAATGTGTTGACACCCTCAATACTGGCCTTAGCGCCACATGGGTACTTACACATGATAGAACTATGTTCCAATGAGGGAAATGTATGAGCACATGCCAAACTAAAGCTTAACATAGAAATGATGCAGGTAATAAAATAGTATAATGTAATGGATGCAATAGATGTAATAGGTAATAACAAATATGATGTAGCAGCTAGAAAATGAAAGTACCTTATAGGGGCAATTGGCGATGACTCACCTCATACTGCTGGGGATCTTCCTCTTCTTCTTGGTTTATCTTCACACTTCCATACCATAGGTACTACTTTTCTTCCTGGCCATGTTTGCAACTTTTCCTATTATCTAACAGGGTGACAGACTAGGTTGGTTCAGTATCCAAAATTGAGGCGCATACAAGCTAGCTCAACCTATAGGGCTACCATACAGATTTCAAGCCTAGGATACACCCCTGTGTATTTAAACTAGACTTGAGTCTCAGAAATCCCAAACATTTGCGTTTTAGGCTTCAGCCATTCGAACTCTAGTTTCTACTATCTCAGTTGGTCTCCAAGAAACTCACCACAAACACAGCCAGGTGGCTGTACCAAACTGTCGGAAGTCGTTTGGGCACAACAAACACCAAAGGAATTGCACCTTTAGAGGATTTAAGGTCTCCTAGACCAAGCAGTGCCAAAAACAATGCGATGAGGTGCAAAAAATAGTATGAGAAAGTGAATGCATAAAACAGTGCTAAATGGGTGCACAAGACAGTGGGATGTAAGTTTGAAATGCACTAGAAAGTGCGATGTAAGTTGAAATGCACAAAACAGTGCGATGCAAGTTGAAATGCACTAGACAGCACGATGTAAGTTGAAATGCACAAGATAGTGCGATACAAGTTGAAATGCACTAGACAGCACGATGTAAGTTGAAATGTGCAAAACAATGCGAATGAGGTGCACAAAACAGTGTGAATGGTGCACGAAATAGTGTTATCCATAAGACAATGCAATGGTGCACAAAATAGTGCGATACAAAGTAAATAGGATAGTGTGATACAAAGTGCACAAAGTAGTGCGATGAAAGGTGCACAAAACAGTGCGATGCAAAGTGAAATTCACAAAATAGCACGATGCAGGTGAGCGATACATGGTATGTAGAGGGAAATGAGCAGTATTCAGAGTAATACATCATGTACCTTACGAAATGAGTGTAGGGCAACTTGCCATAGCTTAGTGAAATGCAACACAAAGAGAGGCAACTCTACAAAACTCTGTTTAAGTGCAGAACAGAGTTAAGAGCAAGAGCAACTAATCATGCAGTTCAACTTAACCAGAGTGTAAAAGCATGCAGGCATAATACAAAACACATGCATTAATCAGAGGGAAAATGGTAATCCCAAGAGAGTCTTGAAATGGTTGGAGACAACTTTCGAAAGCTGAATCATATCAGAATCAACATGGGGGTAAACCACCCTAATCCAGGGGAAAATGCCCAACAAATGGCTCTGAGTGGATGGAGAGAAAGGTTAGGTTCATGCCCCTTTGTTCAATTGATGGCTCAATCAGATACACTGAAAATTGCCCTTAGTGTCCAGTCATTGGCCATCGTTTTCAACATTATGTAGGCACATGTGATGGGGGTCATCAGATCCTGAAACAGTTGCCAACCAATCAAACTTATGCTTCTCTTTTGACATATTGAGAACTTACTCCAGTCCCCTCCGAAGCAGTGACAAACTCCTCATATACAGTTTGCAATGATCATGAATGTGATGCCCCTTGTATGGGCACTCTCAGCTCGTTTATGAATTCCACGCATGGGCTTGTTTTCGAGTTTGGAGCAAACATTTGTGTATGGAATTTTGACCATGACACTCTGTTGAACGTTTTAGCGATAGACTCGCTAGGGTGACTCGATGAAAAGCACTTTTGAGCGACATACATGCTATGATGACTCGATAAAGAGCGATATGCTATGGTGACTCGATATAGAATGACATGCTATGGTGACTCGATACAGAGCGCAGGCTAAGACAAACACCTAGCACAACACAACAGAACTCATAATTGACCCAAAAGCAGAAAAGGACTCAAGGTAACTAATCATTCATAATGCCCTTTGTACTACTTATGTTCTCTTTGGAAATCAATTTCGATTCCTTTCTTTTTTTTTCATTTTTTTTTTTGTGCTCAAGATAGAGATTCTACTGATAAGTTCAAGTATTGAAAATTTCTCCACTTGTTGATTTAAGTTAGTTCTTTCTTACCCAATGTAAGTATGTGATATGTGCAGCAGTCAATGTAGCTCATGGATTGATACAAAGCTGACGACGTGAATTGGGCAAGATGATTGAGTTGAGATGGATGAGATAGATATGGTTAAGACCATACTTCAGGATGAAGTTCCCTACGTATCCCAAGAATGGGAATCAGGTCAACGTAGTTCATGGCTAAGGTTCACTCGGGTGTTGACACTTATCTTTTACGCTTTGACTTTTGCCAAAGTTGTCCCTTCGGGGTTTGTTTGATTTCTCATTTTTCATGCTCTAACTTTTGCCTCGGTCGCCTATTCGGGTTTTCGTCCTAGCGAGCCTTTCAAGGATAGCGTTACAACACTTGTGGTAAATTTGATCAATAGTCATTCTTGCTCTAACACTGGAACTGGCTTCACCTTGATTTGACCTTAGTTCTCCATTCTCTTATGTATGTCTTCTTCCTTTCTTTTCGCCCCATTTTCAAAGCTGGTTCTTCTCGCAATGTGGTTCTTCCTTGCATTGGCTTTCCCGAATTTAGACAGAAGTTCCCTTCCTCACAGTTGATTGGATTTCATTCCAATGGGTGCCCCTGGCTTAATGGTTGACTTCTTTCTTTTTCATTTCTTTTCCTTTTGTTTATTTTCTTTTTCTTTTCTCTTTTCTTCTTTTTTTCCCTTTTTCTTCTTTTTCCTTTCTTTCTCTTTGAAGTAATGGAAACACCAGGGGAGAAATTCTATGATTTGTGAGGTCTAAAAGCCGCCTTGTACTTGTAGGTCTGAAAGCCGCCTTGTGCTTGGCGAAATGATCGCCTAACGGCGAAGAGAATCCCCAGGACAATGTAAAATACCACGCACAATTTTGAACCTATCTTCGCAAGTTTTGCAAAAGAAACAACCTAAAATTTTTGAAATCATGAATGACTTTGCGCCGATAAGTAAGAATTCACTCAAACCATTCGAGGAATCCTTCTCAATATTTGAGCTTATTAACAAAATCTCATTCAAAAAACAAATTCAAAAACAAATTCAAAGCCTTTTTCTATTTGCAAAAGGTCACACATGCATCACTATAGGCACAATAAAAATGATCAAAAACTTGACTCTCACTTTCTTATAAAGATGAAAACCTGAGGGTACAAGAGAACGACTCATAGGAAAAGACTCAACTGACGCAACAACGCAAGAAAAGACAAAGAAAATAAAAATCACAACATAACTATTTGCAGAACATAACTCAATCCAAAATATGCATTTATGAGACAAAAATGGGGTTTTCCTTCTCCAAGTCCATCTGCAAAATTTCAAAAACAACTTCAAGTGGCCCGCGGGAAGGTCCAAACCTACCTTCAATTCAGTAATACACATCTACACCCAGAAGGATTGATTTCAGACTTTTAAATTGAGTCTCACAGACTAAGCCTCTCAATTATGTTATCCCCACACATCTTCTTGACCGAAACAATTGTTGTTTCACACCATGTCCCTAGTTTAGAAGGTCCTTCCTAAGTGCTTTCGACAATTACCCTAGCTAAGACTGAGATTCATCATTCCAACCACTAGTCCCGGTATCACTACTTCATCAAGCTTGAACTCGCCAAGATCGAGTAAACTTTCCATCTCTTCAAAGATTTTGTTCCTTTTGCTTAGATCAGAATCAGAAGATTCATGAATGAACACAATGGGTTTGAGCTCAGTGGCAGGTATGCTGTGTTGGCTAGGGTAATGGTTGGTTGGTGGCAAGCTGTGTATGGGTTTTATGTTATGGAATGGCAATCTATTGTGGTCAGGGAGAGGGTTATTGACAGCTTTGGGATTTTCAGGTGGGGTGATGACCTTTTTGTCAATCAGGTCTTGAATTTCATGGTGATGGCAAAAGGAACAGTTAGCATGGTGACCGTGCTGCTGATAGAATGTGCAATATTTGGCAGAGTCGTGTTTAGGTGGGAGAAGATTAGGGAGAGGTCGGGGATTGAGAGGTTTAAGATACCTTTTCTCTATCAGTACCCGCAGTGCACAGGTTAGGCTCATATGGAGTTGGGTGAAGGTTCATTTTTGGGAGGAGGAAGCATTAGGTTTAGAAATATTGGCAAATGGAGTGGCAGGTGGTGGTCAAGTATTCATAGGCTTGGGATTGGGATTAGGATTAGGATTAGGATGGGTGTTTCGGGTAAAGCATCCCTTTTCATTGTTTGCCATCTTATTCAAAATGCTCTCATCCTGAACGATAAAAGTGTTATCCACAGTCTTTGCAACAACTTCAAGAACTTGCTGCTTGTTCAACCCTTTGACCTTCAAAGTCTTAATAGTCCACTGAAGTTGTACATAGGGATCCATATTTGTCCCAAGCTTGTTCTTGCCACTTGTTTCAGCTTAGCCAAGGGATTGGGTGGCTATATCGAAGCGAGGACCATTTGTTGTTGATCTGTCATCACCCAGACTTGAGATAGTTTCGGGTTAGCCCATTTCAACTGTAGCTCGCCCCAGGATTGGGGAGCTTTGTAACGAGATCAAAACAACAAATGTTAAATCTGCCACCGTTCCTTGAAGGTCTTCAATTATTCCTAACATCTTAGCGGCAGTGGGTTCACCCATTTGGTGCCCTAGGTGTACCCGAACCGGATTGGGTGCATCCATCATGCATAAATCAGTGCTTTCGGGAATGAACACCTCAGGCTTCAGTAAATGGGTCGGGGTGATGTATGTGTTGGGTTTGAAAGTAGATAGGAGTATATGGATGAGGTTAAGGTGGGTTGGTGCTAATATTGGGGTCTTGAGGTGGAGCTATTATTTGGTTGTCGATGAGATTCTGAACCTCATGACAAAGGTGGTAGCAACGATCGGTGCCATAACCACCTTGCAGATGATACATGCTGTACTTGGTGGGGTTATATCTAGCAGGGAGTGGGTCAGGCAGAGGTTGAGGATCAAGGGCTTTAAGATACTCTCTTTCTATCAGGATTTTTAGTGCCCTGGTTAGGCTCATATAGAAGGGGGTGAAAATTCTGCCTTGAGCTCGGGTTGGGCTGGCTGTTTTTGGGCTTAGATTGGCAAACGGGTCGACAATTTTGGGATTGGCGACAACGGTATTGATTTCAATGGGTTTGGAAATAGCATTAGTACTCCTGGAAAACACTCTCCTTGTTGGTTCGCTTGTTCTGTGGATAATCCCTTTGTTGAATACAGTCTCAATTTGAACCCCCAATTCATGCAAAGTTTTGAAAGTGAATAGTGGAGTGACTATTAACTTCTGTAACATATCAGGCTCAAGGTTCTGCACCACTATCCGCACTTGGTCTCTCTGAGAAGGCCGATCTGTCATTTTTGCTACCTTTGCTCTCCACCTTGCAACAAATTCCACAAAATGTTCTGTAGGATTCTGGTGGGTTGCTTTAAGCTCTTGAGTGGTCATTTCAACTTGGGTATTGTAAGAATACTGATCGAAAAATGCCTCAGCCAATTCTTCCCAGTTCTGCTTCACTACATCCTTCAACTTGGCATACCAAGTGGTTGTTATACCCAATAAGGTTCTTCCATACAGAGCGAATTTCTGAGGCTTAGTCAAACTAATCGGTTTCAGAATGTCCAAGAAAAGCCGGATATGTACCATAGGATCTCCAGACCCGTCAAAACAGTCAATGTGTGGCATTTTGAATTTGTCTAGAAGTCTTACGACAACCTCGATGTACCCATTCTCAATGTCGAGAATGGAGTTAATTCCCTGTGCCTTTTTGAACTGCTTCTCAAGGTTAGCAATTTTTAACGAGATCGGGTCGAGATCATCAATGTCAAGGGGATAAAGCCCCTCATTCGGTTGCACCAAGGGTCTGAAAACTCGAGTTTGAGCCAATCCTTCTTAGGGATTTAGACCTTGCAAATCTTCAGTTGGCGGAAGTGGATCAATGTTTAGCTGGGGGCCCGAGATTGGATATGTGGTAGATGCCCCAGATGGGCGTTGCATTTCAGCATTGGTCCCATCTTGCATAGTAATTCCCTAGTTTAACACCGCTATCATGGCCACAAATTCTTCTGCACTCTGTGTCATCACAGTTCTGCTGAGTTGGCAATCGGGGAAATGGATGGGTGTAAGTTGAGAGCTGACTAACAAGGATTTCAACTCGGTTATTTTTGATGGATTTGAACTGGATTGGTCTAGACATGTTTGACTGGAGTGGCCATTTTTAGAGTGGGTGTTTTGGCATTGGTTGGATCTTTTCTGAGTTGGCTTTTAGGGATAAGATGGACTAGACCTTTTGCTGAGTGGGGTTTTTTTTCTGCGATTGGATGGACTGTGATGGTTTAAGGCTAGCACTGCTCCTTCTTCGGCTCAGACAAACCTGGCATTAAAAACAAAATGCCTCATTAGATCAGGATACCAGGTGTGCTTGTCAAAACAAAGCAAGATACAATTTGGCCCTGGTGCTGGTTTTGCTAAAAATTCAACGATATCAAACACAAACCCCTGGATTTCGACCGAAATTCTGATTCTGATATGACTCTCAAGGTTTGAAAGGAACCTCTTCAAGATTAAGACTCTCCCAGGATTGCATTACGCATTTCCAAAGATTTCACATTTTGCACAAAAACATTCAAAACACCCCTATGAGAGGATAGGGTTACCCAGTCCTAGTTTCGTTAAGTACTAGGGTTCATTATTCAAATAATGCAATTTCACGCAATCCTGCATTCGGGTGAGCATCCTGTCCTAATTTGGAGCAGTCTCAATGATTTTTGGTATGCAACTAGGCCAAATGGTCAAAAAGGGTATCTTAGCAAGACTACCTAATATACCTCTCACACCTAACACCGAGAAGTGAAAGGAGGATCAAACGGTACAGGGGTAGTCTAGATCCAAGGGTTGTGCTCCCATCGTGGCAGAGCCTGCGACCGATCAGCCTTTTGGCAAGCTTTTAGGCAAGCCTCCGACAAATCATCCATGAATAGTAGATGGCAAACACAGTGACTTAAGCGCACCAATGCAAATGCAATACAAAGAAACATATAAGTGTAGACAAAATTTCATATCATGAATTTCAAGTCAAGTTCTCTAATTTCTCCAGCAGAGTCACTAGAAACTGTAGCTCGACTTTTCGTGGCCCCTTTTGGAAACTCGAAAGAGGCCCTATAATTCGGACTCCCACGGTTCTGAATCTAGTCTCACAAATGCAATGTAAAATTGATAAACACCAAAGAGTCCAAATCCAGCAAATCGTTTGGAAAATTGATTTTGAATAAAAAAATGCCAAAATTTGATCTTTGCGGATATAGAGTTGCCACTGTAATAACGCCCATGGGGACCTCTTCTGATTCGGACTCGATTTTTGTTGCGGTTCTCAATCTTGAACCAAAGAGTCCAACTCTGGCAAATCGTTTTGAAGAAAACAGATTTTGTTTGAAAGAAGTGCCAAACATGGACTTTGCGAGATAATGAGTCGCCACCTAAATATTTTAAAATGGGAAATTTAGGAAACCCTAACTCGGTGCCAAAGGCCACGTGTCCGTCATCACCAAAGTTGGCTCGGGAACTTGGGTACGATTAGGAAGGTCACATCGTGAGCACCCCTCTCGCCAGTCAAAGACCGCCTCTACTAACCATGATATCTGTTTTGAAAACATTGTGAGTTCTTATTCGGTTATTAGCCTAGATTACTATGTGATGCTCGCATGACAAAAACAAGTATAGACTGGGCCGTCTGAATTGGAACTGAACATCTCATGTTTGTTTGTGAAAGATGGTTTGCTACCCGCAGGTAGGCTTAAAATGCAGATTTTGCCACAATCTAGTGGGCTTAACAAACAATTGATGAATTGCTCCAATTCAGATAACCCAACCTCCACCCACAGGCATTCAAGGCAGTTATATCACATAAGCACATAGCTTCATGGTAAGCATGCTATCATGGCAACACTCACACGCATGCAAGGATGCTAAAGCATAAAACTTACCGAGTACTCCAAGCCAAAACAAAAGCTGATTAGAAATCATGCATGATCCTAAGTATACAGAAATGCCTAATGCAACACATGCAAAGATGCAAACTATAGCAGGCTCGGCTATTCTAGACATGGTATATGAAATGCTACAACTAACACGTATTCAACTTAGAATTGAAATACAAATGCAGTTTGTATGATGCGCCGAGCCCGATGCATGCAATACAGATGAATGATGCAAACATGCTGTCATACCGTATGCTAATTGAAATATGCCCTATATCTAACCATCCAAAGCGGATAAATAAAAGGGAGAAAGAAATGGGGGTTGGAAGACATACATCACACTCACACACCCTTATTACAACATTGCCCTCGCGCAGAGGGTCCGAACAAATATACAGTCGGAAATAAAAGAATATACAGTCCAAGATAAATATACAAATTTCTAATTAATTAACAAATTAATTACAAAAGAAGTAAAACTGGCATGCAAGCCAGGGACTGCCTTGCTTCTGATAGATGCCGCATGTTGGTTCGCTTGGCGAAATCCAGGGATGCCCCGATTAGCCTCTGTTGCCAATATTTCTTGAAATCGCGTCCGACTCAAAGTTGCTAAACTCGAATTTTCTTTAACAGAGCAGGAAAAGGGCACAGCAGTGTATTTCACAAATATATGCATGCTTCGATCCTCGTGCCACCAATCACGCATATCGATGCATGATGGCCGAGGAGCCGAATTGCACAACTCAATATAGGGATGAATGCTACAACAAGACTTAACTCCATCATGGGTAATCCGGAGTGTCGGTGACTTGGGAATCGAGACCCGTTCCGTTACTCGGAGTACAAAACGCGCCTCGTTTCCCGTGCAATATGCATGAAATGCAACTAAGATACAGCCTAGTATGCACAATGCTGATGAAAATGAGATGCCTCGAAAAGCGTGCACGCGGGCACGCAAACCAAGGCGATGGCATGACATGCAAATCGGACAAAACCGAAGTGCCTCGAAATGCGTGCACACGGGCACGCAAACCGAGGTGATGATAAAATGAGGAAATCGGATACAACCGAAGTGCCTCGAAACGCGTGCCCACAGGCGCGCAAATCGAGGCGATGATGAAAGATGAAAATCGGATAAAACCGAAGTGCCTCGAAACGCAGCGTGCCTGGTAGCGCCAAATCGAGGCGATGATGAAATGAAAATCGGATAAGCGAAGTGCCTCAAACGCAGCGTGCCTGGTAGCGCCGCAAATCGAGGCGATGATGAATGACAATCGGATAAAACCGAAGTGCCAAACGCGTGCCTGGTAGCGCGACTCAGCGATGATGAAAGATGAAAATCGGATAAAACCAAAGTGCCTCAAACGCAGCGTGTCCTGGTAGCGCGCAAATCGAGGCGATGATAAAAGATAAAAATCGGATAAAACCGAAGTGCCTCGAAACGCGTGCCCACAGGCACGCAAATCGAGGCGATGATGAAATGAAAATCGGATAAAACCG
Source organism: Camellia lanceoleosa (assembly GCA_025200525.1). Classification (NCBI taxonomy): domain Eukaryota; kingdom Viridiplantae; phylum Streptophyta; class Magnoliopsida; order Ericales; family Theaceae; genus Camellia; species Camellia lanceoleosa. The sequence goes on along the minus strand of CM045760.1, from coordinate 74,041,050 downwards.
AAGTGCCTCGAAACGCGTGCCCACAGGCGCGCAAATCGAGGCGATGATGAAATGAAAATCGGATAAAACCGAAGTGCCTCGAAACGCGTGCCCACAGGCGCGCAAATCGAGGCGATGAGGAATGACATGCGAAAGGCAAATTGGGCTTATACCAACATGAGAGGGCCTCAGCCGCACTCACATGGGATGCCGTTGAATGAAAACGGAGTGCCTCGAAGTGCGTGCCCACGGGCACGCAAACCGAGGCGATGCACTAAGGCATAAAATGACATGGGAAATGATATGCAAGCATGCAAACCATATTTCAGCCACTAAATAAAGGGGAAAACAGCCCCGAAATGATACGAAATGACACCCGAAGCATGCAATCATCCCGAAAATGTGAAATTAAGCCCCGAAATGGCCTATAGCCATGCTATACATGCAAAATACGAGCATGGCAGCAATAACAGTAGCAAGGCAGTCCCAAATATGGCATTTTTCAGTAATAAACATGGCCAAAATGTAAGCATAGACATGGCAACATTAGCATGCAAAGTTAGTGGCCAAAAGAGGAGTATAATGGGAGGTGGTATATACAAACACCAAATGGACAAACTTTCTTCTACAACATGAAAGAGGGCCCAAAAATAAGCATATATGCAGTTTATGGCAGCCTCTAAATCATAAGACAAACATGCTAGAAATGGAAGGCAAAATGGAGCCACAAAAGGGTATAACATAAGACATGCGATTTATACATCAAATGACCAAACCTTCTTCATGAAACATGTAAAGGGGGTCAAAAAAAAGACTAAAACCAGTAGGGGTCGAAGTCCCAAAAACAAACACAAGTAGGTCAAAAATTGCATACAAAAATGGGCACACTTGATGAAATTTGAAGGGGGTGGTATATGCAATGGCCAAATGAAGTTGAGCTCCTCTACAATGTTGTAGAGGGGCTCAAAAAAAGCAAGAAAGCAGTAGGGGTCGGACCCCTAAAAACCAACACAAACAGGTCAATTTTAGCATGCAAAAATGTGACAAACTTGGTGAATATTGAAGGAACTAGTATATAGAAATACCAAATGAAGTTGAGCCCTTCTACAATGTTGTAGAGGGGCTCAATATGAGCACAAAACCAGTAGGGGTCAGACCCCTAATTCTCAACCAATTAGAGTATAAAAAAAGATCAAGAAAAAGCCCTAAAAGTTGGTTTTGAATACTTACCCTTGAAGACTTGTCTTTCTTTGCTTCTTGGCTTTGATTTGCAACTTCTCAACCTCTGAAATTCACTTCCTAGCTGCTGGAATTGAAGTTGGAATGGTGAGGCTAGGTGTTGGTGAAGGAATCAAGCAACACTTGAAGAAATTTTGGAGCTTTTGGCTATGGAAATTAGGTTTTTTGCTTAAGTGTTCTTGAGACCATTTTTTCTAACCCTAGAGAAGAAGGGGTTGGGCCCTTTAAGTAGACAAGAAAGGGGTGTAAAAGGGGAGGGAAAAGCACCCAAGCTTTTCCTTCCAAAATATCCCCCGGATGAGGGAGACACTTTGAAAAGCAATTTGGACACCGAACAGTGGAAAGCGAGAATCTGGCCGGCAGTAACTTTCGGGAGGTGGCCGGCCAGCCACCCACTGGTCGGCCACCACCCACCATGGCCGGCCACCCCAAAAAATGAAGTCAATATTTTTGGCCGACCACCATGCCAAGGTGTCCTCCCAAGTGTGTAGAATAAGGCCCCAGGGTCGGAATCTGGCAACTCTGAAGCAGAAGTCACAACATAGAGCTTGAAGGAGAGCCTCAAAATGAAACCAATAATTCGGCCGACCACCATCTTTAGGGTCCTCCGGATGTGTGCAACAAGGTTCCAAGGTCGGAAATTGGCAACACTGAAGCAGGAGTCACAACATAGAGCTTGAAGGAGAGGCCCAAAAATGAAACTCACAGTTTCTGGCCGACCACCATACCAAAGTGTCCTCCCATGTCCCCTGATCACAAATATGTAGCTTTGGTTGGAAGAAAATACCCCCAGGGTGTTCAACATTGGCCCGGAAGTGAGCAAAACGGGCGCCGGAGGAGCGAAACTGGTTATCTGGGATAATTGCTGGCCTCCCACCCCCCAGTGATCTCCCTGGTGTTGAAACAGAGGTACCTGCCAAATTTGAACAAAACCAATGAGAAATGAACGTCGGGACCAAAACAAAGCGATTCGGGATCAAAAATGGGGTGCGGTGCGGAAGTGGCATCTGGCAAAGTGGGTATCTGTGACCCAGTGTCCCTCGGAATGACAAAACAGATTCTCGCCAAAAATCAGAGAAAACTGATGCAAAATGAATGCTCGGGGCCCAAACCGCACGATTCGGGGTCCCGAAAACCGGCTACAGGCACCGAAAGTGGCATACGGCCACGAAGTGGGCATCAGAGGCCCCAGTGTTCCTCGGAATGATAAAACAGTGGTGCAAGCCAAAAACCGGAGAACTCGGAGATGGTTGGGCGGTCCCGAGCCGAGGCACACGGCCTAACGGTCCCGAAAAACCGAACCGGATCCGAAATGGGAAAAATGGCCTCACCCACGAAAAGTAGCCCACGGCCACTGAGAGATAGTCTACGGGACCACTCCCTCCCCTCGGGAAAGAAAACAGAGAAAACCGAGTCTGGTTCGCAAACCGAGACAAGGTACGAAAGAGAGTTCGGAAGTCCAGAGGCAGGGCGCGCGGCCGCGACTCTTAAACTTCTGAACGAGCACAGTATGCAACATCACCAAGCGCTCAATCGGTGACGTCTGAGTCTTAAGGTCGGTCAAAAATGGGGTGTCTACAGTTGCCCCTCTTTGTAACTTCGGAAGTCAAGTGACGTGAGTGAATGTCAAAGCCCAGAGACGACCCATTTTTGACAAGGCCGAAGACTTAGACAAACATACAAGGTGAACAGATATGTGCGCCCGCAGGCAGGGGGGGCAAGAATGCAAACGATAGGCACGGAGCCAGGTGATTGTGCAAGTGCAACAAGCTGTAATGAAGCAGGTATTGACAACTAGATGCAACAGTTTTTAGCAAGAATGCAAAGCAAGAATTACGTTTCATACAGTTAGGAATGCGGAGAATCATCCAATTCTCGTCGCGTCTCACACGGAGAAGATACGATACCTGCGCGATTCGTCTGGTCGCACCAGCCTCAAATGAACCGTACATACAATATCGTGCCTGCAAAAGAGAGAAATGCAACAAGAACAATATGCTGACAACATATATTCAATGCGATTCCTATGATTCGAAAAGTTTGACACACACGGTGTCGGTGAAAGGATGCAACATAACGCGAGAAAAGATAATGCGCGACAACGCATGCTCGAGCATAGGAGTATGGTACATCAAGCAAACACGTATGACAATGCAACACATTCATGAGAATGCAAATTATGAACCAAACAATGTAAAACGAGCATAAATCAGGATGCTCATTCGACATGAAATGACGAGCCGGAAAACACGCATTCCGGCGACGGCAACTCGATCGCGGCCTCTGATTTACATTCCGGAGAGGTCACAACATGTTTAAAAAGGATACACTCCGATTTTGATGAATAATGATGAGACACATGTCAATAATTGCAATTAAAGTTTCAGCGGAGCAATTCGCGCCAGAAAGTGTACTTTTCTTCAACTTTTTCGGGTCCCGGGAGCTCCGATTTTCCTCAAAATTTGCAGAGAGGTAGGGGAGGGAGGGGGGAAGATGGTCGGCCAGCCCATTGCCCTAGGAGAGGCCATCGGCCAGGGCCAAAAAGTAGAGGGGCCGGCCAGCCAGGTTAGGTGGCCGGCCGGCCACCTGCCCAAAGTAGGGGCATTTTGGTCATTTTGGCATTTTCTATATATACACACCTCCCATGCCATCCGAAATCACACCCAAAGTTGTGGAATTCTCTCCTCTTGCTCTCTAAGCCATTTTCTCTTTCAGATCTGCACTTTATACGCGTCCCTCGGCCTCCCACGCAAGTTGTTTTTGCGAAATCTTTCAGATTTAAGCACTTTGAAGCGACTAAATTTTGACTTCGGGGCTTCTCTTCTCATTTTCACCACTTGAGGTAATTTTGTCTCATTACTTAGAAAATTTTCCGAGAGTTGACTTTTGGGTTGACTTTTCATTTCCCGAGAGTTGACTTTTGTTGACTTTTTCCAAGTTTGGCTCGTTTTGCTCATTTTTGCTCCTCTTTGCAGATTTCTCGATATGGCGGGTCATTTCCCTCGCGGTAGAGGTTTTCCAGGCGCCGGAGATGATTATAACATTATGACATTCCCCCCGAGGGTCCGCCCTTTCTTTCCCGATCGTTATGCTCCAGCGGTGCATAGGCTTCCACGAGCCACTTTTCGTCATTTCACCGAATTCAACGATCGAGTACCCGGGGATCTTCTTCTACGAGAGCCGGAGCAGCACCTCTCCTACGATGTAGAGGTATTTTACTCATTCTCTGTATTTCTCGTGCATTTTATACTTCTGCCATGCTTAGACACGGTTTAACTTACGACATGATATTTGCATCACGAGCATGTGACTTAAACACTTGAATTTCATGAACACCTGGCGTATTGAATAATTGTGAACGCACAGTGCACATTAGTTAGAAATTGAACATACAGCTCAGACATTGATTCACCAGAGACACAACCTGAAGTTGAAAATGAGCGCACAGCACATACTGACTAAGAGTAGAACACACAGTCCCAAAACCCAGATTTTCCGAACACGCAGCCCAGCTTTGAAGCGAACACACAGCCCACTGATTGAGAGTAGAACGCACGGTCCCAAACTTGAAGCGAACACACAGCCCACTGATTGAAGGTAGAACACACAGTCCCAAACTTGAAGCGAACACACGGCCCACTGATTGAAAGCAGAACACACAGTCCCAAACTTGAAGCGATTGAGTAGAACACATACCCCAAACTTGAAGCGAACACATGCCCATTGATTGAAGGTAGAACACACACCCCAAACTTGAAGCTTAACACACGTAATCGATTGAAAGTAGAACACACAGTCACAAACTTGAAGCGAACACACTAATCGATTGAAAGCGAACACACATACCCCAAACTTGAACCGAACACACAGCCCACCGATTGAAAGCAGAACACACAGTCCCAAACTTGAAGCTTAACACACCCTAATCGATTGAAAGTAACACACGCCCCAAACTTGAAGCGAACACACCCAATCGATTGAGTAGAACACACAATCCCCAAACTTGAAGCGAACACACGCCCATTTAATCGATTGAAAGTAACACACGATCCCAAACTTGAAGCGAACACACACACCCATCGATTGAAAGTAGAACACATATCCCAAACTTGAAGCGAACACACTTTAATCGATTGAGTAGAACACAGTCCCAAACTTGAAGTAACACATTTAATCGATTGAGTAGAACACACAGTCCCAAACTTGAAGCGAACACACAGCCCACTGATTTTTTCTGAAATTTTGAACACGCAACACAAATACCAAATTCACTGAACACGCAGCCCATTTTCACTTCATTTGCACGCAGCTCATTTTCACTTCATTTGCACACAGCTCATTTTCACTTCATTTGCACACAGCTCATTTTCACTTCATTTGCACACAGCTCATTTTCACTTCATTTGCACACAGCTCATTTTCACTTCATTTGCTGACCTATGCATTTATTCTGAATGCAGGCTAGCGCTCGCACAGTGCGAGGGTATGGCTCCACTGCCGCGAGGGAGTGGTATTTTGAGCTTCCGGATGCTGTCCGGGATTTGGTCGACTTTGCGGGATTCGGGCCATTCTGCAGAGGGTTATCTCAGTGCCTCATCAGTAGGACTTTATTTGCTGCTTTGGCGGAGAGATGGTGGGACACCACCAATTCTTTTCATTTTTCTGCTACCGGGGATATGACCATGACCCCACTGGACTTTGCTATGATCACCGGCCTAGACCTAGGCGGTACTCCCATTCCTTACGACGAGGACATGGGTCAGTGGGAGGCTGCCTGGATGCATCTATTGGGGGCACACCCGCCTGTAGACAGAGGTACTGGAAGAGTTCGGTATACTTGGTTCTCTTCCCATTTTCGGCGGCCACAGATGGAGCCCGAGACTCCTGAGGAGGCGGAGCAGTATGCCCGCGGTTTCCTTATGTACCTTCTCGGCACCACCTTGTTTGCTGATAGGGGGAACATGGTAGGATTAGATCTCCTGAGTGCTCTGGTAGACCTCTCACAGGTCGGCCAGTATGATTGGGGCGGCGCTGGCCTGGCTACCCTGTACTGTTACATGAGCGCAGTCTCTCGCACACGAGGGGACTTACTCGGCGGCTACTGGAGAGCCTGGGAGGTACATTCTGTCCTCTTGATTTACATTTCTGCTCCTCATTACTTGTTCACTGCACACACTACGACTTTGCATTCTCAGATTCGCCTTTTTAGCACTTTGTACTCACATTCCGCACTGCTTTTCTCAGCTATGGGTATATGCATATTTCCTTACACTAGCTCCAGCGATGGAGGTGGCAGGACCTCCCATGACCCCATTTTCATTGATGTTTGAGGGTGAGCACTTATCGAGGCCCCGAGAGACTCTCTTCCATCTACGACAAGATTTTTGACACTGCTCGACAGAGGTATTTCGTAACTCTCGCTTTTTTCATTTTCATCTTTGATCTGCTTTGTATTCTGATTTCTGATTGATTTGCATACTGGCTATCCACAGATCACCTGGCAGCCTTGGGCAGCGTTTGGCGATGACCTCGAGAACCAGTATCCAGGGGGATCGACCAGCTCCCAGTATAGGTTCCTGCTCGAGGGACCAACAGGTGGCTTGGTTCTCGGGAACGCTTTCGGTCAAGTGTGGGGTGTGATTCTCAGACCTCTCCCCGCAGGCCTCCAGACACCATGCGCGATCGGCCGAGATTATCCCCTGAGGAGGTCAGTAGTGCTATGCAGGGCAGTGATGCTTTATTACATCTTCTCGATGGGAACTACGCCACCTATCGTCGCATATACCTGATGCCCCCTTTGTCGGGAGTACGGGCTCCACCTCTGAGGACCACTGGTGCACCGTCTTCGAGTCGTGCCCGTGCTGCAGACATCCCCTCTTCTAGCAGGGCTAGGGCATCTAGAGGTAGAGGCAGTTCTATTCCTCCGATCCCTCCGACTCTCGATCATCCCGGATGGCCAGAGATGCCGACTGAGTTGACGGGTTGGCAGTATGGGACCACTTCTCCAATTCCGATCCCTATGGAGCCTCCGATGCCTGGCCACAGATATGTTAGGGATCCTGATTCACCCCCGGTATGTTTTACAGCTTTGATTTATCAATCAGATTAGCTGGACATTCATTCCCTCACTGATAGTTTTGCATTTGTATTTGCAGCCCCCAGTTGAGTACATTGATCAAATGCTCGGGGTGGTAGCCTCACTTGAGGGGATGGTCCTGCGTAGGGAGGCACAGATGTCCATCATGGGCTTCCAGGTACCCTTCACCTTTCTTGCATTTATCATATTTCTGTTAATGCTCTGGCTTTGAACATTCCATTGCACTAATAGGCTGTGTAGAACACATCTGGCACACACCCCACTCACATACTGTACTTGCATCCGCTTTTCATGTTTGAACTGACGCATTGCACTTTGCATTTTCAGATGCCTCCAGTATATGCTCCACCGCGAGGAGGGCCTCCCGGGCCTTTTCAGAGAGGTCGAGGCGCTAGACCTGCTCGAGGTACAGGGACTCAAGGAGCTGGGTCATCCAGGCCTTACCGAGGAGCTCGAGGAGCAGGGTCGTCTCGCAGACGCAGGGCGCCCATTGTCGAGGATGACGAGGAAGAGGTCGCAGATCATGTGTCAGAGGCATCCCCTGGAGAGGGAGGCCCTGGTCTTGGTTCCGGGAGCGGAGACGAGCCTGAGGAGGATCCGGAGGATGACAGCTCCGATCCAGATGGTGATGGAGATGCAGAGATTATCCCGCAGAAGAGGATGAGAGGGCCTCCCTATTCCCGTTCCCGAGGACACTGATGTTATTTCCTGCTTTATTCTACTTTTTTAGCTAGTAGTTTGTAGCACTTTGCACATTGTTAGGCAGTTTTAATTTCTGTAAAACTTGTACCTTTAATTGTTGTAAAATATGATAGAATGAAACAGCTTTTGAAAAGATGTTGTATTTGAAATTCTTAGCATCGCATCGCATCATTTTGCACAAAAATGGAATTGAATGGAAACGTGCCTCATGTATTTATCGGGTCAGGTAGTGAACCGACGCAACAAATCAAAACAAACCGACCCGCTAAGGAATAACAGAATCTTAGCAGGTTTACAACTCGATAAGCAAAGTACAACAAGGTTAACGACTCAATAAACAATACTTAATAAAATTGTGTAACCAAAGGGTAACAACTCAAAACACAAAATGCGACAGCTCGACAAACTTACAACTCGATAATCAAAACAACAACTCGATAAGCAAAAACACGACAAAATGTATTTCAGACAGACGATCTGGATGATGGGACGTACCCAAAACTGATAGAAATGGAGGCCTTCGACATTCCCGATGCACGAAAATTGCCCTCCGGAGGGGATTGAGTATCCGGCTATATTTCCAATTCGAGGCGCGCACCTTACCCGACATACTACGGCTTGGAGGACCAGAGAGCTCCTATCCCCCGCTTCTACTTTTAGTTGCACTTTATCTGACGAGTGCTGGGATTGGCTCAACGAAGAAGCACAGGTTGGGCCTAGGCTGGCATCAGAGGCTTCAACTAGCTCTGGAAGGGGACGCAGGAACACCTGACTGGACTATGCCCCAGATTTATTGCTTTATTAGTACTTTCAAGTTTTCGTTATGAGTGTAATAAAAAGCAACTTCAATTGTATGCAAGAGCAAAAGAACTTTGTTTTGAAATCAATGAAATTGAAGGTTGTGGTACTGAAAATTCTCCACTTTTGGTCCAAAAATGGTCTTAGTTGTGAAAAGATTACTTTGAGCAAAGTCAACTTTTATTAAAACTTTTCAAAACTATTTTCGATATGGATCAGAACTGGACACGCCTGAGATCTGTCACTGAGATGTACAACTCCGAATCCTAGCAACTGAAAAGTTGCCCCTAGTCTGAAAAAGGGGCCTCGGCAAAGTGTGGCAACGGAAAGTTGCCCCTAGTCCAATGATGCCGAACACTTATGGTAACGGAAAGTTGCCCCTAGTTTGAATAGCATCAGACGAGATCGCAATAAATGCTGATGAATAGAGATGACTGAGATGATCAGAATGGACAAAGTTGATCGGGGAAAAGATTATGACTGAACTTCAGGATGAAGTCGCCACGATCCCAAAGATGGGAATCAAGTCTTACGAGTTCAGGTTCAGTTCACTCGAGTATTTTTGCTCTCCTTTGCGCTCTAACTTTTGCCAAGGCCGCCTTTATGCGGGTTTTCAACCTTATGAGCTCAGCTTTTGTAATTTCAAATTTTCTATGCTCGAAGTTTTGCCTAGGTCGCCTTTTTCGGTTTTCGCCCAGCGAGCCTCTCAAGGGTAGTATTTCTTCAACTTGTCCATATTGATCGGTTGGGAAAACTCCAAGCCATCTAGATCCATCGTAACCACACCGACTGCGATTGACTTGATGATGTAAGGACCAGTCCAATTAGGTCTGAACTTGCCCCTTGGGTCGTGGATGGGAGCTCGGTTGTCCTTGAGCACCAAATCTCCTTCTTTCAAGTTCTTGGACTTAACCTTCTTGTTAAAAGCCCGGGCGATTCTGCGTTGATAACCTTGGACGTGATACAGTGCTTTCAACCTTCTTTCATCAAAGAGCATGAGTTCTTCAAACCTGCTTTGCTGCCAATCCGCTTCGGCTATCTGGCATTCGGCCAATACTCGCAATGACGGGACCTCAATCTCAATTGGTAGAACGGCCTCCATCCCATAGACTAATGAGTACGGAGTCGCCCCAAAGAGAAGTTCTCGATCAAGTCCTCAGAGCCCCAGAGCAAACGGCAACTTATCCGCCACCTCGAGGTTTCCACCATCTTCGTAATATGCGCTTGATATTCTTGTTGGCGGCCTCAACCGCCCGCTGGTTTCTTGCGATAAGTAGATGACTTATGAAAAGCCACATTGTATTTCTCCAACAAGTCAATCACCTCCTTCTTGAAGTGGGAACCATTGTCAAACTATTTCATTCGGACTCAGAGTTTACGATGATGTTGTTTCTGATGAATTTTGCAACGTGTGAAGCTTTCAACACTGCATAAGATTGGGCCTCAACCCACTTTGTGAAATAATCTATCGCTACGAGGATGAACTCATGCCCATTCGACCCTTTCGGCGTGACGGCTCCGATCACATCAATTCCCCAGACTGAAAAAGGCCACGGCGAAGTCATGTTGTACAGCTTCGACGGCGGGATGTTCATGCGATTTGCATGAATCTGACACTTGTGGCATCGCCGAACAAAACCGATACAATCCTCCTCCATGGTGGACCAATAATAACCCTGTCTAAGGATCTTCCGTGCCAACATCACCCCATTCACGTGCGCACCACATTCACCCCCGTGGATGGCTTCCATCAGACGCTTGGACTCTTCAGCATCAACACACAGTTTATGCATTCCCAGATGACCCCTTCTATACAATTTACCCCCGCAGATGATGAACTGAACGGCCAACCTTCTTATTGCCCTCTTGTCTTTGGCATTCACCCCTGGCGGGTATGTTTCTGTTTCCAAGAAATTCCAGATGTCGTAATACCAGGGGTGTTCGTCCCGAACTTCATCTATGGCTGCAATCGACTCATAGGCAGGTGCGAATTTCTGGTCAATAATGACTGGACGCATTCGGACTCCACGTGGGATGTCTATCATGGATGATAGAGTTGCTAAAGCGTCTGCGAACTTGTTGTTCTCTCTTAGTAGATGAGTAAAACTTAACTTTTCAAACCGAGGAATCAGCAAATCCAAGGTTTGGTGATACATCATCATATTTTCCTCTTTACTTTCCATCTCCTTTAGCTTGAGACACAACAAGATTCGAATCCCCAATGACGCCCAAATTGCCTTGCCCCTAATTCCGTGGTCGCTTCCATACCAAAGAATGCACGCCATATTCTCGCTTCGTTATTTGAGACTTTGAAACGGAGTTTGAAGGCTAGAGGATACGGAATTGTCGGTGCTATCAAGAACACTCCTATCCCATACCCATGTTGATTTGACGCCCGTCAAAGTACATTGTCCAACTTTCTCGCCGATATGCGTAATTGCTTCATCCGGGAATAGGTACTCAATCGCTTCATCCCTCAACCGGATGGTCGGCAAGGAACTCTGCCACTGCTCTTCCTTTTACTGACTTGCGCGTCACATATGTAAGATCAAATTCGGAGAGCAACAGCAACCAACGAGCTAGCCTACCCGTAAGCGCTGGTTTCTCGAAAAGATATTTGATGGGATCGAGACGCGAAACCAGCATTACCGAGTGAGCTAACAGGTAGTGCCGCAGCTTCCTGGTAGCCCATACCAGAGCTAAGCAAGCCTTTTCTAGTGGCGTATACCGGGTCTCGTATTCTAGCATCTTCTTGCTCAAATAGTAGATGGCTCTTTCCACCCTATCTTCTGATTCCTGTGCAAGCATGCAGCCCATCGTGGTCTCAGTTACTGATAGATACAAAATCAACGGTTTCCCTGGTTCCGCTGGTGATAAAACGGGTGGGTTCTGTAGATATTCTTTAATCTGTTCGAACGCAGCTTGACACCGGCCGTCCCATTGGAACTTCTTGCCTTTCTTCAGAAGACCAAAAAGTGGTTCACAAGTCAAGGTTAGTTTTGAAATAAACCGTCTTATGAATTGCACTTTACCCAGAAAGCCTCGCACCTCCTTTTTCCCTTTTTGGTAGCATTTCTAAGATGGCCTTGATTTTGGAAGGGTCGACTCGATGCCCCTTTGTGTAATCGAAACCCCAAAGATTTTTCCCAACAGAACACCAAACGACATTTCGAGGGTTTAGCCGAACCGAATTCTCGATCCTTTGGAAAAACTTGTGCAAGGCGGTGTAGTGGCCCTCTCTTTCTTTGGACTTGACAATCATGTCGTCCACGTACACCTCAACCTCTTTGTGGATCATATCATGTAGTATTGGGGTCGCTCGTTGATAAGTAGCCCCGTTTTCAACCCAAACGGCATGACCCGTAGAAGATGTTCTACGGGTAGTGAATGCAGTCTTTTCTCTGTCTTCTGGCGCCATCACTATCTGATTGTACCCTGAGAAGCCATCCATAAACGAGAGCAATGCATGCCCTGCAGTGAAGTCCACTAGCTCATCAATGTGTGGCAAGGGAAAGTCGTCCTTCGGACTAGCTCTGTTCAAATCCCTGAAGTCTACACACACCCGGATCCTGCCATCTTTCTTCGGCACCGGAACAATGTTGGCCAACCAAGTCGGATATTCTGATACTAGCAGGAAGCCTGCGTCAATTTGCTTGGTGACCTCTTCCTTAATCTTGAGAGCCCAATCCGGGCGGATCCTTCTGAGCTTCTGTTTGACAGGTCGGGCCTCGGGGTCAAGGGGGATCCGATCGTATAATCTCAGATCGATTCTGCATGTCTTCGAGGGACCACGCGAAAACATCTTTAAAATCTTTTAATAAAGCGACTAAGCGCTCGCGTTCTCCGAAGACGGCGTGGACCCAATCTGACCACCAAGGGTCCTCCTCAAGACTAATGTTCACAGTAAACGATTTCATCCGTTAATGGCTTAACAAATCTCTTGCTCTTGCTCAATTAGACGTTGTAAAACCGAGGAACTTCGCCTCGCTGCTTTTGATCAAAATTTTGAAAGTCCGAATTAATGCAATAAATTAGGGCACGTAAAAGTACTCGGAAACCACATTCACCTCATTCTCATTAAGTTCATCCAAATCGCCCGATCCATCGTTACAACAGACTCAAATGAAAAGGAAAAGACGACCGACAGACTCGCATCCGGTTAACATCCTCAGAGTACCAGACAGACTCACCGAGCCGAACCGATTCCGACTCACAAGACTCGGTGGAATCGATTCCGCCACTACCCGAATCTTTAACCGCTGGATAAGAATCCTCCTCGCATCGCCAAATGAGAGAGGGTGCGATGGATGCGCCCAAGATAGTCAGCTGGTTGGCTCGCACTGCTTTCATCCCCAATCATGGAGACCATGACGTTATTCCCAAGCAATCTTGGTCGATCGGAGGATCGAGAGGAGACATGCTGCTACCCCATTTCCAATTCCGTGCCCTCAAGATCCTCTCGCTTTATTCTCGCCAAATTTCACTTGTTGGGTCTGCTCGCTTCGCGCAACGCTATCCCCGGATAGTTGCAGGTCGAAGAAGATTTCGAAACCTGGTACGCGCTTCCTCTCCGCGTTAAACCATGGCTCTGGGAAGCCGCAGAATGGAAAATCTTCCCCCTCCCGGACGAAGCGTCCGTTCAGGGTACCCTAGATGGGTCTATGCATTAGATCAAAAGGCTTCCCAAATTGCCTGCCCCGCCGCCATTTCTTTCCTTTCTCGCCCATTTCTTTGGTAGGCGAGATAACCTAATCCAAAGGTGTGGATTATGTGGCACTTCGCCAACGCTATACCCCTTTCCCGCCACTTCTTCCCAATCCCATCCCGGAGATGTTGTAGCTTGTTCATGAGGTAGACAGATTGAGCACTAACGCATATACCCTCATTCACGTACCATAATGTTTTGCACCACCCGGGCCTCAGCCAATGTAAATCCCGATATGAACATATCTTCCATGCCGTGTTCGATCTCCAGGACTGGCGTAGATACCTCCGGAGGGGGATGGATTGATGAATTCCCAAAAACAATGGCTACTCCCTTTCCATAGGGGTATTTCACCATTTGATGTAGAGTAGATGAGACAGCCTTCACCTGATGCAACCAGGGTCGCCCCAAAAGCATGTTAAAGGATGCGGGGACCTCCAGGACGTGAAAATCTATCTCTTGTTGTCCAGGCCCGATCTTGGTTTGGATTTTTACCGTCCCCAGGACATCCCTGCTTGTATTGTCATAGGCTCTGATCACTTGAGTAGTCGGTGTGAAGTCCGCAGGTTTTAACCCAATTGCATAGGCCGTTCTGGCCGGGCAGACATTAATAGCGGATCCGGTATCCACCAACACCACCGGAATCCATTTGTCCCTGCATTCTACAGAGATGTAGAGAGGTCTGTTATGATCCGCGCCCTCAGGCGGCAATTCCTTGTCCGTAAAGGTCAATGCCGGGGAACCTCCTCCCGGAAAGACCAAACCAACTAGTTTCGGGCGTAGTTTCAATGGAAAGCTTGGCTTTGTCCATAGCGTAGAACTGACTGCAGGTACCTCGAAGCCATAAGCAGCCCCCAGATGGAGATGTCTGCTTGTATTTTCTTTAGCTGCTTCAAGATGTCTTCTTCTCAACTTGCTTCTCTCTCCGCTTTTCCTTATCTTTCCTTGATGCCTCGGGTTGATCAAGGTGTGGGGGCTTAAAATACCGCCCACTTCTAGTCATATGGTCTACCTCCTCGAGGTACCAGGTGCTGTCTGGTTGGCCACCTGCCCAATCTTCGTCTGTATGGGCGAGATATAAGTCGTCATCCTCCCACCACATTCCATTAGCATCTAACAGGCACCTGTCTGGTTCCGGCTTGTTTGTACTCTCGACATTTTCCTGCCTCATGCTCACAGCACGCTCAGTTTTCGTGCCCACAGCACTCCCAATTTCCTCATGGTTCTTCGCTTTTCGGGTTCTCTCAGAAACCCATCTCTTTTCTTGTTCCTCCAGCGTCAGTTGTTCAGTTTTCAAAAAGTCTTGGTCCCGAGCGGAATTCTTCGTACCGGCGCTCTCCCATTTACTCGACCTTCGCCCTTCCGCCACAAATGGTACAATGTCAGCCGATCATCCAACCACCCAACGACTTCACGACTCAGAATCGAACTAGTTAATTGGTGCATCACCCGATTCCCGATCGTTGAAGAATTGAAGGTTGGCGAAGCTTCTTCCGCCAGAGTCAAATCATCCTCACGATTCAAGTTCATCCCGATCATACACAACTCACCTTTCTCCGCAATCCCACACTCGGCTTAGGTTGGCTCATTGACAAGATATATCCACTCGGATCATAAGCTCTGCCTAAATTCTCGATTGCTCCACCCCATACTCAACAGCTTTGCTCTCCTCGTAATCCTCGCCTGCCCATTCTCGTGGTCACCACCTTTGGCTCAGTTGGGTTGTGGAGGTATCCACCATGCACAAGTCCGTGCTATCGGGAGGATCACCTCGGCTTGGGTAGGGAGGAGTAATGTAGATACTAGGGTCGTAAGATACGTCCCCAGTTTGGATAAGGTTGATTCTTTTGGGTGGATCTTGGTTATGTGTTGGGAGTGGGTTGGTTGTAACATTGGGTCGCTCGGGAGGTAGGATGATGTTTTTGTCAATGAGATCTTGAACCTCATGACGCAGCCTGTAGCATTGGTCGGTGTCGTGACCATGCTGTTGGTGGTATTTGCAAAATTTGGCCGGGTTGTAGGAAGGGGGGAGTGGATTTGGTGGGGGCCTCGGTTCCAGGGGTTTCAGATGCCCCTTTCTGACTAGAACCCCGAGGACTTTGGATAAAGGCATATGTAGTGGAGAGAAGGTTCGTTGACCTCTGGGTTGGTACCTTGAAGCTTGGTTACTGCTCCCAGAGGCATCAGAAAAGGGTGTAGCTGCTGCGGGCCTTGGTTGGGAAGGGGGATTGGTGGTGACCATTCCGACCTCTGAAGTTCTTGTATTGGCAGAACCACTCGGGCCCGCATTGTTGTTTCGGTTAAATGTTCTTCGGGGCTGATCCCGATCTTGGTCAAACAGACCTTGCTTCATTGCGTCCTCTATTTGCATCCCCATATCATGTAAATCTGCGAAAGTGGGGAAGGGGACTACAATCATCTTCTTCATTAACGCTTACCGAGATTGCGCACAATCATCCGGATCGATCTCTATCTGTTGGCCTTAAGGTCATCATCGATGCCTTCGCCCTGCGCCGGGTTACAAAGTCAGAAAAAGATTCTTTGGGCTCCCGCCGCGTTGTCACGAGATCCCGAGTGGTCATCTCGATCTGCGTGTATCATGAGTATTGCGCGATGAAGGCCACGGCCATCTCATCCCAGTTTGTTTTCACATCATCATCGAGTTTTGAGTACCAAGTGGATGCCACACCCGACAGGGTTCGACCGAACAAAGAAAGCTTTTGTGGTCGGGTTAGGCCCATTGGTCTTAAGATGTCCGAGAATAGCCGGAGGTGGACCATAGGATCCTCAGACCCATCAAAGCGATCGATCTGGGGCATTTTAAATCTGTCGGGTAATGTCACGGCCACATCAGTGTAACCGTCTTCAATATCTGGGATGGCCTTCACCCCCTGTGACTTCTTAAAGAGCTTCTCCAACTTGCTCAATTTCAGAGCTGTCTGATCTACCTCGAACTCAAATGGAGCGTCCGGGTAGTTAGGTGTAATGTTTTTGGACAGTTGTGGTAGAAGCGGGGGCGGAGCCAGCCCCGTTGGATGACCTGTGTCCTCTTGGGTGTTTTGTGGGTTGGGCAGAGCATTTTGTGGATTTGGGAGGGTAGCTTGGGTATTCGGCAGATTTGGAGGGGCATTCTGGGGATTTGGGGGAGGATTCTGCCCAGTAGATGTTTGTTCGGGCAATGGAGCCCCTGGTGGAGGGACTGCGCGGGTATGCGCGTTTCTCATTGTGTAATCCGGGCGATCAACTCGCATCATTGGGCCATGACAGCGGCCTGTTGTTTGGAAAATTCCGCCTGGCGGATAGCATCATCTTGCATTTGCTTCATGCTTTCAGCCAACTGGGGCATCATCGCCTCTATTGTTGGATTCTGTTGTTCCATCTGAAAATCGCAAGTGTGTCTCTATAGCGTAAATAGGAATCTCAACCCGACTATCTGCTTTCTAAAGTAGACCGTTGTACCAATAATCTCGCTCGATGGATCAAGGCTTTCCTGTCTCCTTCTAATAACCGGTAGTGAATGGAACACCGGATGTCCGGCTAACTAGATCCTCGGATCGAGTAAGTCGGCGACCTCGGTCCAGATTGCTTGGGGAGTATCGATCGCTCGGAAGCAATCGGCTACAACCGCCCTAGCAAAAGATAATAAAGCAAAAGGAAATAAATGACCGTAAAAACGGGCAAAGATAACAAATTAAATTTAAATACACACAACACGCAATGGGCATACAACACACAGTTAGTAAGTCGGCTATACATCGCCCTCAAATCTTGGTCAATATCCTCAGATCATTGTTTCCTTAAATCAACTGATATCCGCAGACGATCGATTCCCAAATAATCGATCGATGTTCGCAGCGTAACGTGCCAACTCAAAATCGATGCCCGCAGTTCGATGCCCAAACTCATCTCGATACATGCATTCCTCAGAGAGACACACTCTAGCAAGCACATAGCAGATAAGTGAGAGCCAAAACACCCCTATGTTGGGGTAGGGTTTCGTCCTATTTTGTCGAACTAGGGTTTCACCACGCACGCAATGCTTTCAAACAACCTATAAACGGGTAAGCAACTGTCCTAGTTTGGATGGTCACTATGGATCCGAATATGCACTAGGTCGAATGGTCAAAGGGTGCCCCAGAAAACCGGGTTTGTGTTCTACATCGGCAGAGTTCAGAATCGATCAGCCTTATGGACATGCCTTGACAAGACAAGCCTCCCAAGAAACCGCCAGAATAGCAGATGGCAAACACGGTGTCCTAGGCGCACCAATGCAAATGCAATGCAAAGAAACACACAAGTGTAGTCAAAACCAGATATCACGAGTTCGAGTCAAGTTCTCTAAATCCCCAAAGAGTCGCCAGAATCAGAATAACGCCATGGGGGCCTCGCCTACTCGACTCGATTTTGTTGCGGTTCCAAATCTTGAACCAAAGAGTCCAACCGCAAATCGCTTTTGAAGAAAACAGATTTTTGAAAGAAGTGCCAAACATGGATCGCTTTGCGATAATGAGTCGCCACCTAAATATTTTAAAATGGGAAATTTAGGAAACCCCGACTCAAGGCCAAAAGGCCACGTGTCCGTCATCACCAAAGTTGGCTCGGGAACTTGGGTACGATTAGGGAAGGTCACATCGTGAGCATTTCCTCGGCCAAAGACCGGCCTCTACTAACCATGATATCTGTTTTTGAAAACTTTGTATGCTCTTATTCCGATTATTAGCCTAGGATTACTATGTGATGCTCGCAGCAAACAAGTATAGACTGGGCCGTCTGAATTGGAACAAAACATTTCATGTTTGTTTATTTGAAAATGGTTTGATGGTGCTACCCGCAGGTAGGCTAAAATGCGGATTTGCCACCCTCAGGTGGGCTTAGAAAACATGATTTTGCCACTATCTAGTGGGCTTAAAACAAACAGTTGATGAATTGTCCCAATTCAGATAACTCAACCTCCACCCACAGGCATTCAAGGCAGTATATCACATAAGCATTTAGCCTCATGGTAAGCATGCTATCATGGCATCACTCACACGCATGCAAGGATGCTAAAGCATAACAACTTACCGAGTACTCCAAGCCAAAACAGAAAACCGATTAGAAATCATGCATGATCCTAAGTATACAGAATTGCCTAATGCAACACATGCAAAGGTGCAAACTATAGCAGGCTCGGCTACTCTAAAGATGGCATATGATGATGCTACAACTAACATGTATTCAATTCGGAATTGAAATACAGATGCAGTTTGTATGATGTGCCGAGCCCGATGCATGCAAAACAGATGAATGATGCAAACATGCTGTCATACTGTTATGCTAATTGAAATATGCCCTATATCTAACCATCCAAAGCGGGTAAATAAAAGGGAGAAAGACGTGGGGTTGGAAGACATACATCACACTCACACACCCTTATACAACATTGCCCTCGCGCAGAGGGTCCGAATAAATAATAATACAGTCCGAAATGAAAGAATATACAGTCCGAATGAACAGATTCTAATTAATTAACAAATTAATTATAAAAGAAGTAAATCGCATGCAAGCCGTGGACCCGCCGCTTCGATAGATGATGTCTTTGGATCGCTGGCGCGAAATTCACCGATGCCCCGATTAGCCTCTGTTGCAATATTTCTAAATGCGCCACGACCAAAAGTTGTTGATCTTTATTTTGCTGCAACGGAGAGCAGGAAAAGGGCATAGCAGTGTATTTCACAAATATATGCATGTCTCGATCCTCGTGCCATCAATCACGCATATCGATGCATGATGGCCGAGGAATCGATTTGCACAACTCAATATTGGGATGAATGCAGAGGAATCGGAGTACGGAATGTACCTCGTTTCCTGTGAAATATGCATGATATGCATGAAATGCAACTAACAGGTGATGTAGCATGCGCAATGCCATGACAATAAGATGTCTCGAAATGCGTGCCCACGGGCACGCAAATCGAGGAAATGTATGAATGTAATCTAAGATACAACCTAGTATGTACTATGCTGTGAAAATGAGATGAAAATGATATGCCTCGAAAAGCGTGCACACGGGCACGCAAACCAAGGCGATGATATGAAGGGTAAATCGGACAAAACCGAAGTGCCTTGAAATGCGTGCACACGGGCACGCAAACCGAGGTGATGATAAAATGAGGAAATCGGATAAAACCGAAGTGCCTCGAAATGCGTGCACACAGGCGCGCAAATCGAGGCGATGATGAAAGATGAAAATCGGATAAAACCGGCCTTTCAAACGCCTGGCACAAAGCACAAATCGAGGCGATGATGAAATGAAAATCGATAAGTGCAGCCAAACGCTGCGTGCCCACAGCGCGCAAGTCGAGGCGATGAAAGATGAAAATCGGATAAACCGGAAGTACCTCAAACGCTGCGCCCAAGCGCGCAAATCGAGGCGATGATGAAATAAAATCGGATAAAAACCGGGTTTCAAATGCGCAAGCGTCATCGAGGCGATGATATGGCGATGCAAAATCGGATAAACCGGTGCCAAAATGCGTGCACGCGCACGCAAATCGAGGCGATGATGAAATGCAAAATCGGATAAACCGGCAGTGCCTCGAAATGCGTGCACACGCACGCGAATCGAGGCAATGGCATACAAGCATGAAAATGTAAATTGGGCTTACGCCAACATGAGAGGGCCTCAACCACACTCACATAGGCCGCCGGATAAAGAAGTGCCTCGAAATGCGTGCACGCACGCAAACCGAGGCAATGGCATACAAGCATGAAAATGTAAATTGGGCTTACGCCAACATGAGAGGGCCTCAACCACACTCACATAGGCCGGATAAAATGAAGTGCCTCGAAATGGCATACAAGCATGAAAATGTAAATTGGGCTTACGCCAACATGAGAGGCGCCAACCACACTCACATAGGTCGGATAAAATGAAGTGCCTCGAAATCGTGCATGCGGCACGCAAACCGAGGCGAAGGCATACACAATGCCATGACATGGAAAATGTAGATTGGGCTTATACCAACATGAGAGGGCCTCAGCCACACTCACATGGGATGCCGATGAATGAAAATGGAGTGCCTCGAAGTGCGTGCCCACGGGCACGCAAACCGAGGCGATGCACTAAGGATAAAATGACTTGGGACATGATATGCAAGCATGCAAACCATATTTCAGCACTTAAACGAAGGGGGAAACAGTCCCGAAACAATTCGAAATGACACCCGAAGCATGCAATCATCCCGAAAATGTGAAATTAAGCCCCGAAATGGCCTATAGCCATGCTATACATGCAAAATATGGTTATGGCAGAAAGAACAGTGGCAAGGCAGTCCCAAATATGGCATTTTTCAGTAACAAACATGGCCAAAATGGAGACATAGACATGGCAACAAAATCATACAAGATTAAAGGCCAAAAGAGCATTACAATG
This sequence comes from Camellia lanceoleosa, assembly GCA_025200525.1. Lineage (NCBI taxonomy): Eukaryota > Viridiplantae > Streptophyta > Magnoliopsida > Ericales > Theaceae > Camellia > Camellia lanceoleosa. The sequence continues at coordinate 74,020,116 of CM045760.1, read as the reverse complement.
GGAGGTGGTATATACAAACACCAAATGGACAAACTTTATTCTACAACATTAAAGAGGACCCAAAAATAAGCATATATGCAGAAGATGGCAGCCTCTAAATCATAAGACAAACATGCTAGAAATGGAAGGCAAAATGGGGCCACAAAAGGGTATAACACAAGACATGCAATCTATACATCAAATGACCAAACCTTCTTCATGAAACATGTAAAGGGGGTCAAGATAAGACTAAAACCAGTAGGGGTTGAAGTCCCAAAAACAAACACAAATAGGTCAAAAATTGCATGCAAAAATGGGCACACTTGATGAAATTAGGAGGAAGTGGTAGATACAAAGGTCAGATGAAGTTGAGCTCCTCTACAATGTTGTAGAGGAGCTCAAAATAAGCAAGAAAGCAGTAGGGGTCGGACCCCTAAAAACCAACACAAATAGGTCAATTTTAGCATGCAAAAATGTGACAAATTTGGTGAATATTGAAGGAACTAGTATATAGAAATACCAAATGAAGTTGAGCCCTTCTACAATGTTGTAGAGGGGCTCAATATGAGCACAAAAGCAGTAGGGGTCGGAGCCCCAATTCTCAACCAATTAGAGTATAAAAAAGGATCAAGAAAAAGCCCTAAAAGTTGGTTTTGAATACTTACCCTTGAAGACTTGTCTTTCTTTGCTTCTTGGCTTTGATTTGTAGCTTCTCAACCTCTGAAATTCACTTCCTAGCTGCTGGAATTGAAGTTGGAATGGTGAGGCTAGGTGTTGGTGAAGGCATCAAGCAACACTTGAAGAAATTTTGGAGCTTTTGGCTATGGAAATTAGGTTTTTTGCTTAAGTGTTCTTGAGACCATTTTTTCTAACCCTAGAGAAGAAGGGGTTGGGCCCTTTAAGTAGACAAGAAAGGGGTGTAAAAGGGGAGGGAAAAGCACCCAAGCTTTCCCTCCCAAAATATCCCCCGGATGAGGGAGACATTCTGAAAAGCAGCTGGACAGCTGGAACAGGCTGGAAAGCAAGAATCTGGCCGGCCAGGTAATTTTCCTCAAGGTGGCCGGCCAGCCACCCCACCTGGTCGGCCAGCCACCCACCATGGCCGGCCGGCCACCCCAAAAAAATGAACTGAAGATTTTCTGGCCGACCACCATACCAAAGTGTCCTCCCATGTGAGTAGAACAAGGCCCCAAGGTTGGAATTTGGCAACACTGAACCATGAGTCACAACATAGAGCTTGAAGGAGAGGCCCAAAAATGAAACCAACAATTGCTGGCCGACCACCATACCAAAGTGTCCTCCCAGATGTGTAGAACAAGGATCCAAGATTGAAATTTGGCAACACTGAAGCAGGAGCCACAACATAGAGCTTGAAGGAGAGGCCCAAAAATGAAACCCACAGTTTCTGGCCGACCACCATACCAAAGTGTCCTCCCATGTCCCCTGATCACAGATATGTGGCTTTGGTTGGAAGAAAATACCCCCAGGGTGTTCAACATTGGCCCGGAAGTGAGAAAAACGGGCTCCGGAGGAGCGAAACTGGCTATCTGGGATAATTGCTGGCCTCCCACCCCCCAGTGATCTCCCTGGTGTTGAAACAGAGGTACCTGCCAAATTTGAACAAAAACTAATGAGAAATGAACGCTCGGGGCCAAAACCGAGCCATTCGGGATCCCGAAAATGGGCTGCAGGTGCCGGAAGTGGTGTTTGGCAGCGAAGTGGGTATCCGCGACCCCAGTGTCCCTCGGAATGACAAAACAGAGGTTCCTGCCAAAAATCAGAGAAAACCGATGCAAAATGAATGCTCGGGGCCTAAACCGTGCGATTCGGGGTCCCGAAAACCGGCTACAGGCACCGAAAGTGGCATACGGCCACGAAGTGGGCATCAGAGGCCCCAGTGTTCCTCGGAACTATAAAACAGAGGTGCAAGCCAAAAACCGGAGAAGTCGGAGATGGTTGGGCGGTCCCGAGCCGAGGTACACGGCCTAACGGTCCCGAAAACCGGGAACCGGGCTCCGAAATGGGCAGAATGGCCTACGGCCACGAAAAGTAGCTCACGGCCACCGGGAGCTAATATACGGGACCACTCCCTTCCCTCAGGAAAGAAAACAGAGAAAACCGAGTCTGGTTCGCAAACCGAGACAAGGTACGAAAGAGAGTTCGGAAGTCCAGAGGCAGGGCGCGCGGCCGCGACTCTTAAACTTCTGAACGAGCACAGTATGCAACATCACCAAGCGCTCAATCGGTGACGTCTGAGTCTTAAGGTCGGTCAAAAATGGGGTGTCTACACTCCATTTTGTAACATGTCTTTAAAATTGCTTTGGTTGTTCTTGTTTTAACATCTTTTTCTTTCTCCTTCTTGTGTCTTCTATCCAATGCTTTCTCATATTGATGGACAAAGTCACTAACCAATGTACTAGAATGGACAAAATCCTTGAAAAATTTGTTCATGCTCTCGCTTCTTTGTGTTGTTGACATCCCGGCACAAAATGCTGTCCTCAAATAAGCCGGTACCCATTTTTCACGCCGCATGTACAAGTCTTTCAACCATTCATTTTCCCTTAACTCATATTTGCAAACCAATTCATCCCATTCATTTTCAAACTCTTCTATTGTGACCGTGTCATGAATGCAATGGTGAAATTCTCCTTGAAATGAGGAATACTTGTTATAAACATGAGACAAATGTTCAGGAACTTTTTGTAAGATATGCCACATGCACAAACGGTGAATACTATTAGGCAATACATATGAAATTGCCTTAGCCATGGCTTTGTTATCATCAGTAATAACAACAGCAGGATTATGCCCACCCATTGTTTCAAGCCAAGTTTTTAACAACCATATGTAAGACTCTGTCGTCTCATTCACAAGTAAAGCACATCCAAACATAATTGATTGGTAGTGGTGGTTAACACCCGTAAAAGGAACAAAGGGCATACCATAGCGATTAGTTAAGTGCGTAGCATCAAATGTGACTACATCCCTGAAGTGTTGGTAAGCCAACCTTGACCTTGCATCGGTCCAAAAACAATTTCCCATGCAATGATTTTCATCCACTTCAACTGCGTAAATAAAGTCTGGGTTCTCTGATTGACTCTTTATAAAGTAATTGTACATTCTTTGTGCATCTCCATCTTTTAGAAGTTTTCTTCTTTTACTTCCCAAATAATTTTGAATATCCATTGTAACACAACCACCGTTACAATCACCACTAGATTCTTGACTCAACACTGATGCTATCTTTCTAGTGGGTACACCGGCTTCATTAAGCATATCAATGAGATTTTTCTGAGCAAGAGTCATTTTTCTATGTCCTCGAAGTAGAAGTGTATTTTTTGGAGAGCACAAATCATGATTATGTTCAGTTACAAATTTACTTACAACCCATTTCCCTTCGTCTTTTCTCAAACGCATCATTGCCTTACATCCAATCATGGTCATAGGACGAGTTGTGACATTCTTATTTTTCTTTTGGTAACTTGGTCGACGGTATCCTTCTCTCGTACAAGCAAATTCTACTCCAATCAATGACTTATCTTTACTAGATAGTCGAGTGTGATTTTTTCGAATGTCAAAACCTTTTCTCCTTGCATATGCATTGTAACAAGTCATGGCATCTTCTAGTTCATCAAAAATCATGCCTTCACATGGCTCTAAAGGATTGTTACACAAAGAAGACTTGATAGGTTGGTGTTTTTGATTTTCTGACAAATAAGCATTGTTCAAATCACCCCCTAATTCTGAATCCACAAAATATTCCTCTTCTAAACAGTTATCAGAAAATACGATATCAATCCCTTCACTTGATGTGCTTGTCATATCAAATCTATAATACAAAATTAACATTATTCAAATTTATGTACTAGTTAAAAAATAATATAAAAGAAAGTAACAAATAAAATAGAATCTTTATAAAATTTTTGAACCTCATGTTGTATGTTGTCTTGGTTTGGTAGTGTAAGGTTTACTAGAATCAAAATTCAATCAAAAATGGTCGCCAAAAATGTGTTTTCTTGTAGTGGAATGTCTATTCTCACATTTAATTCAATAAAAAATAATGAACATACATCACAAATGAAATCAACATTCATCAACAAATGAAATCATCATTAACCATTAACTGAGTGGGTTTGATTTGTGTTTCTATTATACCTATACTGATTCAAAATTAAAAATCTATGGTATAACCTAGATCACATTCAAAAAAATAAATTTGATCAACCTCTTTTATTTTTGATTCCTAATAAATAAATAAAAACTATTTTATTTTCAATTTTTAAACAACAACACTACAAACCCACACTTATCAATCCAGAATTTACTCAGAAAAATAAATCAATGGTTTAAATTCATTTTACCCATGGACCCCGTAATTCATCAATTTAATCTTTATCACACAAACCCATTTAAGGTAAATTATGGGTTCCTAAGGGTGAGTTCATAGGCCAATCTTTAATCCAAAGACAATAAAAGAAAGAAAGACAAAAAGACTAAAACAGAAAAGGAGAAGAACTGAGATAATCCACTCTCCGTTGCGACCCAATCAAAATTGTTCCAGACAATTTTAATTTATATCACGATTCGGAAAATTGTTTCAAAAAATAGAAAAGGAGAAGAACTGAGATAATCAAACAACTCACCAGATTATATGCACGTTTGATGATCTCGATTGTTCCTCGCCGGAAAAGATGGAGTTGCGGTATGAGTTTTTGATCGTCAGAGAAGAAGAATGGTTTTTGCGCAACTTTTGAAAGTGGGCTCAACCTAATTCAATTTATTATGATTTATTTTATATTATTTAAAACTTAACTGTAGTTAATTTATTGGAGGCAGGCTTTAACTCTCTCTCTCTATGGTATGAAGTTGTCCCCCTGTTTCTTTATTACACATGACGTGTCAATCTTTGATAGGCTATCCGTAAAATTGGGTTTCACGGCACATCCGTGTAAAACTTAATCCATTTTTCTTTTCACCCACTCACCCCATCTCACTACATTTTCTCTCTCTAGACATTTGTTTTCTTTTTTACCCACACACATGAACACCACCCTCACCCATTGGAACACCCAGAGAGAGCCTCTGTGTTATCCATTTTCAGCCTCAACTCTCTCTTATTTCTTCAACCCGAGAGAGAGAAAATAGTGCATTCATCAGTGTATCCGTGAATCATTGAAGAGAGTGAGGTGTTTGTTATGTGTGTCTCCTCTCCACCCACTCTCACCTGCTCTTCTCTTTTTCTTTAAAACATATCACCCCACCACCTCGTGTATGTGTTTTTTTTATTTTATTTTAGAGTATGGCTTCTGTCCCGTTCGGGATCGGACTGGACCGTGCTGTTGGGCCCGTGGGGCCCATCACGAGTTCCGTTTTGATAATCTGAACTGTTTAATGTGTAGAACTCGTCGAGTATTATATGCCTGTATAAAATCACGTTGATCGGATATCGATAGCTATGTGATCAAATCAGTTTCGCATTTAAAAAATTAGACGGTGAACAAATTAACTGTTGACAAAAAACTGATTTGATCATATAGCTATCGATATTCGATCAACTTGATTTTTTACAAACATATAGTATTCAACGAGTTCTACACATTGAACGGTTCCGATAATCAAAACGGGACCCGTGGTGGGCCCCCACGGGTCCAACAGCACGGTCCAGTCCGACCTCGGACTGAACAGAAGCCATATCCTTTATCTTAATAATCAACCCCAAGTCAGATTTGCTCCACCACCTTTCACTCCACCGAATTGAGCCCCACTCCACTGAATTATTTTTCATCCAAAACCTATCATCACGATGTCTACTCTGTTCCCTTTTGAATCCAGCAAAAACAAAATCCTTTTCCACTCCAAAACCCATTATCCTCATCTGATCCTCTCTTTTTCTTTTCTTTATTTTATTTTTTTCTTTTTTTATTTTTTTGTTTGGTTTTTTTTTATTTTATATAAAAACACCTAAAAATGTACACACACATAAAATTAGATAAAAATTATAAAATACTACAAATTGATAAAATATTAGTGATATAAAATAATTTGACCAAAATGGGTGAGGTTTGGGATTAAAGTTTCAATTTGATTTTTCGGCTGAGAAATTCATAAAATGACATATTCCAATTTTCATCATGGGGTGTTCTAAAGAAAGCACCCAAGTCTTAGTGCCGGTCAAAATGGGGTGTCTACACTTACTAATTTCACAACTCCAAAACTCGCCAACCAAAATTACGTAGCGTGCCACTAACCATAGCGCACACATTAGTTTTTGTTGTGCCAAACAAGGCAACAAACCACGACGACTTTGAGTCATGTTTCCTTACTTTGGCTCAATTAAGGTCTGACCTAAAATCGCTAAGACTTTTGCTCATCTAAAGAATAGGATTACATTGTTCACATTTGAACAACTCTACTAAGTCTAGGTCAACCAAATTAACTTCCATAAGCGAAGTTAATTTAGAGAGAAATTCGCATTGGGATTAATTTGATTAGCATAATATAATTTTGCCACAAAAATCTAAATTAAATAGTGACAATATTACACAAGTCGTAAGATCGAAAATCCGCTATGCTCGTAATCATCTCTTGCGCCACAGGTGATAATTATCCAAAATTTAATTTAATTTATGCGCAAAATATTGATTTTCGGGAGTTAATCTACAAATATTTTTCTCAACCGAATAACCTCCTACTGACCATGGCATGTCTAAAAGCATGATAAAAAATTCTAATTCCATACAATAGTATCATAATGTAGATTCACAACCAACTCATGCTATGTCGCAATTAATAATGAAATTTAAACAAATAACAATTAATCATGCTATTCTAATTACAACATATTAGAAACATCCAAAAAAATGCTGTATTTAATATTCAAATTATGCCATAACAAAATTTACAACATTCTGAAATTTTCTGGAATTTTAAATAACTAATAAACACACATAAAATTAGAAATAAATATTTCAGAATTTGGTAAAATGCAACAACCCTACCAGTAAATATTAAACCATTACAGTGGTCTACAATAAAAAATTCAGCCCAAAAAACTTAATCATGCAACACCAGATGCATTTTAAAGGAGAAATAATGAATTATTATTTCAGAAAAAATATTTTTTATTTTCATAAAAATTTGAAATTTTTTCAAAAAGATAAAAAATTTAATTCTGAGTCTAACGGTTTCAACCACGCTTAAAACAAAGCTATAACGAATTAATTATGACCATTTAACGTAATTCAGAATTAAAAAAAACAAACAGACCTTAGAGCCAAGCCAGCGCGGAAAAAACGGCTCGGCTGGGCTCACCGCCGCTCAACGCAGTGCAACTCGGCGCGACGCATGGCTGCGCACGTGGTGCGGCTCGAAGCGGCGCGGATCAACGCGCGCGTGTGAAGGGCGCAGACAGTGCGCGCGGAAGCGCGTGGGAAACGTGCCTAGCGCGTGGATCCGCGGGGCGGTGTCATATAGCGCATGAGCCACACGCGCCGCCTTCCAGGGTGTTTTCTGGTTCGATTTTTGTATTGTCGAACTCCATTTTTCACAATAAAAACATTTATGGCATTAAAAATAACATTTAATGAACATAAAAATGAAGACATCTTCCTTATTTATTAATATTCATGCATATATCATGTATATATATATTTATGTAAAAATATATACATATTTTAATACATAAAAATAAGCACGAAAATACCCATATTGACTCTGATACCAATGTAAATCATAAAGTATTATAACGCAGTGGATGAAAAGTTTTCATACCTTTTCAACAGAGTTTGAATTGAAGGATCACGTGGGTAAATCACGTGCTTCTTGAATCTGATCAATCAACCAAGCAATGGAGTGATATTACAGAATGATTATTATCCACACAAGTCACAGTGCAAAATGGCTTGATCATTGTTTAATGGGAGAGAGTCAGGGAAAAAAAGTTATGGGTAAAAACCCCATAACGTATCTGATATACATATCTAATATATCAATATATTATTATAAATATATAATCAGATATATAACCAATATCTATCTATCCATCTATCCATATCTATGGATATGATAGATATAGATATCCTGAATGGTTATCCAAATAAGTTTTGAATTCAAATTCAAACTCACATGAATAAGGTTCAAAAGGTTCAGGTTCAAAAGGTTCAAAGGGTCGTGCCGCATGGACACCCAATTTTTAACAATTTCGTAACGCTCGTAAAAGCTTTAAATAGTTTTCAAAAATTTTATTGTAAAACATTTAATTTTTTTAAAAAAAATCTCTAATTATGATTTCACTTCAAGCCTTGTCGAAGGTTGGGCCGGCTTTGCCTTACATTATAAAGGATGTTACATAACCATTAGATCAAATGGCATGGTTGTTAACTTAGTTTAATTGACAATGTCTCTTTGAAAATTGAACTCAAATCCAATGGCAAAGTAATATATTCACTGTTTTTCAAAGTGATTATGGGGTAGTTTGGGAACCTACCAAAATAATTTAAAAGTCAAAAAACTAACAAATACTAAAAAATCAAATATTTCTTTCCGTTTACTCTACTTTTTGCATATCTTTTTGTAAAAAATCAAAAGTCATTCTAAATATGTGTTTTTTATTTCATTTTTTAGCAAAATATAAAACGTCACTAAAAAACTTGTTCCGAAGTGGCCCCTAAATGTCGCCGTCTAATTTGAAATGATTTTATTCCTTTCTGAATCGATTGTTTTATCATTATTTTGTGTCTAATTTATTGATAGGTGTTATCAATTGGATGAAATTTGCACAATGTAAAAATTTAGAGGGAAAAATGTATACAATTGAAACAATTTGAATCAAATTTACACAATTAAAATATTGTAGGGATCACAAATATGATTTATATTTTTTTCTATATTTCATTTTGGGTCCTTGAAACTGTTCTTTGCCCACATGGATTTGGTTTATGTTGCATTATATAAACAAATGTAATTTACACAATAAAAAAAAAATCGATACTGCGTGGCAATGGTGGAGTGAAGATAATGGGAAGGGAGAAGATAATTGAGAAATGTAGTTAAATTGACAAAATTAACCTTCTCAATTAGCGTTTAAACAAAGGTGAATTGGCGGTTAAGATTCTATCAAATTTTAAATTGTAAATTTTAATATAAAAAAAAAAAAATTGAGTTTGATTTGTTGTGAGGATTAAACCTTAGTGGATATATATATATATTATTTTTGAACTTTCCCAAAATATTTTCGAAAGTTTATGTGTCACAAAAGGATACAGTTTAGCAAAGACAACAATGAATTGTTACAAACTAGTGCAATTATGATTCAATTATGAGTAGAGTTTTATCTCTAGTTCATTGAATAGTCCAAATTAAAACCTATGAGAGAGGCTATAGGCTCGCTGTGAACTCCACAATGGGATGCACAGTCCTCATAATTTTTTAATTAAATTGTTCAATCAACTAAAGAATTTAAATTTTTTTATGTATTTATATAAATTGTCTAATCTCATTGCCAATGAGAGTGTTTTACACCGACTTTCTTGCCGTTGCAAAATTGTTTGGAGGTAATTTTTTTTGTTTTTTGTTTTTTGGGACCTCTTTCCTACTGTCCACCTTCGCAAAGAGCTCAACACAAGAAGTATGTTTTGATGTAACTGTAAAGGCGGGAATCCAGAATTACTGTTATGTTTGGATAATTTTGAGAATAAAATTTCTAAATTTGTATTATTACGGTTTGACGTTGTGATTAATCAAGCTTACCTTGGTATTTATCCGAATAAACTAGGGCTGAGTAAGAAATCCGTAAAATTCATAATCTGATCCAGTCCAGTCCAATCCAATAGGTTTGGATTGGTTTTTTGAATCCATGGTTCGGTTCCGGATTGAAAAATTAAAAAACCGTAGTTCACGAATTGGTTCCGGATTGAATCTCATGGTTCCGGATTGGAACCGATCCGGACCGTATATAAATAGTCTATATTTTTTATATACACCCTCCTGCATAGTATCTTATCTTATTTCATATAAAACTTAAATCGAAACTAAAACTTGCATAGTATCTTTTTTTATTATTTTTGTTTGCTAGTTTTTAGTGTTAATTTGTAATGGTCTAAATACTTATGGTGGAACTAGTTTCTTTATGGTTGTTTAAATTCTAGAACAGTTTGTCGATATTATGAAAAGACATGTTGCTATTGTGAAACTAATATGGTACTATATTTATATTTTTATGAAAATAAAGTGTTATATATATTTTTGTTATTTAATTATATAAATCCGTGGTCCTAAACCGATCCAATCCGTATTTAAATGGATTGGTTTGGATTGGCTCCACGATTTAAACGGATTGGATTGGTTCTAATTTTTCAGGATCCGTAGATAACGGATTAGTTCTGATTTTACTCCAATCCAGTCCAATCCAGACCATGCTCACCCATAAGATAAACCGTATTACATATCATTGTCACAGTAGTGGTAATGTGACGGATCCCTTTGGACGGCTTTATTTTGTATATGTTTATTTTTTGTGATTTTTTCTATACCTTAAAAAATTGAAAAGTAAATTATAAATACATCTCCTGTTATAAGTTTAAAAATGGATTGTTTCTTGTGACTTGAAAAACTACAAATACACCCTTATAAGAATTTTTTAAGCAATTAACTAAAAAATTTAAACTACAAGAAAAAGCAGCTTTGGCGACTAAAATTTTAGTCGCCAAAGGTCCTATTTTAGTCGCCAAATGTCAAAATGTCACTTTTCCCGACTAAAAATTTTAGTCGCCCGTCTTGTCGCCAATATATGGTCGCGGAAGCCTTTGGCGACTAAAAAACTGTTAGTCGCCAAAATATGTCTTCAGCGACGAAACACTTTGTCGCCAAATGAAATTCCATTTTTGGAAACTTTACATTTAGCGAATAAAATTTTAGTCGCCAATAGTTTTTTTTTTTTTTTTTGAGTTTCCCCGACTAAACTGATCGTCGCCAAAACAAAAACCATTCGGCGACTAAACTCTTTAGTCACCAAAAGCATTTTTGAAATTTTTTTTTTCCCTATGCGTGAGCACGTCTTGCGATTTGAACCTTGGACCTCCAACTTCCACACCTTGGACCTCCACAGCACAGTGCCTCCCACTATGCCACTGAATCCTCACGCGAATATAATTGCAACTTATATTATTTATACATTATTTTCACCGGTATTAATAAAAAACTATATATATAAATATAATTATATATATTAAATATAATTTATGTATAAAATAAATGATTTACTAAAAAAAATTTTAGGACACTTTTGGCGACTAAAATAAATTTTTAGTCGCCAATTTACTAATTTTCGGCTACTAATTATTTGTTTGTCGCTAAAAATGAAGTTCGGTGTACAAATAAAGCAGTTTTGGCGACTAAATGTGGTTTTAGTCGCCAAAAAGGTCCCCTTTTGGCTACTAAACTGAGTTTTAGTCGGCAATTGACAGTTGTTAGCTACTAATTTTTTTTTGTAGCCAAAAATCTGCACTTTCAGCGACAAAAATGTTTTTAGTCGGCAAAAGACCTATAATCGGCGACTAAAATGTTTTTTAGTTGCCAAAACCATAACTTTTGGCTACTAAATTAATTTAGTCGCCAAAAACTGTGACTTTTGGCTACTAAACAAACTTTAGTCGCTAAAAACCCTATATTCGGCGACTAATCGCCTTTTAGTCGCTAAAACCCTTATGTTTGGCGACTAAACTCTTTTAGTCGCTAAAACTGTTATGTTCGGCGACCAAAACTCTTTTGGTCGCCATTTCTGTGACTTTCAGCGACGATTTTTTGTTTTTTGGTCGCCATTTGTGCTTTTTCTTGTAGTGTTAACTGCTCTCCTATACAATAATGAAATTACACCAAAAAAAAAAAAAAGATTTTTAGGAACAAATTTATTCTGTCTCTAAAAATGTAATATTTGTTGAGAAAAACTTTAGCTAACTAATTTTCTCCGTTGCGAAGTTTGTCCCAAATGGCCCATCCGGAAAAGCCAAAAAAAATGACTTTTAGAGATAAAATTTTGCGTTTGCCACTATAAATTGACTTTTAAAGACAAAAATATGTGGTTGCAAGAAGTTTTGATTTTGAAACAATCAAAATTTGTCTCTAAAAGTCTAATTGCGGAGACAAAAAATTAATTTTTGAGACAACACAAATTAGTCTCTAAAAGTTAGTTTTTGGGACAAATGAAAGTGGTGGCTAAAAGTTTTAGTAGGCAATTAAAAATAGTCTGTAAAGTTTATAATTTTTTTGTTTTTTTTTTTAGACAACAAAAATTGGTCTCTAAATGTTTGAATTTTTTTTTTTTTTTTGATTTTGTAACAATTACTCTAAAAATACTAGTTTGAACATCAACTTATATTCCTTTCTTGATTTCTTAACAACCAAATAGAAAATAATCAATAACCAAACAGAAAATATCAAACATATCTACAAACTATCTATTCATCTCCAAATTAAAATTCAACAACACCAAAAAATCAACAAAGAATGCTAGCAAGAGTATATTTATTAGGTTGTATGTATCAAGAAATCACGCATCTGTGAAAACATTACAATGGCCTCACAAAAGAACATATTCTTAGAATCCCATTCTCAAAATAACTAGCTGTTAGAGAATTCCAAGAAACAGAATCTCTACAAATCATCTCACATAGTAATATCCAGGTAGGTAGCTTTCATAGTGCACTCGTGTTCCCATTCCTGACAATCAAAGAAGAAAAGAAGCTACATTTACTTATTTAGGATTAATACTTGGTGAAGCTACACACTCTAGTTCTCAATTTGAAGATCACAAAAAAATTCTCAAAAACCCAAAATTGTTATATGAAATAAAAAATTAAAATGATTTTCCCCATATTCTAAATCAGATGCATAGAAAAATTGTGAATGTAAAACCATATACCAAAAATAAAAAATAAAAAAAATGAACAACTAATTGTAGATGATCTGATCAAATATCAACAACCAAATTTGATTTAAATGGTTCTAAATACTAAAATCAGAACACATAGACAACAAACTATAATTCATACATAAAAAATACTAGTTTTTTCAATTACATTCAAGAAAATAATGAATGGGGAAAGTGAGTTACTCGTATTTACAAGTTATCGAAACAAAGCTCTCACCTTTTTCACCCAATAATGAAAATTTCTTTAGATTTTGGAAACAAAAAGACAAAGAACCCAGATTGACGGGAAGGTAGAGGAGGATAGGGGTGGTACCTAGAGAGTTGGAGTTAGGCTAGAAACCCATTTACATATCTCAAATTCAAGAAAAGTGTTCGTAAATCACATTTGGAAAGAAATTCAAGAAACAGATAGATCAGCACAAGTGCAGAGAAACAGACATTGGAGTGATTTTGTAATGCTTGTTGTCAATAACTTCATGTTTAATTTGTCTACTTTTTTTTTTTTTTTTAAATATAATTTTTAAATCACTGTTCCAAAAACAAGATAGTAACAACAATACATGGTGATCAAGGACAGCTTTAATTCACATAACATGCATCTACGAAATCAAAAACAAGATCTAATGGCAAAGAACTTCATTTCAAGTTAACAATAGAAAACAAATTTCAATGTAAACTGCAATCATAATATAAAATAACCAAAGGTTTAGAATTGGACACAATCCACAATCGTACGAATATTATTATATGCATGAAGCATCATCTTCCCTCATTTTTATCTTCTTATAACCAACATTCATGTGCTTGTAGAATGATTTTCAAGTCACAAACATGCGAAATAAAATGAAACATCAAAGATTCATTCCAAGACTTTCCCTCTATGACCCAAATTGGTTGCTAAAATCTTATGCTAAGCAGTTAACAGACATAACAAGTAAAATCCAACATAACTCTTGACAAAGTTTTCTTTTAGGGATTATACAATTTCATTGCAAAATGGAGTTAAGAAACCTTTGAGCCTAAAGGATGGGAAGTAGAATGAGACATTTGAGTTATACGGAAGATTGTTAAGTTCAACAATTCTAGTAAATTCAATCCAGACCTTAACATAGAAGCAAATATGATGTAACAGTAAACAATTTCAAAGCACTTAAAACCATGGATACATTGAGTAATGAGTGTCGAATATAATACTTAAGGGAACAGTTTATAGTACAAATTGTAAATGAAGTAATCTAGAAATGAGAAATTAGCGTTACAAGGCTTAATGGCCCACTAGTAAACTGCAATTATTGATGCTAAGCTATGAATTCATGCTCAACAAAGTGTATATTCGTGAAACTAGTATAGAAACCCACCAAGGAAATCGAATGTAGATATCAAAAGATGACTTACTAATAAGAAGAATCAGTAGAGGGTCCTCTTCGACTGATCTGTTGCATCAAGAAGTTGACTTTGGCATTGTATTCCGTTTGATCGGACTCCAAGATTTGAATTCTTTCTACCAGCTCATCATTGATTCTTCGTTGCTCTTCAGCCTCCCTTGTAGCAACCTCATTATCCCTTTCGAGTTAGGCACGGGTATGTTTTTTCTCGTATGTAGCCAGATTTTTGTCCAAATACCTTAATAGAAAGTTACTTATTGGATAGCGGACCAGATCCATCTTCAATAGCTTTGTTCTATCGCTTTTCAAGCTTGTACTACAATATTCATTAGTTGAGATAAAACTAAGTATCCATCCACATTTTATTAAGGATATAAGGAACGAAAGTACATAAAGATTGATGTCCTACATGTCTAATCTCAACATCAGCTTGCACCCATGCCTCTTTTTTCTCAATAAAATGCGTCTTTTTGTACAACTCAACAAGTCTAAGTTCCTCTCCAGTGGCACGGTCTCGCTGTGCCATTTATAGCACACATTAAACATCAATATAGATTAAGTCGTACAATTACAATTGCAAAACATAAATTATAGATTCTATAATTAATACCTCATCAAATTGCACTTTTCTGAAGGCCTTCGAGCCAACAGTGTGGATGACTTTCAACTTCTCTCGATTCAAGTTATTCTTGCCACATCTCACCTATTAGTAAATGCATATGTCAGAGTACAAAGTTACCACTGTGTTTGACAGAAAAGGAGACAAGATTAACAAAGTTACCTTATAGTCCTTGTCAGACCACTTTTCGCACTAGAACCTCTATACCTCTTTTTCCATATATTTCAGGTGGACTCGCAAGGGCAGATTCCATTGTAGGGAAACTTCTAAAGCGTTGTCGTAGGTCATAGCGATAGTTCTTATACCAATCATGCATCAATTTGAGGATAGATTCGATAGCATAGGGTTCATTGGTAAACTTAAAACCTTCTTGTCATACCAAACAAGAAAAAAAATTAAAGCACCACTACAGGAAATAACACTTTTAGCGACCAACATTTTGGTCGCAGAAAGCTCATATCTAGTCGCTGATGGTTTTTTGTGACCAAAAAAAGTTGGTCTCAATATAGTCGCTAAAAGCCGGTCACAGAAGGTTTTTGGCGACCAAAAACTAAATTTGGTCGCGGAAAGTATTTCTATTTCTCGAAAGTAATTCGTTTTGCGACGAAAAATCTAGTCGCTAAAAGGTAACAATTGCAACCACTGATTTTAGTCACTGAAATGTGGTTTTTGGTGACTAAAACTAGCTCAGTCGTGAAAAGTCTAACGCAACAACTATTCCTACAAGCTTGTGAAGGACCTATTGCAACTAAAATTTTATTGGTCGCAAAAAAGCTTTCAATTTTAAACAGCATTTATGTCAATGTAATGCTACTCTTTTTTTTTTTTTTTTTGTAATACCTGTAATACATTTGCAATTAATGCATAATTCATGTCCATCCAATTAATTTCAACATACCAATCCATCAACAATCCAATCTACAAACAAAAAAGCCATCAAAAGGAATTCAAAATAGTAATTAATCCATCTAATTACTACCACTTGTCAACATGAATACATTAATATTTGACAAAATAACCATCTATCCATCCATTTAGTTTACAAAATTACCATACATTCATCCATTTAGTTTACAATGAATATTCACCAAATCAAAAACATATTTAACAAAACCATCAAAGATTTCAAAAACCATTCATATCCAAGTGCGTGTCATATTTGTTTGATGCGAAATATATCAAAAACTCCACATATAAGCACAACTTAGAATTCATGCAACGGCAAGCTGATCATGTCCATGAGCACGCATGACTACACCTCTAGCTACTTGCAAGGAGGGAAAAAAAAAATAAATCAAGAAAGTGTTGTTAATAATGATATTTTTGCTTACACTACTATTTAATTTTTTAAAATTCTATGGATCTAATTCCACTCTCAAACTAGCAATCACACAGAGCCTTTTGAACGTCATGATCACATCTTAACATATTGTATTAAGATGATGATTTTAACATATTCGAGTTCACTTAACATGTATTAAGTTTCCTCCCCATGATACAAACTCATTAAAAATTTAAGGATTTGGATCTTGATTAGAAAATTAAAGATATCTTTAGTGGAACAAATATTAATAGTCACTTCAACAACGTGCATACAGGGAACAAGTGAAATTGGTTAGTTATAAAATGTTACTATTTTAAAAGCATTAATATATGTAATAAAATTTAAAGTACTTACTCATCAAAAGAGTTGCATCCACTATGATCGCCCTGCATTTGTCTCATAAAGTGTTCGAACTGCTCAAATTGTCCTTCATATGATTGAATTATCCCTTTCAGTGATGCTACCTCTTCTTTAAGGCCCTTAATCTCTTTATCATATGCTTGTGACCTAGCTGTAGACTTGAAAGCGAAAGATGGCTTTGGACCAACCCTGAAACCTTTCAAATACCCTGACCTCTTCCTAAGGACTTGAACAAAAATTTGCTCCTGTGTCATCGGGGTTGCTCCAGGCTGTGAAGCTTCCTCACGAAGTTGGTTCATCTTCTCCTGTCAATTTTTTTTTTTTAAAGGTTAATTACATTTTACCCCCTTGTAATTTTGTCAAAAAACACTTCAACTCCCTAAAGTTTAAAATTGTACACATAACCCACTTGCACTTTGGATTAAAATGTAAATACTATACTACCTATATGTTATCCCGAACGTGATTGTCTTGATACAGAAAGTAGATGTCCTGTTCATAATCAATTTATGATTTATTATGTTATATTGGTGGGTTGAGTGGTGTGAGCCTATATATTGAGTGCATGTTATTTCTTTTGCTTTATGATTGGAATAGTTTGTGTTGTCTTGGCAATTCATCACTTAACCTATTTTTTGGACAGGTTCATTTAAAGTTGTTGGGACTAGTTTGGTGGTTTGAATGTGGTTGCAATGGGCGCTCTTCCATGGATAATGTCTCTCTTGTTCTTCAAAGGAATAGATTGTTAACTTGGTGGTGGCTACAACATCTGTGTAGTTTTAATTATTATGTGCAGATCTGTATTTCTATTTTGGCGGTTAATTTGGTCTCTAGTATTAATACCTACTTGTACGGATTGTGTATGGGATTATATGTGTAGTTTTAATTACTATGTGTATATATTTTTATACTTCAGGTGGGTAAAGTGCTTTTGAGCAAAACTAGGAGGAGTTAAATTGTAATTAATCCAAGAAAAAAAAATAGTTTGGAATATGAATAACAAATATAGTGAAGGTATACTTACATATAACACCCCACAAACTAGTTCAATCCAATCATTCTGTTTCTTACTCCAATGCGGGGTCTTAAATCTACGATGCGAGGCTTCTTGCCATTTTCAATTCCCTACATTAAAAATATAAAATGCAAGTTTAGCAATATTATTAATAAAAAAAAAAAATACAGCATTAACTAATAGTTTTAAAACAAAAAATATGTTACCTCAATTGAGATTGCTGGTGAAAATGATCTTGAACCCATGGTGTGATTATAGGATAACTTTTTTCTGTTGTCTATGGCTTTTTTTTTTTTTTTTTTTTGAGAGAGAGAGAGAGATAGAGAGAGTAACCTTGTAAGCAGAAGTGGTGAAGCGAAGATGAAGAGGCAGCAAAACAAGGGATGAACTGAATGGAATGGAGATGGTGGCTAGGGTTTCGTTACTGACTACGAGTGTAGAGAGTGAAGAGATATAACTAAGCAACCAATTTAACTATGGGGAGTCCAAAGAAAAGGGCAACGATGAAAAGGAAGATCAATTTTTAGGAATTCATTTTTGATTTGGGAAACATTCAAAACTACGTAGTTTTCATACAAAATGACATTTTCCTTTCTGTGACCACAATTTACTGGTCACCAAAAGTTTTCATATCCTGTTTCCCCCCCCTCCCCTTTCATGCCAATACTTTCTGTGACCAAATTTTATTTTTTGGTCACAAAAAAGTACCTATTACCTACCGAAAAATTGTTGGTCACGAAAACACAACCCATCAGCGACCAAAAAAATGTTAGTTGCAGAAAGTGACCTATTTGCAACCAAATTAAGAAAAGGGGTCGCCAAAAGTATTTTTTCTTGTAGTGCACATCAAAAAAGAGTTATTTTTCTCATCATTTCTTATCAAGTAGAAGTTGCATTGATACAAAAAAAGATAATTTCAAGAACTTAGAGTATAGTCTACACCAAAATCCAAATACTAACATACATGGAATGGGGACTAGATGTTTCAGAACACTTGAACTAATCCAAACACACACATGTAGACTCGACTTTCTTTACGCGCTCCCCTTTCGGAGAGGCACGAATTGGTCCTACAGTTCGGACTTCTGTCGCGGTTCTGAATCTATTCTCACAAAGTGCAATGTGAGACTGATAAACACCAAAGATCGGCCTCTACTAAGCATAATATGTTGTTTTATAAATATATGTGTTCTTATTTCGGTTATTAGCTAACTTTACTACGTGATGCGCACAACATACAAGCATAGACTAAATCGCAAGAATTGGAACAAAACAATTCATGTTTGTTTTCGAAAATGGTTTGAAAGTGCCACCCTCAAGTGGGCTAAAGTGCGGATTTGCCACCCTTAAGTGGGCTTGAAACATGATTTTCCACTTCGCAAAGTGGGCTTAAAACTCACATTTGATGAATTGTCCCAATTCATGTAATAAAGCCTTCATCCATAGACATTTATGCAGTTTAATCACTTGAGCAAATAGCCTCATGGCAAGCATACTATCATGGCAACACTCACACTCATGCAAGTATGCTAAAGCATAAAACTTACAGTGTACTCTAAGCCAAAACAAAAGATAGTTAGAAACAATGCATGGTCCTAACTATGATAAATGACTAATGCAACACATGCAATAATGCAACTAAATAGGCTTGACTATCTAAGATGCCATATGAATGCAATTTGATACACGCATTCAAAGAGGTATTGAAATAAAATGTAGTTTGAATGATGCGTCGAGCCCAGTGCATGCAAGACAAATGAATGATGCAACATGTAGACATAAGGTATGCTAATCAAAACGTGCCCTAATCTAACCATCAAAATCAATTAAATAAAAGGGAGAAAAAAGTGGGGTTGGAAGACATGCACACACACACGCACCCTTATTACAACATTGTGCCCTCGCGAAGGAGGGTCCGAATGAATAAGCTAACTAGCTACGCTAAACTAAGCTACTTATTACAAATCAACTAATTAACTATCATAGCAAATTAATTATTACAAACCGAATTGAACAACTAACTATGCTAAGCTAATTAAGATATTACAAAACGAATTAATTAATTAGTTACACAAACTAAACATAAGCAATGAAATGGCCTCGCGGACGAGGGAGATATGCATGCTCGGTTGCGTCCTCCCGAAAATCCATCGCCTTAATCTCTGTTGCTTCTGTTTACACTTGCCTTGATCTCTGAACACCATACCAATTTCCAGACTGCTTTTGCTCCATAACAGGAATACTTCTGCACAAGGATGGATTGGTGGCCGATCGGCCACAAAAAGTGGCTGTCAGCCACTTTAACTGGCTAGTTGGCTAGTCTAAGTGCCTGGTCGGCCACTAATTTTCCAGACTCTTGTTTTTGCTGCAATAGAGAACAACAGAGGCACAACAAGGTATTTTTTCAAGGAAATGTGTGTACTGCCACCCTCCTTATCATGTCTCAAGCTCAAAGGAGTACGACACTTGGCTCTCAAGCCATCAATCAAGCATTTTCATGCATGATGGCCAACGAACCAAGCTTGTACAAGCTTAGTGAATGCACACATAAGACTCAAAGTGCCATTGCTCTATCATGCATGATCAAGGGTGACGACGACCAAGAACTGTGACACGTTTCATCACTTTGAATATGAAAAGGCCCACACTTCTTGTGTTTGGATTAACGTCTAATCCAAACACATGCAATGCAAACAACAATCATGTTTTACTTGATCCAATGTTATTTACATATTTTAAATTACCAAGTCATTCTTTAATTGGTTAAGTCCAATGTGAAAGTCCCCTAATTGGAAAGATGGCCTAAGCCATAAGTGCCTTAAGAATGAAAGAGGTCTTATCTTGTTGGCTAGTAGAAACTCTCAAGAGAGGATTAAAGCCATTAGGCATGAGGGCCTCAAATTCACACTGAAGCTAACAAGGGGCTCAAGACCACTTTCAAAACAAATTGAAAAGTGAAGAAGAGAGGGAGGTGGCAGACTTTCAGTGCTGAAATGGCATGGAAAAATGAAGCTAAAACATGCAAACAACTCATGTACAACATGTTAAGAGCCAAGAGTAACAAAGCTAGTGAAGAGCATTACACTAGAGGTATGCAATATCAAGCTCCAATGACCAAAATAGCTCCGGACAGAGCTTAAACATGCCAAAACAGTAGCCAAAACATGCTGAAATTTAGACATGGAAGGCAAGAAAAACATGCTTGCATGTTGGCTCACAAACAAGGCACAAAGCACAATTCTTAAAAGCAATGAAAGAGTGGAATATGTGAGAGTGTGACAGAGGTATATGTACTGAAATCACATGTAAAATGATGCTATGGCATGCAATCATCTTATGCAAAGCATGTTAGAGGCCTTAAAACACAAAGCTAGTTAAGGCATTTACACTATAGCTATACAAAACATGAGCCACATGACCAAAACCACTCAAAACAGAGTTAAATCATGAGAAAAAAAAGCCTAAAACATGATGAGATGAAGATAAGTTAAGCCATAAAATCATGCTTATTTGCAAAGCCAACTAGGCATGGAATAGAGAGACAAGGAGGGGAGGCCACCCCATCCTATTTTGAACCTCAAAACAAACTTTTTGCCACTAAAATTCCTCTGGAATTCAGTGGTTTAAAGGCCAAAAAAGGTTGACTTTAAAAGCTTTCAAAAGTAGCACAAATGGCCTCACAAGCTAAAGAGCAAAATAATAGACAACTGCCTTAACTCATCAAGGCTTAAACCACCATTTTAAAATCTTAAAATAAGAGTTTTTAATGGTTGAAAAACTAGATCAAAATAGCTTAAAGAGATGGCCAAACACTTAATTAAAACAAAGCTTGAAAGAGGTAAGTCCTTACCCTTGAAGCATAACAGCAAAACAGGTGCAATTCTGAGCTAAAACCAAGCTTTAGACCTCAAACAAGACCTCCAAGGACCTCAACTCCAAGATGAAGGTGTTTGGCTAAGGGTCTCTTTGCAAAATTATAGAGAAAACTCACTTTCAAGCACAATATATATATAGAATTCTAGAGAGGGAGAGGGAAATTTTTGCTCTGAAAATTTCTAACCCCCAAAATGGGGGAGAGCCCCCCCCCCCCCCCATTATATAGAAAAACAAGCCAAAAGCTTGGCTTCATCCTTCCATACATGTGTATGGAGGATACACTTAGTGATCAACAGCTGGCACCAACTGGCAAATAAATATCTAAAAAAAGAGAAAAATGGCCGTCGGCCATCAGTAGTGGCCAACCGACCACACATGTGGCCGATCGGTGTCATGACCCGAACCCACCCCTATAGATTAAGGTCATAACCGACTAGTAATCATGAGATTACCTATGGCCTCAAGCTTGATATCAATTAATAATTAATAATATGGGGCCAGATGCGGAAGCAAACTTAAAAATTTTGTCCAATAAGCTATGCTTACATGGCATATCAAAACATTTCACATATACTTAATAATAACTCACACTACATATCAGTAGTTAACATCTTGTATACCCAGGATCATTCAAACACATAGTCAGCTAAACCAAAAGCTTATACACATAAACGGTCTACCATGGCCAATAGAAGTAGCAAATGAAATACAAAAGATCATGAACAAAACCTCTTGCGTGAGGCACCTGGGCTGACTTCACAAAACTTGGGTTCCTTTCTTAAATTCCACTAAGGCCGAGGTTGAACGTCCCTCTGCTCACCTACATACATATAAATAAAAGTGAGCTAATGCCCAGTGAATAATATCAAAATAAAGAGGTTAATGAATGAGATTCGTTCATAAATTAGTCATACATATAATGTACACATTTGAACCACTATTCTCATTCACATCAAATTTACAAACCTCGACAAAGCAAAATGACCTCGGGTCCAACACATCATATCCATATGCAAAACGACCTCAAGTCGAATTCTTATATGAAACAAAACGACCTTGGGTCCATCAATACAAAGCGACCTTTGGTCCAACTAACTCTTTATTCAAAACGCCCTTTGGTCTAATTCAAACATATCAAACGGCCTCAAGCCCAATTCAAACGTATCAGACGTATCAAACGGCCTCGTGCCCATTCTCTTTATATTCATATCTATGCGTATTTCATATTCATGATCATGATCCCTTTTCATTCAAACTGCCTTTGGCCCATTATGCTCATGTTCAAACGGCCTTTGGCCCATCTTTATTATATTCAAACGGCCTTTGGCCCATCTTTATATTCAAACATATCAAATGTCAAACGGCCTTGGGCCCAATTCAGACATATCAAATGTATCAAACGGCAAATGGCCTTAGATCCAATTCTAATATATCAAACGTATCAAATGGCCTTATACAAATTTAGGCATATAGAATAGTCATTCATATTTCAGATCAACAAATCTATGAAGCTTATAAAGAAGTAGCATTTGGAAAGTAACATACTTGAAAGTATCTTTACTAAGATATTACTCACAGTGTTTCGCCGATGGATTTTCCCTTGCGCTTGACCCTACATATTTCATATTACAAAGGGTCATAAGCGATTCAATCCATTCTTAACTTCTTATTTCTCTTAGGCTTCTTTCTTATCTCTTTAGGTCATATACAAAGCTCAATGCATGCCTAAGAGTGCTTAGAAGTGAAAGAGAACGGAAAATGAAACACAAAACATCTTTTCAAAATTTCAGAAACAAGGCTCCCCGCTTGAGCGTGGTTTCCGCCGCTCGAGCAAACCCATTTGGTCTGCAAACAGTACTGGTTGCCTCATTTTTACGCTTGAGCGTGACTTCAAATGCTGGAGCCGAGAGTCGACACATGTGACTTACGCTCGAGCATGACTTTCTCCATTCGAGCGGACATCAAAGTCTGCAAAAGTTCTAGGAACTAATATTTCACGCTCGAGCGGACATGCCAAATTCTGGAATTTCCAGAATTGTTCTTGAAGTTCAAGTGCTCAAAGGCCCTAAACTCATGATTTTGGTTCAAAAACATGGAAACACATTATATAATATGAGAATATAAGAATATGAGACCAAATTGTTCAAATTCACGATCCTTTTTTCCAAAATTATTTTGAGTTCTCTTCATGGGTTTCAAAACACATATATTCAACTTCATACAAACCCCATATCTTCATCAATCATGCATGCATGTACATTCTTGACTCCAACTCTATTTAAAATGGTACAAATAACACTTATGATCATGAAAATCATGCATGCATATGTCATGACCTGAACCCGCCTCTATAGATTAAGGTCATAACCGACCAGTAATCATGAGATTACCTACGGCCTCAAACCAAAACAAACGTATAACAATAGAGTGAAGGGGCCAAAACGGAAGCAAACTTAAACTTTGTTCATAGAGCTGTGCTTACATGGCATAACAAAATCGATTCAAAAACATTTTATAATAACTAACACATATACATAGAGTTAATCCATATCCAGGAACTTCAATTATACAAGCAGCCAAACAAAACTCATACACAAAAGTGGTTCGATGTTTCCGCTGACATAGCAAAAATACAATAAAGGAACAAAAGGGCGAAACTAGTCTCGTGCGTGAGACATATGGACTGACTCCTCAAAACTGTAGCTGCTTCTTACATATGTCACTGGGGCTGGGTTTGGACATCTCTTTGCTCACCTACACACATATAAATGAGAGTGAGCTAATGCCCAGTGAATAATATCAAAATAAAGAGGTTAATGAATGAGATTCGTTCATAAATGAATCATACTTATAATGTACGTATTTGAATCACTATTCCTATTCACACTAGATTTAAAAATCTCAACAAAGAAAAATGACCTTAGGTCCAACAAATCATGTCTACATGCAAAACGACCTCAGGTCCAATTCTTATATAAAACAATACGACCTCGAGTCCATCTATATGAAACGACCTTTGGTCCAACCAACTCTCTATTCAAAACGGCCTTTGGTCCAATTCAAACACATCAAATGGCCTCGGGCCCAATTCAAACATATCATGCATATCAAATGGCCTCGGGCCCATTCCCTTTATATTCATACCCGTGCGGATTTCATATTCATGATCATGACCCCCTTCCATTCAAATGGCCTTTAGCCCGTTATTTCCATATTCATATCTATGCGCATTTCATATTCATGATCATGAT
The DNA here is from genome assembly GCA_025200525.1 of Camellia lanceoleosa. Classification (NCBI taxonomy): domain Eukaryota; kingdom Viridiplantae; phylum Streptophyta; class Magnoliopsida; order Ericales; family Theaceae; genus Camellia; species Camellia lanceoleosa. The sequence goes on along the minus strand of CM045760.1, from coordinate 73,995,382 downwards.
CTATTTTCATTCAAATGGCCTTTAGCCCAATCATTCATGTTTGACGACTTTTGACCCAATCATTTATGTTCGACGGCCTTTGGCCCAATCATTCATGTCCGACGGCCTTAGGCCCAATCATTCATGTCCGATAGCTTTTGGCCCAATCATTCATGTCCTATGGCCATTGGCCCAATCATTCATGTCCGATGGCCTTAGGCCCAATCATTCATGTCCGACGACCTTTGGCCCAATTCAGATATATCAAACATATCAACGACAAACGGTCAAACGACAAACAACAAACGGCCTTATACAATTTAGGCATATAGAATACTCATTTATATTTTAAATCAACAAATCCATGGAGCTCATACAGAAGTAGCATTTGGAAAGTAACATACTTGGAAATATCTTTACTAAGATAGTACTCACAGTGTTTCGCCGACAGATTTGCCCTTGAGCTCGACCCTACATATTGCATAACACATATGGGTCACAAACTATTCAATCCGTTCTTAATTCATACATTCCTCTTAGGCTCCTTTCTTATCATTTTAACTCATTCACAATGCTCAATGCATGCCTAAGAGTACTTAGGAATGAAAGAGAATGGAAAATGAAACACATAATACTTTTACAAAATTTCTGAAATAGCGGTCCCCACTAGAGCATGGGTTCCCCCGCTCGAGCGGACCCTTATTGTCTGCAAAAGTACTGGTTGCCTCATTTTTATGCTCGAGCGTGACTTCGGATGCTTGACATGAAAGTCATTCTACATAGCTCCCCACTCGAGCGGACATCAATGTCTGCAAAAGTTCTGGGAGCTCGCATTTTACGCTCGAGCGGCGCTTTTCCCGCTCAAGCGGACATGCCAAATTCTGGGTTTTTCTAGCAACTGTTTTGAGCTTCAACATGCATTCAAATGGTCATGGCTTGCATTTCATGTCTCATAACTCTCATATGTATCTACTAACATAATACAAACACCAAATTTACAGCATTATGAAGCTTAATCTCATGAATTAATCACATGCATGCCCAAAATTATGCCAAGCTTACTTCAAATACATTAAATTCATGCATTTAAAACTCATACTTCCATGAACTGTACTTGCATGAGAGACATAACTTCCATTCTCAATTTAAATGATGAGGGGATGATCAAAAGCATGAACTTCAATCAAAATCCAACATGGATCATGCACTTAATGTTCAAACATGCAAATTCATGGTAATTTCCTACATGCATGTGCATTTTAGACTTTAATTTCATCATAATTGACTCAATTCAAGTTCTTGATCATCATCTAACATGAACTCACAAAATTATAACTTAGACTCATGAATTTACTCACCAAGGAGTTTCAATCTTCACAAATTCTTGTTAATTCTAGAGTGTAGCTTCCCAATCCACAATCCTTGAGTCAAAATGCACAATTCTCCTTCTTTCCCTCTCTAGAATCGGCACACTCTCTCTCTAGAGAGAAAATTCAGATTTTGAGTTCAACAAAAATGAGGGACTTGAGTGTGAATTGCCTATTTATAGGTTTGCCTAATCATATTGATTAAGTTTAAGTAATGACACTCTAATTAACCATTCTGAATCTAATTATTTTAATTCGAATCAATTTTCAATTAAATTTCATCGTAGGCTCTAAAAATTACGCTAATCACATTGGCGTAATCAATTTCGGGTTCTGTGGCCAATAGGGCCTTTAATTTACAGTCCAAAGCACAGATTCCAACAGATCTTCCTACGATGAACAGATAGAAAACGAAAATCACATATAATCATGCAATTAACACCCAAATTCAAATTAAGCATGTAATTACAAACATAAGCATGATTAATTAACATAACACGGACCAGGGTTATCACAGTCTTTCTCCCTTTAGGAAGTTTCGTCCTCCAGACTTATTTTACCGTTGGTCGAAAACAATTCGGAATACTTTCTATTCAACGGTTCCAATCCCTTGACAGTCATTTGCTCAATCTCTAAATCAAGCGACACTTTGTCCTTAATCAATCAGAGACTTACCTTTTTCATCATACAAGGCTTTGCATGGTGCCACACTGAAACTAGAGTGTAAGCTGCTGTTGTAAGCAAAGTCTGCCAATGATGGATAGATTCTTCCAACTTCCCTGAAAATCTAATGCATACATTTGGAGAATTTCTTCTAGAATATAAAAAGTTCTTTCTACTTATACATCAATTTGCGGATGGAAAGCAGTGCTGAATCACAATTCAATTCCCATTGCCTCTTGAAGGCTTGTCAGAATTCAAACACATTTCAAGATTCCTGTCTAAAATAATAGATACTGGGACCCCATGCAAACGAGCAATCTTATCGATGTAAATAGTGGCTAGTCTATGAACATCATACAAAAATTTCATAGGGAGGAAATGAGCAAACTTAGTAATTCTATATACAATAACCCAAACGGGACTTATACCTTGGGTATCCAAGGCAGCCCCACAATGAAATTCGCAGTCACATATTCCCATTTCCAGTCTGAAACAGAGAGAGGTTGAAGCAATCCTGTCTACATCTGATGTTCGACTTTGACTCATTGGCACCGAAATATCTAGACACAAATTCAACAGTTTACTCGCCACAGAAGTTCAATTCATTCTCCAATAATTCCACAATTCACAATCCAATTCGGTATTTAGTTGAGTGACTCGTCACAGTCTTCCAGGTTTAATCAAAAGTCTTCAGGAATATAAAGTGGATCTAGATACTGATTCCCGAGTCAATAAAAGTAATAGCAAAGCAATCGACCACACGATGTACGTAACTCATATACCCTATAGTATCGATTGTAATTTAGGTGAGTGACTGGTCACAGTTTTCCAGGTTTAATCAAAAGTCTTCAGAAATATAAAGTGGATCTAGACACTGATTCCCAAGTCAATAAAAGTAATAGCAAAGCAATCAGCCACACGATGTACGTAACTCATATACCTTATAGTATCGATTGTAACGTACAATAATATCGAAGCGGTCAATTTCTAACATAATACACGTGTTCTCAATTCATTCAACGGTTTACAATTCAATTCAATATCCATTCCCTGTTCCATCGAGTCTTTCCACATTATCTGATAGTCGTCAAAAGCATAAGGCAATTAATATATTAATCCTCATGACGTCAAAGATAATATCAAAGTAGTCAATCACATGTTAAACACAATTTACACATTCTCAGAGCCCCAATTACAGGATATAATGGCACTGAGCCGTTAGTTACATGGCATACTGAATTCCCACACTTTCGGATAATTAAGGTTTTCTACCCCCAACAGTGTTCACAATCAAACTGTTCGTGGTTAACAATTACCGTAACATAAATTCCCAACATCCGATAACACTGAAGCAACTATCCTCTTATACAAAACAAAACACATTTCGACCAGTCCAAGATTGATGTTCAGTATTGTTTATAATCAAATTGATTTGCCGTCATCGATTCCTATAGTGTCAAATAGATAAGAATTCGGGAACACAGAAGCAGTCGTTCCTTAAACATCCAATCACTGGGTTTGCACAATTCAGTTCATTTATAACACATATGTCCCCAATAGTTGAAGGTTGGTTCTCAATGGTGTTCATGGTTAGATCAATCTGTTGATAGCCCACATTAGGTCTTTCAAATAAGTCAAGTATTCCAAACGGATTCACGTTTTGGATCTATCAATTTCCTTACCAAGAATAATCCGGTCATTCATTCACAAGCAATTCGTAATCCCTCTTAGCAAATCAAATCAGATAGAGGGTCTTATCAGATAATCCAAGCAAAGGTCTTGTCAAATTAAATCAAACAAAAATTCAATCAGATCGAATCAAATAAAAGTTTTCTCAAATGGGGTACATTTGGTTCTGTAAGGCATACTTTCTTTGCTTAGGTATATAGTCAATAATTCCACAGCTGTCCTAAGTTCACCAGTTCCCGAAGTCATATCAGAGTCATTCACTACAATTGTTCATATCGAAATGTTTTAAGGCATGTACAATATGATATTGTTCGTATAAGTTCACATATAAGTGCACAGGTACGCAGTTGTTCATATCAGGAGGTATGTATTGTAATCAATACAGCAGTTCCCAAATAAATCTTATATGCAAGTACATAGTATATAGTAACACATTAAACAAAGTTCCTTGGTTACACATAATATAGGATTTGTCACGCAAAGGTTCCAAATCAGTCACAAAGCATAGGTTTACGAGTCAAGCCTAGTATAGTCACATAGTCCGGTCAATTGTCTACCAGTCAGAATACATTATCTTGCAATTATAGAGTTCGTTATTTTGGGGGGCTCAACTCAGTCACACGATCACAGAGTCACAATTCCAGTGGTTTAGTCATTAAAGACAGTAATATAACAAATCACCCTGAGCATAGGCTTAGATGTATATGTGCATGTACAGAGTCAATTGATATCCCAATACATATTTCACAAATTTCCCAATTGGAGCACATACATTCAATGAATACGGTCTCGATCTTGTGGGTCTAACCAATCTAGATACACATGCAATAGATATGAAAGGATATGCTGATCCGAATCAAATAATATCCCAAGCAAAGATGTACACATGCACTAATTCAGAATCAATCAACACATAAGCATTTGTTTATAAACAATATAGGTACCTGGGATAACGGTTGTAGTATTTTGAGCGCTTTCTGGGATGAGTGTAATTACTCTATCCTGATTAGCAATTCCTACCATTGGTATGAATCTAGCTGAGGCAGAAGATTTATTCACATTTTGTTCAGTTCGGGAACAATTCCTTATCATATGGTCCATTCCACCACACCTATAACAAGCCCCAGAAATCCGATAACAAACTCCTCGGTGTTTCTTACCACATTCATTACATATCGGTGTTGTATTCCTTGTAGAGTTTGAAGTGCGCGATGATCTCGTATTTTGCTTTTTAAATGGCCTCTTCTTTGAGAAAAGCCTTGCCTCTTGCTTTTCCATTTAGAAGATCGGTCCATGTTAGTTTCGGTCATCAGTGTTTGGTCTAGCACCTTGTAGACGGACCCCCGGGCTATGCATGCTACAGTTCAGACTCAAATGTCGCGGTTCTTAATCTGATCTCGCAAAGTGCAATGCGAGATTGATAAATCACCAAAGAGTCCAACTCCAGCAAATCGTTTTGGAAAACTGATTTTTAAGAAAAAGTGCCAAACATGGACTACTTTGTCAGATACAGAGTTGCCACGTAAATGTTTTATTTTGGAAAATTTAGAAAACCCTGACTCGTGCCTAAGGCCATGTGTCCGTCATCACCAAAGTTGCCTCGGCTCGGGAATTTGGGTACGATTGGAGAAGGTCATGCAATGAGCACCCCCGCTCGCCCGATCAAAGATCGGCCTGTACTAAGCACGATATCTTGTTTTTGAAAACACATGTGTTCTTATTCCAATTATTAGCCTAGAATTACTATGTGATACGCGCAGCATACAAGTATAGACTGAATCGCCTAAGTGGGAACAAATCATCTCAAGTTTGTTTGTTTGTTTGTTTTTTTTTTTTTAAAGCGATTTCCTACTCACAAGTAGGCTAAAATGTGGATTTTGGCACCCTCGGATGGGCTTTAAGAAAACATGGTGATTTTTCCACTCTCAAGTAGGCTTAAAACTCACAATAGATGAATTGTTCCAATTCAAGTAATCCAACTTTCACCCACAAGCATTCAGGCAGTTATATCACATAAGCAAATAGCCTCATGGCAAGCATGCTATCATGGTAGTCACTCACACACATGCGAGGATGGTAAAGCGTAAACACTCACAGAGTACTCCGAGCCAAAACAGAAGCTAGTTAGTAATCAATGCATGATCCTAGTTCATGTTAAGATGCCTAATGCAACACATGCAAAAATGCAACTAAGATAGGCTTGGCTATTCTAAAATGGCATGTGAGATGCAACAATTGATACATGTACTCAACTTGGTATTTGAAATACAATGCAGCTAGTGTGATGTGCCGAGCCCAGTGCATGCAAGACAAATGGATGGATGCATGCATGCAAACATAAGGATGCTAACTGAAACGTGCCCTAAAACTAACCATCGAAAGCTGGTAAATAAAAGGGAGAAAGACGTGGGGTTGGAAGACATTCACACACTCACGCACACTTATTACAAAATTGGCCCTCTCCACGGAGGGTCCAAATAAATAATACAGAACCAACTAGATAATCTAAGCTAATCTAATTAAACTAGTTATTACACAACAAAATGAATGACATGCCACAGCTAATTATTACACAATTCTAACCAATCAGTAAATTAACTAAGCTAGAAATTAAACAAGTATGCAAACTATGTGAAGTGGGCTGCCTCAGCTCTGCCTTGGATGACGAATGATGCATGCATGCTCGAATCCCCTCGCTCGGAAATCCATCGCGATGCTCCAACTTGCCTCCGTTTGCCATTGCTCTCAGAAACTTGCACTAAACTCCAGAGAGATGAAACTCCACCTTGGGAATCTGTAGGGATGCTGCCGACCAGTTATTGGCCTTGGAGACCACCTGCCGACCACTTTTTGAGGTGAAAACCAGAAAAAGTGGTCAGCTTGCCACTTTATCTGGTCGGCTGACCAGTTTTGCTGCAGGTTTCTGGTTTGCTGCAACAAAGAGCAAGAAAGGAGCATGGCAAAGTATTTGCAACACATATGTGCACAATAATCCTCCCTATCATTATATAAGCTCAAGGGAGCATAGCTCTCGATGCTCAGGCCACCAATCACACATTTCGATGCATGTTAGCCGAGGAGCCGAATTGCATGACTCAATGTGAAATGAATGCACACAAGAACACGTAAGGCCCAAAACTCCATCATGTATAGTCAAAAGTGTCGGCAACTGAGAATTGAGGCATGTTTCATCACTTCAAGTATGAAACGTCTCTCGTTTCCCATGTTTGGACTAACACCTATTCCAAACATAATGCAACACATAACATGGCATGCTCAATGCAACTAGCAACCTAGCATACACAATGCAAGGCATAACATGGCATAAACAATGTAATAAGGCGAACTTGTCAATGATAGAACCATGCACACTCAATGCAAGGAACAACTTGGAATGCACAATGCAAAGGACCCTATAGCATACACAATGCAAAACAAGATAAGCATGCAAGCAACATGCAAATAAACATACTCAATGGACTTAAACCAAAAGGGGTAGACCTCGGCCATCCCAAATTAGTGGCCATAATGATGAAATGAAGGCACTGAAAACACATACAAGCATGCATGCCAATTGGCTCACCAATTAAGGCACTAAGGTGCAACTATCAAGAACACTTAAAGAGTGAAAAGTATGGAAGTGTAACAACACTAAGTGCACTGAAATGAGGTAAGAAATGATGCCAAATCATTCAAACAACGCAAGTAAGGCATGCAATGGTCCTTAAGCATTAAAGCTAGTAAGTAGGACTACAAAGGAGGCATGCAATACATGGCACAAAAGCATGAACTAAGTATGGACAGAGCTTAAATAGGTCCAAAGAAGGACCAAAACCTGCTGAGATAAGGGCCCAAATACGTAGGCATGCAAGCATGCACACTTGGCCACAAACTAGGCAATAATGTATAACACTTAAAGACATTCAAAGCCCGAATGAAGTGAGAACATAGCAAGTCTATATGCTTTGAAATGTCATGTTGGGTGATGCCAAATCAAGTACACAACTCAAATGAAGCATGCTATGGTGCTCAAAGCTTGAGGCAAGCAAGAACATTTGTACTACAAGTATACAAAACATGAAGCATGTGACCAAGGCAACCTAAAAAAGTCCTAGTACATGTTAAAATGAGTCTAAAACATGCATGGAAGGAAGCAAAAATATGCTAGCATGAGGGGCATAAGACATGGAATATGCAACGCAAATAGGGTGGATTACACTACACCTATTAGGACCAAACATGGTATCACTTAAGAAACAAAAATCAGAGTTATATCATGGCAAAATAACCCCAAATAACCACTGAAATGATGGCTCGCAAGCTATGGCATGAAGGCATACGCAATGGTTCATGTTAAGGCATAAAGGGGCAAACCCTCCAATGCATTGAATGTGTGAAAAATGCAAGTGAATGACTATGAAACATGGACTGAAATCACATTTCACATGAGGCCAAATCGTTCAAATAAGCCAAGCAATGCATCACGTTTTTGAAAAACTTGTACTTAATTTCGGGGACGAAATTCTTTAAGGGTGGAAGGTTATAGCGATCCCGATTTTCCCTTCACTGTTTAGCAGTATTCCGGACTTAGATTCCATGGTATTGGTTGCTATATATGTCTTGTTGTCATCCTTTAATTCCCTATATTTGAGTTTTAGGATGTGTTGGGCAGGTTTGTAACAGGTTGGTTGAGTTTTGGTCTCTAGTGTTGTTGCCCAGATTTTTGGTTGTCCACACGAGCGGAGTTTGCATACTTTCAGTATCTTGTGCGTCTACAAAACTTCTGCAGATGTGTTTTTCATACTTAAGCGGTTTTCCTTACGCTCGAGCGGGTAGTGCTCGAGCGGGCCTCTTGGCGCTCGAGCGGGTGTTCGATGTCTGTAAAAATACTGGAGGGGTGTAATCTACGCTCAAGCGGGTGTATTTTGCTGTTGTGTCTTGGCGCTCGAGTGGGTCCAGTTTTTGTGCTTGACGCTCGAGCGTTCTATCCTCCGCTCGAGCGAACTAGTCATTATTTGGTGGTGGTATGTTTGGTGAAGCTGATTTGGTTTGTTATTTAGGGTCTTCTTTAACTCTGTTTTGAAGACAATTTATTCGTCTATTTAATGAGATCTTTCCTCTTTATTATTTTAATGAGATCTTTCCTCTTGATTATTTGTGATTATTTGGAATTCACCTAAGGGTGTTTTGTGAGACCATTTGTGTCTCGTTTGTAATCGTTTGGAAACTTTTTGGTTGATAGTGAAATCGGATTTCGATCCCATGGACATACCTCACATTGAGGGAACCACGTAAAAATTCTTATGTTGTTATTGATTTAATTTTTTTGCATTAGTTTTTATTCTCATTGATTGATTTACTTGTGAGAAATCATATATTTTCCCTAACAAAGCCATTTTGAGCTAATTATGAGCTAATTTGGATAATGCGATTTGTTTGTCTTTAATTACAAGGAAAAACAAATTTATCCAAAAATTAAATTACAATTTACTATCTTCAATTATTGTTCTGTATTAACTTACTCACTTGAATTAAAAAATTGCAACTTCAGATAGCGATCCCGGTTTTCCGTTCACTATTTAGCTGTATTCCGGACTAAGGTTCCATGGTGTTGGCTGCTGTATATGTCTTGTTGTCATCCTTTAATTCCCTATATTTGAGTTTTAGGATGTGTTGGGCAGGTTTGTAACTGGTTGGTTAAGTTTTTGTCTCTAGTGTTGTTGCCCAGATTTTTGACTGTCCGCTTGAGCGGAGTTTGCATACTTTCAGTATCTTGTGCATCTGCAAAACTTCTGCAGATGTGTTTTTCACGCTGAAGCGGATTTCCTTATGCCTGAGCGGGCCTCTTGGCGCTCGAGCGGGTGTTCGATGTCTGTAAAAATACTGGAGGGGTGTAATCTACGCTCGAGCGGGTTTTCCTTTGAGCTCGAGCGGGTGTATTTTGCTGTTGTGTCTTGGCGCTCGAGCGGGTCCAGTTTTTGTGCTTGACGCTCGAGCGTTCTATTCTCCGCTCGAGCGGACTAATCGTATATCAGATGGCAGCTGGGTGATTTTAAATCACTTTTTACACTTTCTTTCTCTCTCTTACTTTTCAAAACCTCCATTTGAGAGCTTCTCTCTCTAAAACTCCAACTTCTCCCTAGGGTTTGATCTAGTTAGAGTGATCTCCTACCCTTGAGCCTTTACAAAAAATGTAGAGCTTGGTGTGGGCTTCCTATCAATTCAAAAATTTCTTGATTTGGAGTACTTTGGGATTCCTTCATCATTTCCTTTGGGTTTCATCTCTTGAGGTAGGGATAACTACTCATTCTTATGTGCTTTAACATAGATGTTGAGCTATTTGTATAGATGGTTTGATTTGAGAAGTTAGGGTTTGAGATGTGTTATAATGAAAATAGGGGCTTTGTCCTGTTGACTCATATATGTATATTTTGGGTCTTAGGCCTCATTTGGGAACAGGCTAATTTAGTAACTTTTTGGCTAATTGGCTAAAAAGGTTGGTAAAAAAACACTTGTATGTTTGGGATGACTTTTTTGGCTAATTACGAAAAGATGTGCAAAAAGTAGAGAGAAAAGGGAATCTTTGACTTTTTTGTATGGGTTGTTAGCTTTTTGGCTAAAAAGGTAACTTTTTGGCTAATTGGCTAATTTAGCCACTCCCCAAACGAGGGCTTAGAAAGAGATTATTGATGTTGTTGATAATATTTGAGCCTTTGGGTCAATATTGAGATAAAGGGGGAAAATGCCATGTTTTGGTATATTTGGGCCATTAGTGTAATTAATGACATTTATTATGGAAATATGAAATTGAGTTGGAAATAATGAAATTGGCTTATTATGAGATAGAATGGTGGAGTTGGATTCACTAATCACTCACCTTCGAAAATATTGGTAATTTATATGTTTAGAAATAACTACTTTGGGCTATCGGTGGAGGATAGTCTTGATTGTTGTAGACAATGCATGATGATTAGGCGAACTAAAACTAATCAATTGAATATGTCATCGAATATGACGGTTGGAATAATACATCAAATTTATGTATTGATTGATTATGTATATGATATATGTTTATATACATTGTATTGCGTGGGAGGAGATATTGGATGTACTCCACGTTTTAGGGGAAGATAGGGGATGGACTCCTAAACCGGATATTGTTTAGGAGGAGATAGGGGATGGACTCCATCGATACAGCAAATATGTGTATCTATTGAAATATTGATACAACAAATTTGTGTATCATATATGAAGTACGGAAGTGTTTTATTTGAGATTGATACAACAATTATGTGTATCTATTGTGAAGTGTGAAATGTTTAATTTGAGTTGTTATCTCAATTGAAATGGAAGTACTGTTGATATGAGATGCAATCTCATTTAAATTGTTTGGCCAGGTTCTGAGCCATAGTTGTGAATTGAGAAATTGGATAAGAAATGGAAAATGGAATGAAATATGGACACATTTATCATGTAATTGAAATGGATTATGAATTGATTTCTGTGAATTAAACATTTATCAAATGCTGATATTTTAGTTATTGCTCATATTATGTTTAGCATATCTCTACTGGGCATTGGCTCACCTTATGTGGGACATCTTTTTCACGTACAAGTATTATGCCACCTCCAAGGACGTAGCTTGGAAGGCTTGAGGTTGTTGGACTCTTTTTGCTGTTTTTGTTGTATTACTTGTATATAAAGCCAAGGGCTTATTTTGTGTAGAGTTAGTATTCTCTTTTTTGTAACCAAGTGTAGACTTGGAAAGTTATAAGCCCATCGGGCATTTACTTTTGGTGTCAATATGTAATACTTTTGGACTAAATACTCTGGTGAATAGAAATACGTTTATTTCTCTTATGTTTATATGTGTCGCGAATGCATGATTTATGGGTTTATTTTGAGGGCGTAACACTTCACCTCCTCCATCTATTATTACCTTTATTATTATTATTTTTCAATACAAACCTTTATGATGAAAATGTCATTTTCAATCTCGACCTTTATGACAAAAGGAAAATGTCTTCTCAAAATGATAAAAATGCCTTTTTCTTGATGAAAATGCATTTCTTCTGATTATGATTAAACTAACTCTTTTTAAATTTAGTTGGTGTTGTTGATTATGCCATAAAAGGATATCAGTTACGATTTGATGTAGTGTTGGGGTTTGTCCACGAAATCAATTTTAGATAATCTAACCTGTTATAAAACTAAAGAAAATGAAGAAGGAAGAATCACAACATAATAAGAAATAAAGAATTTTTTTTTCTATATCTTTATTATTATGCAAACTCACCTATTTATTGGTGATAAAGTCTCACTATTCACTACTATTTACCACACCGTGTGATTTACCACATGATATACCACACTTCACACGTGGTAAAACTATTCCTTATTTTCACTTTGGCACAAAAACTCATTAGAATTCCAATTACATCTCTTTTGATGGTTATTCAAATATTTCACAACACCCCCCCTTTGGATAACTATATACTAAGAATATGCTTCGTTAAAACCTTATGAAGGAAAACCCAGTGGGAAAAAAACCTTTGGTGAAGAAAAAGAGTACAATATTCTTATATGTGATTTGTTTAGATTGCCTCATTAAAACCTTGCTAAGGAAAACCTAGTGGGAAAAAAATTTAGACGAAGGGAAAAGAGTACAATCTACAAATCTGCTTAAATAGATGACTTCCCCTCAATGTTGCATAATGGATCTTTATGTCAACGCATCCCAATATTATGCATCGGACTTCTTAAATGTTTCAGTCGATAGTGCTTTAGTAAATAGATCTGCCAGCTTATCACTTGAGCGTATCTTTGATATAGCCACATTTTATCTGTGTGATACAAGCAACATTATCTTCATATAATATGGTTGGACTATATTTTCTTGAAGACAATCTGCAACTTTCTTGAATATGATGGATCATGGATCTAAGCCAAATACATTCTCGACTTGCTTCATGAATTGCAAGTATCTCTGAATGATTAGAAGAAGTAGTCATCAATGTTTGTTTATTGATTGCCAAGATATAACAGTATTTTCATAGATAAAAACATATCTTGTTTGTGATTTGGCTTTATGTGGATCGAAGAGGTATCCAGTATGTGCATCCAATTAGCTGTGGCTTTGATTTGTTTGAATTAAATAAACTATATTGGTTATTCTACGAAAATAACGTAATATCTATTTTACTTCATTCCAATGGCTTATGGTTGATATAGAAATATATCTTGCTAATAAATTGACTACAAATGCAATATTGAGCCTAGTACAGTTTATAAGATACATAATAGCACTAATTGTATTAAGATATAGTACTTTAAGACCAAGAATTTCTTCACCATCTTCTGGAGGGCGAGAAAACCATTGGAGTATTTAATGGATGAGCTTTTTTCATATAAAGGTGCTTCAGGACTTTTTAATTGATGAACAAGAATTCCATTTGACAAATGTTTGATCTGCAGGCTGATACAAAATTTCATTTTGCTAAGATCTTTCATTTCATATTCATTTTAATATTTTGCATTTTATGTAAGCTTTTCTAGAGTTCCACAAGATTCAAAACTACAACATATACTGCAACAATTGCAAATTTGGATTCCTCACTTTTGGGTTTTGAATTAAATGCTTTTTGGCACCTTAAATCCTTAAGGGACTTATATATATATATCACTGTCTAGTGAGTTATAGCCACATCCATTAAAAGCATATCTAAATTTTCTATGATTTTCAAGCTGATGAGAAATCTAAATGCAATTGCATTCATAAGTTTTCTCATAGTCAATACTAAGTTTCTGCAAGAAATCTTGCACAATAAGTTGCGCATTATATCTAATAATTTCATTTTTCTCATTACGCTGTGGTATAAATACCCACTTATATTTGACAGGCTACGTCCCTTCTGGGGGTTAGACTATAGGTCCAAATATTTCACATATTTGTAAGCAAGTTTAATTCTACTTGTATTACTTCTTTCCACATTGGCCAATTATTTCTACACCGCCATTCTTCGACAATTTGTGGTTTATTATTATCATCACTTTTTGGTAATGCTTTCACCATTACTTTTGGTAATATAAAGAGCAACTTTAAACGAAAATATCCTGTCGACAATAGTTTAATTTATATCACAAATATCTCCTGCACTTATATAATGTATTGAAATCTCATTATTTTCATATACCTTTTCCACTTCAAGGGATAACTCTTCAAGAGGTTCCACTTTAAGGGATCACTCTTCAAGAGATTCCACGGCAGGGGATAACTCTTCAAGAGATTCTTCTTTCTGGAGGTTCTGCTTCAGGAGGTTCATAAGTAGGAGATTTAGATATATTTATTATAATAGTCTGTTTTGTGGGTCTAGCCACTTTAGGACCAATAAGAATTTTTTGTGGGTCTAGCCTCTTCAAGAGCAATAAGAATTTTTTGTGGGTCTAGCCTCTTCAAGAGGAATAAGAATTTTTTGTGGGTTAGCCTCTTCAAGAGTGCTAGGTATAGTCTCTTCTGGAGCACCTCTTTAGGAACACAGATATAGCCTCTTTAGGAGCATTAGATATGATCTCTTCAGGAATACCAATTGTCTTCTTTTTTCAAGAAACTTTTTCTTTTGCATCGACAGGTCTACCACGCTTCTGGCATGACTTATATACATTTACAGCTATACCAACAGATTGTCCTTCAGGAACATCAATTCTTGTTCGAGCATTAGCAGCTGGAATATAGGATTTTATTATATTTTTAGTGTCGATACAGGCATCTGGTAATTGATTTGCTTACTTGGCAAATAAATAATCCTTTGAACTTCCAGTTCACATTGATTAATACAAGGATCAAGATAAGATAACATCAAATTATTTCAAATGATTTCACATTGAGTTTCAGACTACAACTTTTCTCCCCCCTAATGATAGGAAGACTACTTCATCAAAATGACAATCTTTAAAACATGCTCTAAATCCATTGCATGTTAAGGATTCAAGATATCTAATAATAGATGGAGAATCAAAACTAACATAAACTCCAAATTTATGTTAAAGACCCATTTGCAATAGAAACATATACAACATAACCAAACATTCTAAATAAATAATATTTGATGGTTGACCAAATACAAGCTATAACGGTGAGTACTCATGTATACAGTTTGCCTAGCATGACTCCATGCTGAGACAAGTAATTTATTTTTCATAAGGAAATGTTGAACGATCAACTAAAGCCATTTAATTAAATATTAAACTATACCATTTTGAGTATGAACATGGGCAGTAGATGCTTGACATCAATACCAACATGTATGCAATAATCATTAAAAGTTATGTTATGAATGAGACTATCTAGTTAATATATCTATCAAAATCATGAAATAATGAATAGTCCATATTGATATGAATGAGATACTCTAATAATTAATCTTCTCAGTGAACATACAGAGTATGGTCAATTACTTGATGGATAATCTCTTGGTAAAAGAATCTTCTGGTTCTTTAATGGATGCCCTATTTGAATTTTTAATAATTCAATATATCCTTATAGATCCTGAATGCTCAGGGTAATCATGCCCTAACATGACCACTTTTTGGATTATAACACTTTTGGTGCATTAAGTTGAAGCACTTCTAGTGTATCTCAACATTTGATTCAATTGCTCTTATTGCTGTATAATACAACCCATATGAATATCGAGTAACTTCAGTAGAATTATTATATAGATATTCTTCTTTACCTTTATTTATGGTTTCAATAACCAATACGGCATATATCTTTAAAACTGAACATATGTCTTTTGAATCTAGTATAATATACTTCATCAATATCAAATTTGATTCTATTTGACAATCATAATATTGGCTCCTCCAGAGCTTTAAACAAGTTTGTAGAACCTAAGATTTTACCTTAGCTTTTGTCGTCGCCAAATATTTTTCATTACAAAGAATTATGGGTGTCATTATAATGTCTACTAAATTAAAATTTTACTCAACATTTTAGATTTAGTCAATACATCAATACAATCCATGTATATGGATAGCTAATCATCATTTCCAAAACACAATGAACCAGGAAAAGATAAATTCCAAAAACATAACTAAAACAAATATAATATTCAGAAATCAGTGTGAATATTTTCATTGCCAATAATCTTTTCTTTTTCCTTATATTGAGACTTATTATCTAGAAGGCAGACGCTCCAAGTGGAAAATTTTTTAATAGTAAAATAATGTTGATGAATAGTATTTTGAAAAAATTGTCAAAAGAATGCACAATGATGAATAATGATGAATAGTGAACTTCTGGGTGAAAAAATATGAACAACAATTATTTATGTATAGTAATCACTCTATTTTCTCACCGATGCATTTTCCATGCAATATGCACCATGCATAGGCAACATGAATACATGCAAACATACATACATCATTCTTGGGAGATTCTATTATGTAAACTTTTCCTTTTTTCTTGTGATATCTCAAGATTATTCCACTTCAGGTGGAATGGCATGATATTTTTGCTCGAATATTTTTGAACATGTCCCCTATGAATTCTGTAATTTTACCTCTGCCATGTCCAAAACCATGACTTCTCCCTCGTCCACAATTATGAAATGCAACCTCATTTACTTCAGGGAATGGAATAGAGCCAATAAGGCGAGATTGATGATTTTTTAATAAAAGTTTCTTCGTTTGTTCAGCCACAAGACACTACAAGAATTTTCACTTTTGGCGACTAAATTTTTAGTCGCCAAAAGTCAATTTTTAGTCGCCAATGGCTTTTAGCGAATAAATTATTTGGTCATAGCATTAGTCACTAAAGAATTGTTGGGAGAGGTAATTGGCAGCTAACATTATTTTAGTAGCCAAATGTATTCAATTGCTGACTAAATTTTTAGTCGCCAAAAGGTTGGAAATAAAATTAAATAGCACATTTTCGGCTACTAAAGGTTTAGTCGCCTAAAGTGTTATGTTTTTGGCTATTAAAATTTTAGTCGGCAAATAGTTTATGTTTTGGCTACTAATATTTTAGTCGGCAAAAGTGTTATGTTTTTGGCTACTAAAGGTTTAGTCGCCTAAAGTGTTATGTTTTTTGCCACTAAAATTTTAGTTGGCAAATAGTTTGTGTTTTAGCTACTAATATTTTAGTCGGCAAAAATGTTATGTTTTTGGCTACTAAATTTTTAGTTGGCAAAAGTTTTTTTATTTTTCAGCTTTTGTTTTTTGCTACGAAGTATTTTAGTCGCCAAATGTTTGATTTTTTTTTTGCTACAAAACTTTTAGTTACCGAAAGTTTGATTTTTTTTTTTTGCTACAAAACTTTTGGTTGCCAAATGTTTGATTTTTCTTTTGGCTACAAAGCTGTTAGTCGCCAAATGTTTGATTTTTTTTTTTTTTTGCTACAAAACTTTTAGTCGGCCAAACTGTTCTCCCAATTTCTTTTCGGCTACTAATTATTTGGTCGCCGAAAACATGATCTTATGTTTTACCATAAAATTATAATTTCTCCACAACCTATCTATATTCCATACAACCTGTAATACATATGTAAATAAAATAATACGTATACTATCTATGGGGTAGTGGTTTTGGAAATACTCTTCTGATCTTGGGGGACGCTCGTGATCCTCTTCTAGCCACGAGAGGAAAATGAAGAATCCGGTTGGTGATGCCTAGATTAGCTCTCTGACAATCAAGTCCAATCCTTTTCCAAGATTGCTAGTATTCTAAGTTAAGTACCACTAAATATTACCACCTTCTCAGCCTGCTATTCCTTTATTTATACTCGTTCCCTGGACCTCGGGGCCATGTCCACATTTCGCTCATTATTTTCATATTTACTCGGCTCCATAGCTCAATACCTATTCGGCCTATCTACCTTTTATATTCGGCATCCTGATGGTTCTGGATGGAGCCGGGCAATACCTGTGTTGAAGTATGCCTTCTTTAAAATCCGGCTCCCACAATTATCCCCCAAACATCCTTCTAGCATCAGTTAGTCGGCATGTTTGGTTCCTGATTTGGGAAAATAGAAACTCGGCGGTTAATCTTCTTCCTGATGCATGTCAAGACGCGCACATGCTTTTTGGTCACTGTAACGCCTTCCCACCTCATTCGTACTTCTCTCGCATTTATTATGATTTGAAGTTTAAGTCCCTTCGAACACATACTTTTTCGAATATTTGAACCACCTATCGGTACTTCTTCTCCGACACATTTTCTGCAACTCCTCTCTATAGCGACCCCGGTCTTTTCCCATTTAATTATTGTATCCGGATTTATGTTCCGTGGATTCCGTTGTCTTATTATTGTTGTGTTGTCCTTTGATTCTTTATTTTGGATTATAGGATGTTTTGGGCAGGTTGATTGCAAGTTGGTTGGGTTTAGAAACCAAGAGTTGACGTTCAGTTTTTGGCTTGGTCACTCGAGCGAGCTTATCTTCGCTCGAGCGAGTCTTTTGTCTTTGGTCCGTCGCTCGAGCTAGAATTTCTTGGCTCGAGTGAGGATTGCGATGCTAGACACGAGGCGGTGTTAGGCTTGCTCGGCGAGCTTCTCTTCGCTCGAGCTGTTAGTTCTTCGTTCGATCGGCCCTTTCTTGGCTCGGCGAGGATTTTTCAGGTTCTGGTCGCCGGCGACGGTCTTCGCCGAGCGAGCCTATTTTTGTTTAAATACGGCAGGCGTGTTCAGATCGATTTTTTCGCCGGTTTGAGAAAACCGTAGGTTACGAGTTTTCTCTCCCAACCCATCTTCTCTTCTTGGTTTGATCTAGTTAGGGTGTGTTTTTACCCTAGTTGCTTTACAAATAAGATAGAGGAGAGTGAGGGCTTTCATTTAATCGGAGCAATTATTGATTTGGAGCATTTTGAAGTTTTGGGCATCATCTACATCTCCTTCTTTTTGGATTCTTTCTTCGAGGTAGGGAATTCCTACTCCATTTATACGTTTTAATCCTAAGTGTTGGTATTTTGGTATGTGGGGGTAGTTTGAGTAATTTTGGGAGAAACCCTAGGTTTTGTCATAGATTAATTTGTATAATTAATTTATAGGGAAATTGTGTTATTGGCTAAATTCATGAGATTGGGAAATTTAGTAATTTAATGATGTATTGGGTTGGTTTAAATACTTACCTTTGAGAATGTTGGAATTATAATTGTTGTGTATTTGTTTCTTGCTTAGAAATAATTGTTTTGGGCTATCGGTGGAGGATAGCCATTGATTGTTGTAGACCTTGCATGCGGCTTAGGTATAACTGAAACTGAGTCATTTATTTGACAGCTGAATTAGTACAGAACATTTGTGTATTGATCATGCGTTGTATATGTCAAGTATTGATTATGTTGCATATGCATTTGGTTTTGGAGGAGATAGGGGATGAACTCCACGGTTTAGGGGAAGATAGGGGATGGACCTCTAAACCGGATTTGTTGGGAGGAGATAGGGGATGGACTCCAGTAGCATCACTCATATGTGTGCTTATTGATAATAGCAATATTGCTATTTGTTGTTGATATGATACATCATTGTAATGTGTATCGGTTGGAAGTATGGAAGTGTCGTGGTTTGAGCTTTAGTCTCATTTATTTTTGTAACATCTGGATTACTATTATAGTTGGCCAGGTTCTGAGCCATAATGATAAAATGGGAAATTGATTATCTTGTGTTACCCATGTATCGAATGCTAATGCTTTAGTTAATTCTTATGCTTGGTTTAGTATTTCTCTATTGGGCTGTGGCTCACCCTATATGGGAACTTCATTTTTCAGGATCAGGTGGTTCATTACCTCCAAAGACTTAGCTTGTGAGGATTTGGACTTGAAGACTTTCTTTATTTGCTTTATTTGCTTTATTTGAACTATGTAAACATTCAAGCCTAGGGCTTTATTTGTTTGAGTTAGAACTCATGGATTTGTGTCCAAGTGTTGACTTGGCAAGGTGTAAGCCCGTAGGGCACTTATTATGATATTTTATTTTGTAATACTCTGATGATTGGTATAACATATTGTTTTCTTTTAAATAATGTATGTCATGTTTTATATTTAATGGGTTAAATTTTGAGGGCGTTACACTCTCCGTCTCCTTCTCGTTCCCTTTGCCTCTCGTAAGTCTTCTTATCTTTTCTTTGCAATCCTACTTTCCATATTTATTTTTTGCTTTAGAATATCCTTGAATCCTGACTAGAATGGCTAAGCATTTGAAAGAACTCCTCCCTGAGGGTCGAATTTCTGGGTTCCAAAAACATTTTTCTATTCCTGATGATGTTCATCTATCTCTAGTAACGGACAGTTCCCTGGATATGGAGAGGGATGACCTAAACACAATCGTGTTCCCTCTCCTGTCCATTGCAGAGGGCGGCGTTCGATTTCCCCTACATCCGTTTCTTAGGGCCGTCATCCGCTACTGGGATTTGATTCCCACGCAACTCAATGTGAATTTCTTTCGAATCGTAATGGGAATTGTTGAATTGAACCGGCGCCTCAGGATCAACCTGGGCATTCTTGCGATTCGGCATTGCTATGCTTTAGCCAAATCCTCCAGTCGGCTCGGGCGTTACTTTCTCAGGGCCAGGGACACCGACCATCATTTGGTAACCATGCTTGCCAGCTTTGGCAAACGAGCTGATGATGTAATGGTCAATGTTTGGGGCAACTAGGAATTTGGCGAAGGCGAAGATCGCCTGGACCTTATTCCCTGACGGAGGGGTGAACCAGGTTTCCGTGTGATTCCTTGTTTGTAGAACTTTCTTTTATTCGGCTTCTTCTCCAAATATAATCCTCCGTTTTTGCAGGCAATAAGTTGAAGAGGGTTCTGACCTCGGCGGACGATGCAGTACTTTCGGACATTAAGACTGCGCTAAAGTATTTTGGCCGTCCAAATGTACAAAAACAAGGCAGAGCCGCCCATATTCTTCTAAGGTACGAACCTACCTATACTACGTTCTTGGCCGTAGACAACATTCTGATCCCAACCGGTGAACAGCACCATATGGCTCTTATCTTTGCCAGCTTCAAGTCCTTGAGACAGATTGGTCTCGAGACTTCTGATTTGGAGCAAGACTTAGAGCCAGAAGTCGAGATGGTTGCCGATTTAACCAGGGAGTTCATTACCGTGGCCAAAGAGGTCGACGAAGCTCTGAAATCAGCGTTTGAAACTGTCGGTCTTAACCAACCTGACTCACCATCCATTTCGGGTCAGGTAGAGTTTTCTTTTGGAGACATTTTTACGGATTTGGGAGATCTGCCCGGCGATTTTTCTGATGGCATGGCTAGGGAATATCTCACGTAGATGGCGAGAAAGAGAAATGCCGAGCGAATGGCCGCCCGAAAGAAGGGAGAGGCCGCTCGTTTTGAGCCTACCCCGGTTGAATCCTTACAACCCGTTACCGCGAAGGAAGCGACTCAAATCGTTTTGTATGAGACAGAGAGGGAGGCCGAATAGCAGGTCACGAAAGAATGATTGGTTCTATAGACACCCCATTTTTGACCGTCCTCAAGACTTGGACGTCATCGTTTGAACATTTGATGATTATCTATGTTCGTGTTCGTCTTGAGTTCTCAAAGGTTTCGGCAGCGCGCCTTGCCTTGAAACCTCTTGACTTGTTTGTTTTGTGCTCGGTTGTAGACCAAACACTTGTGTGTTTGTTTCTAACGGCAGGGAATGGCTTGATGGCCATCCCCACACTTCACCGGCCATGGCTTGAGGCCACCGGCCCTGTTTTGTTGCTACTGGCCATTGGTGATGGCTTGTCGGCACTCTTTCTGGTCGGTCGACCATTTATTTGGTCATTTGTCATTTTGGCTGGCCGACCACTGTGCATCTGCTTTTGGCAGATATTTTATGCCAGCTGTGATAGCTGGCATAAACTTTGCACCCCCTCCATACACGTGTATGGAGGGATTTCACTCTTGCTTAGCTTGTTTTGTAAGCTTTGCAAGAGTTAGAATTCTATAAGAGGAGGGCTTCTCCTCCCTCCTCAAGGGTTCCAAAAAAATTCTAGAGCTTTGAGATTAGGGTTAGAGGATTGTGTATCTATCCTATCTCTATATCTCCCTCTCTTCCATATTGTGTGTGTATTAAGGTGTTTTGCTCATAGTTTTGCATACAAACACCTAGTATTACACTTTCCTTTGGCTATTGAGGTACTAGGGAGTGATTTTCAGAGTTCTTGAGTTGATCTAAGCTTGGAGAGACCAGCTGGAGCATTGTTCTTAAAGAGGTCTTCAATGGTAAGAACTTTACCCCTTTATTCCCCATTTTTGCTTAGGCTTTTAGCCATCCTTGCATCTGTTTTTAAGCTTTGTGTATAACTAATAAAAGTTCTAATTTTGAGTGCTTAAAATAGTTGTTTAAGGCTATTTTGGTGTTTGGGATTGTTTGACCCCTCTTAGGCCTTGTTTGGCCTCATTTTTTGTGCATTTTTGGTGAGCTCCGGGACCACCTTGTTTTGGCCTCCTCACCATTGAAATCCAGAGGGATTTTAGTGGTGAGGATAGTGCTTTAAGGTCCTAGGAAGGAGAGGGCCATCCCCTCTCCTTGTTACCTTCAAAACTTGTCATTTTAGCCTCATGTGTGAGCACCTCTCTTAAATTCATGTTGGCCATGTCTTAGGTAGTATTTGTGCTTATTTTTTTCATGATATAGCACTATTTTTACTTGGTTTAGACACACCATGCATGCTTTGCATACTTGTCTTGTAATGCCATAAAATTGCCTTAACATGCTTTGTGCTTTGAGCCTTGTTTTTAGTATGATTTTGGCTTAGCTTTGTGAAGCTTTTGTGCATGATTTAGTATGTTTAAGGTCTTTTTGGAGTTGTTTTGGCCATCCATGACATGCTTTGTATAGCCACCTTGCATTTTGGCTTGTTAGCCTTGGGTGTGTGAGTGTTGAACATGCATTACTTGGCTTGTTTCAGTGGTTTGGCACCACTTCTGGCATCAGTTCAGTCCTTGTGGTATGCTTGTATGCTTGCTTTCAATATTCCTTTAAGACCTTAAAGAGTTTGTGTTTCATGCTCCATGAATGTGTCATTGCGTATGCCATCATGTTTAGGCCTCTAGGATGCCATGTCAATGTGTCTTTGGCTTTGTTTTAACATGCTAAAACTTTGATTTTGGTTGTTCAAATCATGTCATGTTTGGTTTTGCTAAGTGTAGTTCAATACCTCTTTGGTGAGCCTTAGGCCTTGGACAATGTTGCATGCTATGCTTGTCTTGTTTAGTTGGTTTGGCACTATCCTTAACATGATTTTTAGAGCTTGATATGTATGCCATATGTCCATGTTTATCTTCTTTTAAGTGTTCTTAAAAGTTGTCTCTTTGATGCTTAAGTGTTGGACCATGTTTGCATGCATGTTTGTATGTAAATTTGACCTCATTTCCATAGCATTTGGCCATTGTTTTGGACCTAGTAGAGGGCTGTCCATCTTGGTGTAAGTCCATTGTTCGCATGTTGTTGCATGCTCACCTTGTGTGTTGTTGTATACTTGCCCCCCCTTTTGTTGCATGCTATGTATATATCTACTAACATGTTATTACATGCTTAATTGCGCATTTGGCATGAATCTTTGGTTAAGTTGCTTAACGTGTTGTTACATGTCTTGCATACTTGTATGCTTAAGTTGCATCTCGTATGCTTGTTAGCTTGCATACTTGCCACATGTTTGAGTTGTTTATATGCTTTCCCTCATGCTCATGGTGCATACTTAGCTTGCATGCCTAGGTTGCATTGCATTTTGCATGCATGCCTTGCCTCTTGAATCACCATGATAGAGGTTGGGTCCATTGTGTGTTTTGTGTGCATTACATTTAACATCAAAATGCACACTTGACTTCTTGGACCATCACGCATTGAAATGCGCGATTGGTGGTCCGAGGGTCGAGTACCAAACTCTCTTGAGTCCACAACATGATGGGGAGAGTGGTTATGCAAACATTTGCTTTGAGATGCATTGCTATGTCTTGTCTGCCCTCTGCTGCTGTCAAAACAGGGTTCTGCAGGAATGGATGGCCGACCGACCACCTTCAGTGCCGATCGACCAACAATGGATGGTCGATGACCATTTTACCATGGCTGGTGATGTTTTCTCTTGGCCGGTGACCTTCCACAGTGATCAGGGAGTGGTGCTGAAGCATCCTTGGGACTTGTGTAGTTGTCAGAACGGGAGAGCAGTGTAAACAGAGGCATCTTGTGCATGGCGACGGGTTTCTGAGCAAAGCCGAGCATTCACGCATTTGTTCCTCTCCCCAAGGCTGTTTATTGTTTTCTTAACTTAATTAATCTGTTAATTAGTTAAGTAATTTGTAATAATTAATTAGCTTGTTAGTTAGTCAATTTGTACTATTCTTTCGGAACCTCCGAGCGAGGGCGAATTTGTAATAAGTGTGCGTGTGTGTGTGAGTGTCTTCCCACCCCACGTCTTTCTCCCTTTTACTTACCTACTTTTGATGGTTAGTATTATGGCATATTTCAATTAGCATCCTTATGCTATGCATGCGTGCATTCATTCATCTGTATTGCATGCACCGGGCTCAGCGCATCATACTAATTGCATAGTATTTCAAATCTAACTTGAATACATGTTATGAGTCGTATCTCATATGTCATCTTAGATTAGCCGAGCCTATTCTAGTTGCATTTTACTTGCGATGCATTAGCCATCTTAACATGAACTAGAATCATGCATGATTACTAACTAGTTTCTGTTTTGGCTTGGAGTACTAGGTAAGCATTTACGCTTTAGCATCCTTGCACGTGTGTGAGTGTTGCCATGACAACATGCTTACCATGAGGCTATTTGCATATGTGATATAACTGTCTGAATGCCTGTGGGTGAAGGTTGGATTGCTTGAGTTGGAACAACTCGTTGAAATCTGTGTTTTAGCCTACTTGCGAGTAGCAAAATTCAAACTGTCTTTCAAACGAGCGGATATGCAATGCTTTGTTCCAAATTAGGCGATCTAGTCTATACTTTTGTGTTGTGCGCATCACATAGTAATTCTAGGCTAATAACCGGAATAAGAACGCATAATGTTTTCAAAACTCGATATCATGGTTAGTAGAGGCCGATCTACGGATTGGGCGAGCGGGGGTGCTCATAGCTAACCTTCCCTAATCGTACCCAAGTTCCCGAGCCGAGGCAACTTTGGTGATGATGGACACGTGGCCTTAGGCACGAGTCAGGGTTTCTTAAATTCCCCCAAAATAAAATATTTAGGTGGTGACTTTGTATCTGGCAAAGCAGTCCATGTTTGGCACTTCTTTCTAAAAATCTGTTTTCAAAACGATTTGTCAGATTTGGACTCTTTGGTGATTTATCAGTCTCGCATTGCACATTGCGAGATCATATTAAGAACCGACACAAATTGAGTCCGAGCTGTAGTGAGGCCCACGAGAGTGCATCTACAGGTTCGTAAAGAACGGGGCGAAAAACGTAATGCCGAGGGAGACGCAGGCTCAGAGGATAGTCTTGTTAGCAAAAGGCCTCGTCTAGAGGAATCCGACGTGGTTGTCCCTTTTCTTGTTCTACCAAAGATCAAAAACATGTCAATCTCTAATGACGCATCCGTCATAAAGGATCCGGCCGTAGCATTGAGTTTGGCCGCCTCAGTTTCACTGCCGGCTGATAAGGCCACCTTTCAAGAAGAGCCAGATTTGGAGCTTATAACGTTCGCTGCCCAGTCGGCCCTTCTGCTTTGTATACGATACTCTTTTATGCTTATTTGATTTGGTTTGCATACTGTATTTCTTGATGTGATGATCCTGATTTGTTTTGCAGACGACTGGAAGGATAGCCGAACTAGGCCGCCAGCAGCAAGATGCCGCTGAAAGAATTGGTTGCTTAAAGTCTGAAGTTGAAGGTGAAAGGAATAGGGCCGAGTTTGAGGCTATGAGGGCCACTATGGAAAATGCTCAAGCCGAAGCGGAGATGGAAAGGGCTCAGACTGCTGACCAGCTCAGATCCAAAGCCGAGGATAAGGCGAACGCGAGCGAGGTATCGCTCGAGTTAGCCAAGGAGGCGCTTGCCAAGGCAGAGGCTGAGTTAAAGGAGTTGAAGGCGGCCAAGGAAGAAGCCGAATCTGAAGTTTCTACGGTGCTTGAGGCTGGGAAGTGCGCTGCCTTCAAGGAATACGTAGACGAAGTCCCCAAATTCGAAAATCGGGGATTCAAACACGGGTGGCTCAAAGCCCTTTCTGCCGTTGGAGCTACATTGGCCGTGCCAAATCCATACGAGCAAGTGGACGTTGAGCCACTTGAGTCTGATCACGAGGATTGATCTGGGAGACATTCTAGTTTTATTAAGTATATTCAATGTACCTTTTTTGGATTTTCACATGTAAAATGTCCGCTGCCAACGCCCAGTTTATGAATGAAAATTTTATATGCTCTCAAGTTGTTGTTTGTATTGTCTGTTATATGAGAGTATAGTTAGGAGAGTCAGCAGTTAGAACAAAATATCAAGTATGCGTGGAACGGCTGGGGCACTCGAGCTGTATAGATTGATGAATCTGCCCTTGCCCCAGCTGATTCACGAACGTAGAACGCCGAATAAAACGTAATAAATTTTGCACGCAAGAATCGATTTGTGGGGCGGCTGGGGCACTCGAGCCGTATAGATTGATGAATCTGCCCTTGCCCTAGCTAGGTCATCAGCGTAGAACGCCGTATATCAGCGGTTGATGGGGCGATTGACACTCGTACAAGATGGGCTATTGACACTTTAGTATTAATGAGATAGCCTCAGAGATGCTGCTCTTGTAGAGAATAAATGGGCGTGTACTTTGTGAACGAGGGTCCTATTTACGTGCTAAATGAGCATCTCAGTCCTGCTCTTTGAGGAAGGAGAAACAAGTGTGAATGTCAAATAAGCTTTTTTTCAACAGCAGAGGTCAAGCGAAGACGCTAGCTGAGCTAGGAGGTGCCATGAATCGAAGCGGTGAACTGTCACGCACGGGCAGTAGGACGTCGAGGGGTCGGGAGAGACACCAATCTCCTTGACATCGAAGTAGATCGCCTAGGAAAGATAGTTAGCCATAGCATAAGTCTCTTCAATCTCATTCTGGAAGGGAATCCGACGCAACCCCTTGCCCATTGAGTTTTGCAGTCTTTGTGGGTAACAGACCGATGACGGAGGCGGATTCCATCATTTGAGACCCAAATATGGTAGTTGAGTTTGCTCAACAGATTTTTCTGTCCGAAGTTCAGCAGTCGATGGTAGGCCGTCTGGACTTTGAAGTGTTTCGTGAAGGCATTCATGGGGCGGTGAGGGGACTTTACACGACTTATGAGATCGGTATGCGTCTCCGCGCCACTCGTCGGGACATAGAATAGAGAGACGAACGCATTCGGAAGTTAGAAGCTCGCGCCGAAAAGTCCAAGTGCGAGCTGAGGAAAAACAAACCCGCGTCGCCCCAATCAGCCATCCCCCCCAACCCGGTTGTCGCAGAGAGGGTTACTCAGAGGCTGATTAGTGATGCGATCGCCGATTGTAATACGGCGAGCATATTTGCGATCGAGACTGCGGGAAACGTGGCCTATGAAAAGGGCTTTCATGACGGCCGACTGGTCGGAATTCAGAAGACCAAAGAGAAGCTCGCCGAGGAAGTTTGCCGATGTGAGAATTGTGGCTTTAAGCATGGTTAGATCAGGGCATGTCAAGCCACGGAAGCTCTCCGGGCGTCGGGAATTAATTAGGCACT
Source organism: Camellia lanceoleosa (assembly GCA_025200525.1). Classification (NCBI taxonomy): domain Eukaryota; kingdom Viridiplantae; phylum Streptophyta; class Magnoliopsida; order Ericales; family Theaceae; genus Camellia; species Camellia lanceoleosa. The sequence goes on along the minus strand of CM045760.1, from coordinate 73,967,994 downwards.
GCCACTCTACCAACGTAATCATTTTCCGTTTTCTGCTTTTGAAGTCGAGAAGAGTGAGGATGAGGACGACGCCGTATAAAAATACTATGTAATTGTGTAATTGTTTCCTGATTGAATAAAACGTCCTATTTTAAATGTTTCATTGTAATTTACATTTGGCACACATGTGTTTGCATATGTTTTCATTGGTCATTTAATTCCGAACGGTTATGTGCCGGGTTGTCACGATCGCTCCGCCGATTAGGCATTGAATTCGGAGGCTTATATCGGTGAAGGCATGATGCATCGATGAGGCTCGAAATTCGGAGGCTTAATCGGCCCAAACATGCCATGCTCCAAGGGCTTCGAATCCGGAAACTATCATCCCATCTTTAATTGCCATAACTAGTCAATCTGAACTCCAAAAAGCCAAAAATTAGTACATGGAGTGGCTATGGCAAATATCAACCAGCATTCATCTTTTGGAGTTCAGTATTAATGACATTGCTTTGGGGTCACTACAACGATTAAAAATAAATTGCTTCGGACTTTTCGCCCTAGTAGTTTCACTTACTGTGTTCAGACTTGCTTTAAAACAAGTTTGTTGCATAGGGCAAACAAATGTGAATGTCAAATGGATTTTTTTTTTTTCGACAGCAAAAGAGAGGCTCAAACTTTGGTTGAGCTCGATACCGCAATGAATCGCAGAAGAGAGCCCACCCGTGCGAGAGGTGGGGCGTTCAATGAACAAGAAAAATGTTAGCCTCCAAGTCGTCGAAGCAGATCACCCCGAAGGAAGGGAGAGGCCGACGTAGTGCTACAACCGTTGAATTTTACAGTTTTCATGGGGAATTCCTTTCTTGTCCTGGATCTTGGCCTTGACATTGTCTATGGTGTCAAGGCTCTCGACCTTAAGGATGATTTTCGCGCCAGTGTGAACATTGTGGATTCAAGCGAGATCAGATCAAAGAATCTTGAGCTACGGACGCTCTCGGCATCGACCCGGCGCTGCTGCTACCTTCACGATCACTTCCCATCTTTTGCCTTCAAAATTTGAGAAGGGTGAGGATGAATGTGACGCCGTATGAAAGTAGACTTTGTAATGCTTGAACGCGAATTGCGTTTTTTGTAATTATTGTTTAATCGAATAAAATGTTTTCTTTTTAAAAGTTTGTATCTCATTGTGAATTTTTGTTAAGCATCTTACTTTGAGTGTTGGTACGTTTTGTTTTGTTTATGCCATTGTGCCGGTGCGAGTTACATCTCTCTTCTCCGATTCCAAATTCGGAATGTTATTCGGCTTTTGGATGCTTTATTGACCCAATGGCGTTATGCGCTGAGGGGGCTCCGAATCCGGAGGCTTGACTTAGCCAATCGTGATATCCACGAAGGGTGCTCCGAATCCAGAGACTTTATCGGCCCAACAGCGTCATGCGCCGAGGGGGCTTCGAATCTGGAGGCTTTACTTGGCCAATCGTGATATCCACGAAGGGCGCTCCGAATCCGGAGGCTTGACTCTGCCAATTGTGATATCCACGAAGGGCACTCCGAATCCGAAGGCTTTATCGGCCCAACGACGTCATGCGCCAAGGGGGCTCCCAATCCAGAGGCTTTATCGGCCCAACAGCATCATGCGCCGAAGGGGCTCCGAATCTGGAGGCTTTACTTGGCCAATCGTGATATCCACGAAGGGCGCTCTGAATTCGGAGTCTTTATCAGCCTAACGACGTCATGCGCCGAGGGGGCTCCGAATCCGGAGGCTTTATCGGCCCGACGGCGTCATGCGCCGAAGGGGCTTTGAATTCAGAGACTTTATCGGCCCAACGGCGTCATGCACCGAGGAGGCTCCGAATCCGGAGGCTTTACTTGGCCAATCGTGATATCCATGAGGGGCGCTCCAAATCTGGAGACTTTATCGGCCCTACGGCGTCATGCGCCGAGAGGGCTCCGAATCCGGAGGCTTTACTTGGCCAATCGAGATATCCACGAAGGGCGCTCCGAATCCGGAGGCTTTATCAGCCCAACGACATCATGTGCTGAGGGGGCTATTTGGACGGAATGCCCTTTGTAATTAGATTTTGTAGAGGATGGGATTATATCTGCCTAACAAGAATCCTTTCATTACAAAAGAGGAATATGTACATGGAGAATCATTCTAGAACTGAGATCATTCCCCACAAGTCGGGTTTAGTGACAATTCTCGAATTCCAGGGATGTAACATGTTTTTGGGCCGATATGGAATCCTTCCGATGATGGCCACGTCAGTCGAGGATGTTTCGATTCGGTATTTCGGCAGAAGGATAAAATGTTGGTGCGGAATGCTGGGAACCACAGATTTGCTCAATACCGTGTTCAGTAGGAAAGCGCAGCAGCTGATGGTAGGTGCCAGGCACGGCTTTGATAGCATGCAACCAAGTTCACCCCATGATGAGATTATACGGCGATGGGAGTTTGATGACCAAGAATTCTACATCTGCCGTTCGGGAGCCGACTCGAACAGGTAGTGTGATCTTCCCCAACGGATACTCTGGATTGGCATTGAAGCCAAACAATGGATGGGGAGTCGGAGACAGGTCCAATTGATTGAAATCGAGTTTGACGAAGGTTTTGTAATACATAACCTCCGAAGTGCTTCCTTGATCTATGAAGACGTGTTCAACGATGAATCGATTTACATGTAGCTCAATGACCAATGGATCAATATGGGGAAGTGTTACGCCGATAAGATTGGAATCGTTGAAGACAATACTCGGACCTTCGTGGGGCTGCTTCGATAGTGTGCATTGCTTCTGGGGGCCTTGAATTACGTATATGGCAGGTAGCGTTGGAAGATCGTATATCATATGAATGATGTCGAGCGGAGGCGAATCCTGCCGAAGGGCAATAGTTTTGATTGCGTTCTTTCGTACGTGTTGCTGAAACCGACCGTCTTACACCAATTCCTCAAGGTGGTCTTTCAGAGCATAGTAGCTGTCTTTATCTTGACCGTGATCTTTGTGATAGTCACACCGTCTGTCCTGTCTTCTTGTGTCGGGAGGTCCCACCATTTTGGATGGCCATTTAAAAAAAGAAAGATGTTGGATTTGGGACATAACCGAGCTGATTGAATCTGACAGCTCCGTATATTTCTTGTCGGCGCACTTTGTGCACCTATTATCAACTTGCAATTGCTCATTTGTCCGGTGTGGGCACTGATCGCTTGGTCGGCGATAATCTCGTTTCTTATCTTGTTTAGTCCGTTGGCGTATGTCAGGTCTCTGAGGAGGTACGGAACTTATTGGCTGGGCAATTTCAGGGGGGGCCGTTTTGGTGGTACTATGTCCAGCTTTAACCCGCAAAGCGTCATCTTCTACTTTGCAGTATTCTTCTACTTTCTTCATCAACCCCCAGACTGTTTTAGGGGGTCTTCTGGTCAAGGAACTGCGGAGGGACTATCTGGGTGTAGTCCCATTTTGAAGGTGGTGATGGCCATGGAGTCATTGCAAGCATCATCTACAAGATTAAAGCATTCCCAATAGCGTGTTGAATATGCTCTTAATGTCTCTCCTGGCAGGACTTGCATTGCCCAAAGAGAGTCGGCTTGTTTTGGCTGGACCTCGTTTGTGATGAATCTGGCCCTAAAAGACTTCTGTAATTGGTGGAAGGTTTTGATCGAAGCCGGCTCCAGTTTGTAATACCACCTGACAGCCAGTGGTCCCAAACTGCTGGGGAATATCCGGCACATGAGGGCTTCGTCATCTGCATGCAATGTCATGGCTTGCTTGTAGTGACGGATATGATCAGTGGGGTCTGACTTGCCATTATAGAGAGTAAATGACGGAGCTTTAAACTTTTTGGGCAAGATTGCCCTGGCGATCCGTTGCACGAAAGGATCATGCTGGTCCTCGTCATCTGAGCTGTTTCTTCTGCGCTTATGCCTTACGCGTGGGCCCTCTTCAGAGGAGCTGGATGTTGCAGGTCGTCCTTTTTTTTTGGGCTCCGGAGATAGTGAGTAGGAGTCGCTATCAATGTCTTGTTGCTGGGCTCGAGGTCGTTCCGGGTCTTGGCGCACGGCTTGTTTGGACTTTGCCACCTCCAGTGCCAAATTCTGACAGAGACGCTCATTCTCAGCGATCATGTTCTCCAACCACTGCTCATTTTGCTTTGCCTACTCCATGACCACCTGCATTGCCTCATGTTCTGGAGTCGAAGATGAACCGAAGTTCAAAGCGCGTCTTACTGGGTTAGGCTCCGGGCCGTGCATGTTTGTTGGAGTGAAGTCGTCTATCTGTGTGGTGTCATCAGCGACTATTGGAGGGTCCTCCGTCGCGTCCGCCATGAATGTGCTTGAGTATTCCCATAGACGGCGCCAATTGTGGGGAAGTGGTTTTGGAAATACTCTTCTGATCCTGGGGGACGCTCGTGATCCTCTTCTAACCATGAGAGGAAAATGAAGAATCCGGTTGGTCATGCCTGGATTAGCTCTCCGACGATCAAGTCCAATCCCTTTTCAAGATTGCTTGTGTTCTAAGTTAAGTACCACTAAATATTACCACCTTCTCAGTTTGCTATTCTTTTATTTATACTCATTCCCTGGACCTTGAGGCCAGGTCCACTTTTCGCTCATTATTTTCATATTTACTCGGCTCCATAGCTCAGTACCTATTCGGCCTATCTACCTTTTATATTTGGCATCCTGATGGTTCTGGATGGAGTCGGGCAATACCTGTGTTAAAGTATGCATTCTTTAAAATCCGGCTCTCACACTATCAATCATTCCACAATCTGTATCCGTATACAAAAAATGAATCACTTTAAATGTCAAAGTCCATACAAACCAACAATTGTCCAAACTAAAATAATAATTCTATACAAAATATAGAATCATACAAAAATCAAAGCCCTCCGTATACAAAAAATACTTTCACAAAAGCAGAGGAAGACACAGTTAGCAGGATTATACAAAAGTGTCAAGTGTCCTCCGTAAACAAAAATGTAGACTATCCACAAGTCCACACCAAAAGCCATCCACAAAAAATAAAAAAAACGATTACATCCATTACAAAATATCAATTCAGAAAAACATAGAAAAAAGGTTGTAATATCATGCATTTAAGGTAGAACAATCTATAAAAACATTTTTTTGAAATACAATCATATGTATATATCATGAAAGATTTATTTCAAACTTGATTTCAATTTACAAATAATACAATTTTTAGGAGCATACCTCTTCATAAAATAAATTTTTATGAGTAGAATTTTTTGGTGGTAAATTTATTTTAACTCTTCTTCATTCTCATTTTCCTAATCAAAGTAAAATGATTGAATAATCTACAGGGTTATCTCCATAACTATATCATACTTTCTTAATACCTTTTACCACCCAAAGACCACCATGTACGATGAAACAATGGCATCATTTGCAATGAAAATGTTGAACATTTATTGGATGTCAAACTCTCCCTTTTTCGAATAAGTTTAAGTTGTTTCTGGCTGTAACTCCCAAACTACGTGTGCTAATGACATTCTATCGGCTGTCACAAGTCCTATATGTCATGGAGAAGCTGGCCGTGATATCCCTACAGTGGTTCCGGGGCTGTTTCGATTTTTCGCTCCCTTAACGCCCTTTTTTGGTTAAGCTTAAGGCATTTTTGGCTCTAACTCCCAACCTACACATGCTAATTACATTTTGTCTATTGTCACAGGTCCTATTTTTCATGGTGAAGGTGGCCGTGACATTCATACGGTGGTTCGAGGGCTGATTCGCATTTTCACCTCCTTAACGCCCTTTTTTGGTTAAGTTTAAAGCGTTTTTGGCTCTAACTCCCAACCTAAACATGCTAATTACATTCCATCTTCTTTCATAGGTTTTATTTGCCACAATGAAGGTGGCTGTGACATCTGTATGCTAGTTCGGAAGCTGTTTCACATTTTCCTCCTTAATGCCCTTTTTCGGTTAAGTTTTAGGCATTTTTAGCTCTAACTCCCAACCTACACGTGCTAATTACATTCTGTCTATTGTCATAAATCCTATTTTCCACGGGGAAGGTGGCCGTGACTTCCCTACGGTGGTTTGGAAGCAGTTTCGCATTTTCTTCTCCTTAACGCCCTTTTTCGGTTTAGTTTAAGGCATTTTTGTCTCTAAGTCCCAACCTACACGTGCTAATTACATTCCGTCTATTGTCAGAGGTCCTATTTTTCATGAGAAAGGTGGCTGTGACATTTGTATGGTGGTTCGGGGTGGGATTCGCATTTTCGCCCCCTTAACGCCCTTTTTTGGTTAACTTTAAGGAGTTTTTGGCTCTAACTCCCAACCTAAATGTGCTAATTACATGTCGTCTACTGTCACAGGTCCTATTTGCCACGGGGAAGGTGGCCATGACATTTGTATGGTGGTTCGGAAGCTATTTCGCATTTTTGCCCCCTTAACGTCCTTTTTCTGTTAAGTTTAGGGCGTTTTTTGCTCTAACTCCCAACCTAAACGTGCTAATTACATTTTGTCTATTGTCACAGGTCCTATTTTCCATAGGGAAGGTGGCTGTGATATCCCTACGGTGGTTTGGAAGCTGTTTCGCATTTTCTTCTCCTTAACGCCCTTTTTCAGTTAAGTTTAAGGTATTTTTGGCTCTAACTCCCAACCTACAAGTGCTAATTACATTCAATCTATTGTCACAAGTCCTATTTATCATGGCAAAGGTGGCCGTGACATCCGTACAGTGATTCGCGGGCTGATTCGCATTTTTGCCTCTTTAACGCCCTTTTTTGGTTAAGTTTAAGGCGTTTTTGGCTCTAACTCCTAACCTAAACGTACTAATTACATTCCATCTATTGTCACATGTTCTATTTGCCACAGGAAAGGTGGCCGTGACATCTGTATGTTGGTTCAGAAGCTTTTCGCATTTTCGCCCCCTTAATGCCCTTTTTCGGTTAAGTTTAAGGCGTTTTTAGCTCTAACTCCCAACCAACACGTGCTAATTGCATTCTGTCTGTTGTCACAGGTCCTATTTGTCATGGTGAAGGTGGCCGTGACATCCGTACAGTGGTTCGGGGGCTGATTCTCATTTTCGCCCCCTTAACGCCCTTTTTCGGTTAAGTTTAATGCGTTTTAAGATCTAACTCCCAAACTACGTGTGCTAATTACATTCTGTCTATTCTTACATGTTGTATTTGTGACAGGGAAGGTGGCCATGACATCCGTACGATGGTTCGGGCGTTGTTTTGCATTTTCGCCCTCTTAACGCCCTTTTTCAATTAAGTTTAAGGCGTTTTCGGCTCTAACTCCCAAATTACGTGTGCTAATGACATTCCATCTATTGTGACAGGTCTTTTTTGTCACGAGGAAGGTGGTCGTGACATCCGTACAGTGGTCTGGGGGCTGTTTCCCATTTTCGCCCCCTTATCACCCTTTTTCGAGTGCTAATTAAGGTGTTTTGCCATAGGTCCTCTATGTTTTTTTTTTTTTTAGTTTAAGGACGCTAACTACCCATCTCTTCACCAACCTCATCATTGACCTAAGACTATCACACTTCCATAAATTTATTTAATTCTACATCTAGAATCTAACTTGAGACTGTTCGCTGTCGGAAAGCCCTTTTTTGACTAAGTTTAGGACGTATTCAGCTCTAACTCTCAACCTACGAGTCTGAATTATATTCTATCAGTTATCACAAGTCCTATTTGTCATGGGGAAGCTATCTGTGAGAGCCACATGGTAGTTCGGAGGCTGTTTTGAATTTTTACCCCCGGAAAGCCCTTTTTCGACTAAGTTTAGTTTTATGTTTATGTTTTCATTTTGTTTGTAAATTATAAATAGAAAACTTAATTAGTATACTATTTTTTCTTTTAAAGCCTCTTTCTTTTCGCCATCATTACTAAACAAAAAGTAACAATTTTGGAATGAAGAAAATTGCTAATATATCAGCATGTCTTTAATCATAATCTCTGCAACCCCTGAAACATGGAAACAAAAGTATAGGCTATTAAATTAATCCACTTCAAATAATAATATCAATAGCGGCAATGAATGAGTAACAGAAACTGAACACACACCATCTGGGCTAGCAACAATATTACCCAAATCTCCCGCGTGATGCTCTTTATCAGAAAGAGCTCCGTGATCCTTCTTGAATGGATTAAAATGAGGTCCTGCTATTATAAATAATTCATCAAATCAAAAGAACATAGATTAAAAAGTGCCAAGGGAAAAACTTAAGAAACATCCTAGGAAGTTGCCCAAAGACCTTTCTAAGCTACATGGCATACAAGAAATCACAAATATAGTATTTGTCGAAACTCGTAATACCCACATAGAACCCTTCAACGATTTTTATATATCCAATCAATTCAATGCATGCAAAAATGTTAAAGACAGAAAAAAAAAAAAAAAACAAAACAAAACAAAAAAATTGTAAAGACAGTAATAATAATAATAATAATAACAATAATAATAATAATAATAATAATTAGTTTTTAAGATAATCTGCAGATTAGTATTGAATGTACGAAACATAAAACATCTGAAAATGTTCATGTTTTGTGCTTGGAATACATGTCACATAGATTTTATATTCTTGGGATTTAAATTTTATATTAGATGAGTATTTTGAGTGTAAATTCAAATTGGTTCCTTATGAAGACCAGTCTGATGACGAGCACAACACCTATGAAATTTACATTGGTGTGTTTTTGCTTCATCTAAGTGGCAACAGTGCTTAGAAAGAACAATTACACTTGAACGACTAGAAAAAAGGCATAGAATTTCCTTGTACAATTGTTTTTAAATCTTACCTGTTATGCACAATAAAATTCCACCCAATGACATCCATCTATCTTTTCTTGTCTTCTTCAAGAACTTGAACATGTAACATGGGGAAAGAGCTTTATAAACATGTGGGTTTCAGTGCAATATACTGTACAAGCCAAGGGCACTGATGCATATCAGCCAAGTCAACAGCACTGGTGCAAAAACGATGCCAAACTGATGTATGCCATAGTGTTGTAATGCAAATAGACAGACTAATATGATGCAAGTAATCGGAATCACCGCATCAGCAAATGGAGGCATAGATATAGATGGTGCCATAGTGTGCCATAGTGTTGTAATGCTATTAGTTTATTTGAGTTGTCAAAAATTAAATGGTTTTCATCTAAAACTATCTTTACTAGGATAGGCACTAAATATTCATCACCACTGTGGTCATACAGAACTCACTTGAATCAGTTAATTAGATTTCTGTTGATTCCATTTCCACAATGTAGTTCATGATAGATCATTTGGTTAGAACATTTTTTTTATAATATTCCACAATTGTATTTCATAAAAAAAAATGGTTAGAACATTTTTTTTACATAAGTTTGGAATTTTTCAAAAACAAATATTTCTTTTTGCTGAAAAGGAAAAGTATGGATTGGAATGTTCCATATTATATCAATCTGTTAATCAATCTTTCACTCAAATTTGATGAAAAAAAAAAGAAAAAAAAGAAAGAGAGAGATAGTAAAGATTGGAGATCCAAACACAAAGAAAACAACTTAACACACACACACACAAAATTTCGAGATGCCATTGTCCATTAAGATATTGAATTTTCTACAATCATGGTCTCATAATATAGAGCAAACAGAAATATGTAAAACTTATTCTTTAATCAAAAGGCAATCAAGCAATATCATGTTGGCAGGGGCACGAAATTAAGAAAGAAACAAATCTGGAAACAACCAAAATCTAGAAACAATGTAGTTCATGATAGATCTAGAGCATATTGCACAACCAAAATTAAAACAAAGGCAAAAAGTAAATTTAATAGTTCATTATAACTAACGTAAGGCTTTTCTTTTTCACCATTTCTTTTTTTGAAAAACAGATATATCTTATGCCAGACCAGTTTGGTAATCGATACCAGGGTGTAGAAGTTAATCCAAAGAAGAATTTAGCTGAAAGTATGAGTCACAGAAGTATTTGAATTTGAGGCCATTCTACCAATAATCTATCAGACCGTCACGTTGCATCAATAGACAAAGAACAAAAACAGTTCTCAACTCATGTTCAAAACTACTTCAAATTTGGGTGAATTGATTCAATACGAGCAACTGAGATCACTAATTTCTCAATTTTTATTCCGCTTCAAAGAAATTAAGATAAAATCTATTGTATAATAAATAGTTACAAATAATACATTGTTTATTTTTAATGTCGCCTATGTGAACTGTTGAGAAAATGATAATTCTTTCACACTACAAACTTTTAACTATACTTTTTATTCTTGTACAAATGCCTAAATGAATGATTTAATAATAACTAAACTAACATTAACACCTTAAATATGGTATATGAAAGTCATTGCCATGCTACAGTATTGGTGTTGATCGTGTAGTTGGAACTTGGAGTTGTTGTCAATGTCCATCTCTACAGTGTTCTCCACTGCTGTGGCTCCCCTTGGGAACTTAGAAGAGGCACAGAATAATATCAAACCTTCCCTAAAGGAAAATTACTGAAGATAATATAGCCAATAAGATTGATAAAGTAATAAAATAAATGCAGAAATTACAAGAAAATTACAATTAAAGAAGGGAGATCAATAGCATATGATCACTGTATCAGATTGCTATCATTAAAAACAATATTCCATTTTTCCTTAGTCTTATAAATTTTGAGATTGGTCATTGATTATGGGTTTGAATCTTATAAATTTCTTCTCTTTCAAATCCATAAAACGAAAATCAAACCCATTTTCGACATGAAGAATATCATAATTTCATAGAAATCAAACACTTCAACCAAACCCATTAACGAAATCAACACAAAATTAAACTAAAAAAAAAAATCATATAAACCCTAGATGAAGTGTGAGAAATGGGGAAATAGGAAAATGAAGAAAGAGAGAGAAATAAAGAGAGAGGGAACCAGAGAGATGGCTCGACAGAGAGAGAGAGAGACCTAGATCGACAACGAGGGAGAGGACCGAGCATGATAGTGACAAACCTGTGATTTGTGGCAGTGTTGGTGGTGATTTCGGCGATGGCGATGGCGACGTGAGACGGTGGGGATGGATGGTGGCCAGCGACAGTGATGGTGACAGTTGGTGGTGAGAGGCAGAGGCAGAGGGAGAACCACTGAAGAGAAAGAAAGAAGAGACGCTGGTTTGTGGTTTGGAAACCAAATATATATATCTATATAATAAGGGAAGATAGTTTTTGAAAATGTATAAAATGTATGATAGATAGATTTGATTTCAAAGGCTTAGATCAATTCTAATAAATATCAATGGTTCAAAAGAAGGTTTGGTTCAAAAGAAGCTTTTATTCTCGCCCAAATGCTCATCTCTCTCTCTCCCACTTCTGCAAAATACGTCTACCCTTCTCTGCACGTTCTCTCTCTCTCTCACACACACTTCTGCCAAACACATCTATAGACCTAAAAAGGAAGACCGACACCCGCCTTCCTCGGTAGTTTTCCAAATTTTGAGTTCCGCTCATTGCCACCACTGAAGATGAAGATCGAACTCAGCTCCTCGACACCCACCCTCCTCGGCTTCCTTTGAACTCGCACCCCTCCCTCTTCGCTCGGCTCCCTTCAAACCCATCCTTTAGGTAATTTTAGTGTTTCTTAATGTTGTGTTGCGTCTCCCCTTCTCTCTCTGTGTTTGTTTTTGGCTGTTGGATCACCGCCATTGAAGATCACCCACCATTCGCACGTGCACCCCTCCCGCTTCGCTTGGCTCCGTTCAAACCCATTGTTCTTCAATTCAACAGAGGTAAGTTCTTCAGTTCTTTGCTTACATTAGTTTTTGAACTGGAGAATTGTTTCTGCCTCTCTCCTTTTCTCTTTGTTTTTTTTTACCTCTGACGGCTGTGTCTGTTTCCCTAGCATTAATGTGAGAACCCGAATATAAAATTAAGTAAATAATTAAATAATAATAATATTACAATCTCAAATATTTTGATGGTGAATCCTAAAGTGCAAATTAAATATTTGGAGGGTCTTTTAATTAATTTTAAAACCTAAAATAAATTTATGGTGAAAGTCTTCAATTTATAGGCAAGATTAATTTTAAAAAAGAAAAAATAAATAAATTTAAATGCCAAATTAGTAAGCATATTTTGATCTAATAATATAAAGAGATAATAAATTAGAGCCTTTTGGTTAGATATATATAAAACAAAGGATAATTATTTAGAGTTTTGTTTGGATATATATAGAGAGCAACCCCAGTTTTCCTAACAAAAACCCTAACCCTTATTATAATTGTTTTGCACAACACTTTCAACATGTAGCACTTGCCATGAGGGAGAGAGAGAGAGAGAGAGAGAGAGAGAGAGAGAGAGAAATTTCTAGCAACTTTGTGACTGAACAACTCTAAGGTAACAATCAATTTATTCTTCTTCTATTATAGTTTGTTGTTGTATGAGAGGGTTCAAGAAAGTAGTTGGAAAATTTGAAGATCTTTGAAGAACAACTTTGAATTCTCTAGAATATTATGAGAGGCTTAGATTCTTCAATAGTCTCAACTCAAGAATACAAGAGTAAAGGAGATGATGGAGATAACAGATTGGGTGAAGAAGAAGGCAAAATGGCTAAAGAGAGAATAATGGCAAGGCTCTCCTATGGATCTCCCACTTTCACTCTCAAGGTTGATAATGGAGAAGGGAAATTAGTTCGTTCCCAAGAGTTAAATCTCCAAAATCCATCCCTTGTAAAGCTATGGGTGGGTGCTATTTATAGGCACCTCATAATGTAGGATGGAGCCCATGTGCAAGGCACATGGGGAATATTCTCTCTAACCACCTTGTCTGAGGAGGTGACCTCTCCGAGGATGAGGAAAACCCCGAAGAGGAGATTAACCCCTTGGCAAACCCTTCTTCTTAGCCACACCTAACCAATGATCCCCAATCATCCCAAAGGGTCAGGAGTAGTCCTAGAGGACGTCCTGCCGCATCAGGGTCAGGGGTAGTTCAAGAGAACGCCCTGCCGCAAATATTGTCGAGTCTCAGGGACCCCCTAGATCGTGCCACCTCGACCCGGGTATAGGCTAGTTTAACCGAAGAGTGAATTTATCTCCACTCACCGTCCTCGGAATCGGGTCCTTTGTTCGGACTCCATTACGCCCATGGTTCTGGTGCGTAGATCCCGGAAAGCTCTGAGCCCGCAAGTGTTCTGGGACTCATTAACGGAGCGACTTCTAGATTGCATCTAAATCCGTTCGAAGCCAAGTGCTTCGGACCTCTAGGTTCGTGGATCCGAACCCTTTCGAGTCTGAGTGCCTCGGATCTCTAGGCTTGCTTAATACCCTTTCGAGTCTGAGCCTGAGTAAGTCTCTAGGTTCGTGGATCCAAACCCTTTCGAGGTTGAGTGCCTCAGATCTCTAGGCTTGCTTAATAGCCTTTCGAGTCCGGGCCCGAGTAAGTCTTTAGGTTCGTGGATCCGAACCCTTTCGAGGCTTAGAGCTATTCAGCTCGTTTGACGGCGATAAATCCGGGCCCACCAATCTTGGACTTGCGATAAATTCGGGTCTACTAATCTTGGGCTATTGGGCCTAAATAATTTAGTAGGCTCAAATTAGCCCCTCTTACATTTGCCCCTTGCATGTATGAGAAATTGTAATTTTCTAAGACATGCATAATTTCACCTTGTCAGCCATGCTTCACATTACGTCTTGGCGAATATTTGGTCTTTACAAAGTCCATGGATAAAGCCGAGGGCTCATCGTAATTTACAAATAAAATTGACAACTAACATTAAATAAATATATAACTTTTTCTTTCTTTTTTTTTTTTTTTTTGAACTTTTTTCACTGATTTTTATTTTATTTTATTTTATTTTATTTTATTTTTTTTTTTAACAACTTAGAATATTGATAATGACATTCACTTCTCCAAGTATTGGAAAACGTAATTTCTTTATTCTTGACAAGATAAGCTACACTTTTTCTTTTAGAATACAACTAGCTCACTTTCCATTTTATAGTATAAAAAGGTAAGGTTCATGCACCTTTATTTTTTGATTTGGAAAAAACGGCAGGCTCTTATATATATATATATTCAAATACGAAAGAATATTCCTGACATCACACCATTTTTTCTATTTAAAGAAAGGGATGTCAACCCTAATCAATACCCCTCTCCTTTCTTTTTGCCTCCAGCCGCCAAGCTCCCTAAACAATACATTTCCTTTTTCAGTCGTCTCTCTCTCTCTCTCTCTAAAACAGAGACCAAGCTTCTTCATTTTCAAGAGAAACTTTGCTTCTATAATATTAGACGCCACAGTCGTGCTCTCTTTCTTCAACAAAGAAAGACCCAACTTTCTTCTTCATTTTTTTTGGTCTTCAGCAATCCAGTGGCACAATCTCACTAACGAAATTTTTTTTATTTGCAGGAGATCAAACTCCAAGGACCCATTTCGGCACACTTTCTCTCCAAACTGAGATCAACCCAAGCTTCATCTTCTTCAAAGAAGCTCCGTATCTGTAATACCATAGGGCCACTTTATTTGCTCACTGCTCGTTGGTGCAACTCTGAGCGCCGTCGTCATCGCCCCTATTCCAGCATTGCGACCCAAGCTGCTGCTCACTATCAGTGCTTCCCTTCAATTTAATGATGTAGTCCCTCAGAGATCCAGGCACACTGTAGCTCTGTTTTGCTAGTGTTGATGCCGATCCCGCTGCGATGTTGCTGCTACAGATATTGTCATGCCATGAGCCAACCGTGACCAACCAGAAACCATCCTCTCTGCTGCAACTTTACCGCCGACCTCGGATGTCCAGCGCTTTGCCTTCGTCTTCAGCTATTCAGTGCGAACCACACGTCGCCCACTAAACGCAATATGTGTGGTTTTGCCTAACACCATCCAGCTCGTTATTCTCACAGCTCGGCGCTATTTTTCGGAGTTCGAATCATATAGATCTCAGTGATGAATCAGACTTCTTAGCTTTAACCTCGATAACTCCAGCAGAGATCTCAAGGATTGAGATATTGAATGTTCCACCACCCAAACTGAAAACTGCAAATATACCACCATCTATGTTCTTGGAGGAGAGAGCAACAACAACCAGCTCATCAACAATCCCAAGCACATCCAGACCTGCAATTTTTCCAGCCAACTCTAGTTCTTTTTTTTTTTTTTTTTTTTTTTTGGGCATCATTGAAGTAAATTGGCGCAGCTATTACAACTTTTGAGATGCTTCGCCCAAGATATGACTCGGCCATCCTTTTCGTCTTGTATATTATATACATATATATTTTGTGGCAGTTTATGTGAAAAGTCTTGTTTCAAAATTCATGATTTCAATGACCCACATTTTTCTTTTAACAGGTTAGAGGCTGAAGTCGTGTGCACATTAATTGTTATTGCAGAGCCAATCAACGTAATTTCCTCATTAACCCAGACTCCCCGAAGCTTGGTTTAGCCGAATAGTACCGACGCCGGCATCTCCATAACACCACTGCTGCTTTTGGCTTTTGAGAGTCACTGACGGTATCGTCTCCGTGACGTCATCTGCAGCACATACCTCGACTACCCAACGTAGCTCACTGTTGGCTTCAACGGTTCCAACGCAGGCCATACACGTTCGCCCTCTCAACGCAACGTGTGTGGTTGCCGACTCTTCTGTGGTACCAGCGTTGCTTTCGGCTTCAACTTGTCCGACGCCGACCACGCACGTTCGCCCACTCAACGCAACGTGTGTGGTCCTGCCCGGCCTAGCTCAGTCTTGTTGATCAACGTCAACGCCAACTCCGCTACGTCTTCAACACCGCCTTCAGCCTCAATTGTAACTGGTTATTGACCATGCCGCCCACTCAACGCGGCGTCGGTCTAACTATATTCTTTCTTGCCCACTGCCGACGCTGCAATTGATTTACTCTGGCTATCTTCGGTACTGGCTCCACCCATTCGTGGCCTATTTTCTGCTTCCCACATTGCCTCTAGCTCAATCGTGCTCTTCCTTCGTTGGGCGTAAATTTGTGAGTAAGCTCTTTTAGTTGTTTTATTGATAATGTAAGAACATCATACTTGACTTTTATGTAATCGATGAATAAATTCTCGATACCCGAACTTAGCGAACAATTTGTTTGAAATGATGTAGTGCCATAGCAGAGAGTAAAACCATAAATTGTTGATGTAGCATCTATCTCGGTAACGCTTGAATCATAATCTGAACTCGATATTGTTTATCTAGTTTGTCAGCTTTACAATTTCAGGCAAATAAATTTTATTTTTTTTTTTGTGCGAAATCCACGA
The DNA here is from genome assembly GCA_025200525.1 of Camellia lanceoleosa. Classification (NCBI taxonomy): domain Eukaryota; kingdom Viridiplantae; phylum Streptophyta; class Magnoliopsida; order Ericales; family Theaceae; genus Camellia; species Camellia lanceoleosa. Next base: position 73,951,798 of record CM045760.1, on the reverse strand, counting down.
TCCCGAGGCCTTCAGAATCTTCACTAATGAGAGCAAGGGCTATCCTGCGAAAGTCTGAACGAGAGCAAAACTGTCCCTTAGGAGTCCGAAAGTAGCATACACTCTACTTCAAAGAAGAAAGATCCTCCGACGACAGCAAGTCTACCAAGCTTGCACCAATGTAAGTAAAGATTGTCTCTCGAAGTCCGAAGCATAAGCAAGGTCATCCTCGGGTTCGGCGTAAACAAGGCTCTTCTTCAGAAGTTCTAGCGAAAACAAGGCTGTCCCTCAGAAGTCCGAGGAGAAACAAGGCTATCTCTTAGAAGTTCGAGCAGAAACAATGCTGTCCCTCAGAAGTTCGAGCGGAAACAAGGCTCTCTCTCAAAAGTCCGAGCAGAAACAAGGCTGTCCTTCGGAAGTCCGAGTGGATGCACACTTCTACTTCAGCAGCTAATGGAAACAAAGGCTATCCCTCTGGAGTTCAAGTAAGAGTCCACTCTACTTTGAAAAGAAAGATCCTCAGAGCTCATATTGATGAAATCAAGGGTTGTTCTTCGGACCCACACTAATGAGAGCAAGAGCTGTCCCTCGGAAGTCCAAACGGAAGCAAAGGTTGTTCTTCGGAAGTCCGAGTGGGAGCAACACTCTACTTTAGCAAGAAAGACCCTCGAAGCTTGCATTGAAGGAAGCAATGGCTGATAGAAACAAGGGCTATTCTTCGGAAGTCCGAGTGGGAACACACATTCTGCTTCAACAAGAAAGGCCCTCGAAGCTTGCATTGATGGAAGTAAGGGCTATTCTTCAGAAGTCTGAGTGGGAGCACACACTCTACTTTAGTAAGAAAGACCCTCAAAGCTTGCATTGATGGAAGCAATGGCTGCTCTTCGGAGGTCCGAGTGGAAGTACACTTCTACTGTGTCAAGAAAACTCCCTTCAAGTTGGTAACTGAGTCTATGATTCCTTTTTCTTCTTTAAGGGGCAACAAAAATTGAAAATTGTTTCAAGAAACATAACACAATGAAGATATACAATGTAGAGAAAATAACTTCTAATGGAGATACATAATATGGAGGAAATAAATTTCTTCATAACATAAGAAAGATAGAACTTCATGGACAATGCAGTTAATGCAAAATTGTAAATGTCATAGATAGACTTCTTCTGCGGAATGTTGAAATTTGCCCCTAGAGTTGCAAGGTCATTTGGAAAGCTTTCACCAGCTGCTCGGGCTATGGCCGTCATACACCATCATAGCCACATCTTCTAAGATATTCTGGGGTCCCTGTTCTTTGAACTCTTGCTCATCTGCTTCGACTTTCTTTCTAAAGATCTTCTTAAGTGTCCGGCACTTTTCTGTAGGATGTCCTAGTGATCGGTGGAAAACACAATAATTAGGTCCCTCGCGATCCTTCTTCGGCAAAAGTTCTTCGATACGAGGCAACTTCAGTTCTCCGTCTGCCACCCATTCTTTAACTAAGGCCTTTACCTCCTCAACACTATACGGAAAAGGAGTGTCATCTTCGCAGTATTTTCTCTTCTGACCTCTGAATTCCTCCCCCTGCAACTTTCGGGTAGAAGACGCGGAAGCCGCAGTGACAGAAGGTCTTCGGGATGACTTGAAGCTGGTTTTGATAACTAGTCTCGAACCCAATCTCTTGAGATTGAGGTACGTTAATGTTCTGAGATGCTTCAATTAGTGCCAAGAAGGTGGGTAGCTTGTGATTAACAAGAAGCATCTTGTACCCGTTCAATGCCCCTTTAACACAGATTTGGACCAAGTAGCTTTCCTCCACAGCCTCATGACAGTCCACGGCTTTGTCTTGGAACCTCTTCACATATTTGAGAATGTCTTCACCCTCCTGCTGCTTTTCCTTACACAGGGTAAGTGTGGTCACTTTCTCGGCCACTTGAAAGAATTTGACATGGAATTTGTTGACTATCTCCTCCCAACTTTGAATAGAGTTTGGGGCCAAGTTAACGTACCAACTATATGCTCGGTTGGTGAGGGACTTGGAGAATTCTCTCAACCGGAGGACGTGGTTTGAACCATGAATACCTAGAGTCTCGATGAACCGCACAACATGTTCTCGAGCATTTCCTTATTTGCCATCGAATTTGATGAACTTCAGCACCGTGTACCCCTCCGGGTATGGATAACTCAACATCTCGATAGGGTATGGTGGCTTGACATCCGGATCAGGCAAAGAGGGTAAAGTTTTCTTGCTCCATTCTAGCTCGAACATGGCTTGCACATTTGCAAGGGTGAGAAATTGTTGAGGGAGAGAACTTGATGGTGGTATTCCCGGAACTTGACTTGTAGACCCGAAGACTGAGCCTGGAGTGACTTGGCCATTCGGGTGTTGAGAATTCATCATCGGTAAAGACACATGACAATATTGGCCATTAGCACCTATGGACATGCCATTTGGCGATGGGACGTTGCATTGGGTCCCATGAAGTCCATTGCACGCCATGGCTATATTGGGTTGGACTTGAAAACTTGGCGTCGGAGCCAGAGGAGACCCACTCGGTACATGAGTAGAATTTACAATCGGTGGAACAAAATTAGGCATGGATGGAGCACCATTTTGTAGAGAAATTTCTGTAGGCCTTTTTTGAACTTCCACAGCTGTTGGAACACCATTCATCACGCCAAAAACTCCTCCAACCACCGCTGGACTATGGCTTGATCCTCCAGGTGTGTGATTTTGCGCTCCACGAGCCGTAGGTCGGCCATGACTTGTTCCTCCTAGCACTTGATTCTGCACACCATTTTGTACAACTTTAGGGAGAATTTGGGGTGGATCTTGATGGTTTTGACCATTTCCAACATTGCCATGAAGTTGTTGATGCTTGTCAGTGCCGACTTGACCTCCATTTGTTGCTGGTGGTGCAAAATTCGAACCCATCACCAACATGGTGTGGGTGAGATTTTAAAGGGTCGTGAGAATCTCTTGTTGAGTGTGTTGGAGTTCTTGAATAGCTTCAAGGATGAGAGGTGAGTCTTGAACTTGAGTCCTTTCATCACCATCATTGGAAGAGCCTTGTTGATGAGTCTTATTATTTGCTATTTTTGCCGGTGTTGTATGAGTTCCAGATCTCGTTGAAACCATTAACCAATCTGCCTCCCCAGCAGAGTCGCCAAATGTATGGGAGGGTTCAAGAAAGTAGTTGGAAAATTCAAAGATCTTTGAAGAACAACTTCGAATTCTCTAGAATATTATGAGAGGCTTAGATTCTTCAATAGTCTTAACTCAAGAACACAAGAGTAAAGGAGATGATGGAGATAAGAGATTGGGTGAAGAAGAAGGCAAAATGGCTAGAGAGAGAATAATGGCAAGGCTCTTCCATGGATCTCCCACTTTCACTCTCAAGGTTGATAATGGAGAAGGGAAATTAGTTCTTTCCCAAGAGTTAAATCTCCAAAATCCATCCCTTGTAAAGCTATGGGTGGGTGCTATTTATAGGCACCTCATGATATAGGATGGACCCCATGTACAAGGCACATGAGGAATATTCTCTCTAACCACCTTGTCCGAGGAGGTGACCTCTCCGAGGATGAGACTTCTCCGAGGATGAGGAAAACCCCGAAGAGGAGATCAACCCCTCGGCGAACCGTTCTTCTTAGCCACACCTAACCAATGATCCCCAATCATCCCAAAGGGTCAGGGGTAGTCCCAGAGGACATCCTGCCGCATCTGGGTCAGGGGTAGTTCAAGAGAACGCCCTGCCACAAATATTGCCGAGTCTCAGGGACCCCCTAGATCGTGCCACCTCGACCCGGGTATAGGCTAGTTTAACCGAAGAGTGAATTTATCTCCACTCACCATCCTCGGAATCGGGTCCTTTGTTCGGACTCCATTACGCCCATGGTTCTGGTGCGTAGATCCCGGAAAGCTCTGAGCCCGCAAGTGTTCTGGGACTCATTAACGGAGCGACTTCTAGATTGCATCTGAATCCGTTTGAAGCCAAGTGCTTCGGACCTCTAGGTTCGTGGATCCAAACCCTTTCGAGTCCGAGTGCCTCGGATCTCTAGGCTTGCTTAATACCCTTTCGAGTCCGGGCCTGAGTAAGTCTCTAGGTTCGTGGATCCGAACCCTTTCGAGGTTGAGTGCCTCGGATCTCTAGGCTTGCTTAATACCTTTTCGAGTCCGGGCCCGAGTAAGTCTCTAGGTTCGTGGACCCGAACCCTTTCGAGGCTTAGAGCCATTCAGCTCGTTTGACGGCGATAAATCCGGGCCCACCAATCTTGGACTTGCGATAAATTCGGGCCCACTAATCTTGGGCTATTGGGCCTAAATAATTTAGTAGGCTCAAATTAGCCCCTCTTACATAGTTGTTTACATAGTTATGGTGCTTGTAGGTGTTGTGAGTTGTTGGAAGAAAATGAATGGTTTGGCTGATTGGGTTACTATTTTGTGTATATTATTATCATACAAAATTTTAAAGCGAATTAAGGAGCTAAAGTCATTGGATAAGAATTCTACACAGAATCACAAACTTTAGAAATCAAGAAACCTTATCAAACGAATGAATTTTGAACTGAAATTTTTACAGTAGATTAATTACATATTGAATTGCATATCTGAATCTTTTCATAATTTTTGGGAGTCAAAATCCATATAAACTGATGCGTTCAAATCTGTCCAGAAAACTAGTTTAAATAGTAAATTCGGGAGTGTTGTTCTCTTTGGGTATAAATCCAAAAATTATCAAATCAGTTTCATTAGAACCGGTTACGAGTCTAGTTTTGTACATTTTTGGCCTTGCGTTGATTGCTTATGTATAGTAAGAGAACCATTAATTTCTTTAAAGTGCTGCAGAAAACAACCTGTTTGGATATAATAAATTGTAGATAATTATTTTGATAAGAAAATCAAGTGAAACCAATTGGTTTGAAACTTAGGATATATTAGTTGATATCTGGAGGTTTTTGGAATTTTTTGAATAGCGTGGAGTGGGTTTTGTAATTTTCAAAGTTGGCGAATAGATTGGGAAAACTTGTTTAAAACTCTGTTTTATCTTAAAGTTATTTTTAGTTAAGTTTCGATCGGAACCCATGTCTTGGGTGATTTTAGACCTCGAAGAACATGAACTTAAGTAATATTTAAGAGTAACACTGAGTTGGGTTGAGCCGTGTTAGTGCGCTTTAGTTTGGGGTTACTTAGTTCTTATTCTTTAGTATTTTTAAATTAGTAGTGACGTGTAGTTTTCATACTTGGTTCAAGGCACTAGTTAGACTTTTATACTCTATTCGCGGATTATATTATTTCGGTTTCAGGTGAATAGTTTCATGCTATATATTTTTATAAATGTTCCCCTACCCTAAACTGTTGGAAAATTAAATTGTTATTTCATGACTAAACTGTTTTGATAAATTATTATGTTATCAATTGAATCAAATTATTTCTGAAACATGTGTGAACTTGGCATACTGTAAATTATTTGTTTTGGTCTCATCTTTATAATGATGGACTACCATGTTTTGCGAAACTGATGTGTATTGATTATTGGGAGCATATGTGTATTTAGTCTAGGGAAATTATTCCACTATGTGTGGTGACTCTGGCCACTAGGGAACAGATCCGGGTTGGGCCGTGATGACTCTAGTGCTCAACGATTGTAAGAAAAAAACTTTAAAAAAAGTTAGGTGACCTTCAATCGGATCGTCTTTGAGAAAAGGCCCAGGTGCCACCCTGAGGATGACTTTTAGTTTGGTATTGGATCCAACGGGGCTTACAGCCTTGAGAACTGTGTGGCATATTATTTGTTTTTATGGTACCCAGAAAATTATTGGTGTTCATGTTATATTCTATTTTAAGTGGAAAATGTCATTTATCATGTTCTTGCGGACATGAGTATTTTAAGTGTTGAACTGTGGAACCATCTTTTTGAAACAGATTGTATTTACCAAACTATATGCCAATCTAGTTTCTGTGATATATATCTTATTTTGAAATTGAGCCATGTTTTCAAAACTGTATTTACTATCCATGTTGCTACTCACTGAGCTATCAGCTGACTTAGTTTTTATCACTTCCAGGTGTCAGAAGGACTTAGGGTAGACTCATGGCGTAGCTGAGACTCGATTGCATGGACCTCTAGGACATACATTTATTTTGTTTTAGATTGTTATGTCAAGTTTGTGCATACTTCTACTTCTTTTTATTTTTATTGAGGTTCATTTAGGATTATTTTAATATGTGGGCTATTTATATCCCATAAGTCTGGATGGTATTGATTACGGTTGGTTTTGCCATTTACGCTTGTGGTATGTCACTGGATTGAGTTTGGTTATTTATTATTGGACTTTAGTTTAGTTGTTCAATTTGATTATGGTTTCGTGTTTAAGGCTTACGTGTGCCTTGGGCTTAGTCCCTGCGGGCCACGGCCGGTCATGCCCAGAGTTGGAGTGTGACAATTAAGCCATTGTGGTGTTCAATTTTTCGACTGCTGTTGAGAAAGAGTCTATTGTTCTCTCACCTTCCCAGGCGAGGTCAGTCTCTCTTCCTCTTTTTTGGTATTTTCAGTTCTTTGTCGGTTATTAATTTGGGGTTTATTTTTATTTCCTCTTTTTTTAGAATGCTTTATTAATTTGGGCTGCCATTCTTTCTCTCAATCTAGGTTTATTTCCTGTTCTTGAACTAGTTTGTCTATATGGTTGTGGTGAAGATCATCATTAAGTGTATGAACACCATTGCTTCGTCATGTGAACCAACTGTTTGACAAAATGATTATGATAGAAAAAAAAAATACTGATACCCACATTTATGCACTTTTTAAAATTAGTTGTTGCTTTTGAGAAGGTTTGCACATTGCATTGTTCTTCAAAACTTGCTGAATTTATTGCTTTGTCATATGAACCAACTGTTTGAGAAATTGATTATGTGAGAAAAAAAAAAAAAAACTGATACCTACATTTCTGCACTTTTTTAATTAGTTGCTGCTTATGTGGTTATTGGGTTATACAAAATTTGTCATTGCATTGTTGTTCAAAACCTGGTCAATTGCATGTAATTACATCTAAGGTCCAACCTTGAGCTTTTGATAGTTTGATGAGCATCAATCCTAAGGTCGATTATTCTTGATTTTAGTGCTTTGTTTGTTTCAAGGGAAAACATTTTTTTCGTATTTTCTGGCATTGGGCTTGAAGAAAAATAAAAGTTGACGGAGAAAATCTTACCAATGCTACTATACTACCACTGCCACAACCACTAATCCTACCACTAATATAACAACGGAAATTAGTTTGAAAGTCTCAACCATAGGAAAATGTTTTGTACGGAAAACAATTTGGAATTTTTTTTCTTGTAAAACGCTTTTTGTCGAAACAAATGGAGTGTAGAATTCAAACGGCACAATGGTCCAGACTTTATCCCAGTTTGTACCAGTCGCCTTTATTATTTACTATTGGATGTAATATTTCCAGTGATAAGAAACTACTCCACCTTTAACTGGCCACCTTTCTTCGTAGATTATGCATCTCTAAGTCACAATGATTTTTTGTGGTTGTATCATAAATGAAAGTTAGATATTACAAAATCTGATTACTACAACCAAATGTATTTAGTTTGAAAATCCATTAGAATGCATATGCAACTCAGGGCAGATGCCCTGTATCAGAAGTATAATGGCCTCATCTCCTCCACTCCACCCACTTTATTTGCAGAGTTTTTTAATAGGTTTTTCATATTGTTAGTTATGTTATATATGCCAATCTATGTATTTCATCAAGTTTTTATGTTTGCACTATTTAGTTCCTCGAACATGTATGCATTCAGTTTCCAATATATTAAAATGGTTAAGATATTAAAAAAAATTCAATGAAAACCAAAAAAATATATATATATGAAAAACAAAAAAGTAGAATTTTCTGAAAAGTGAATTTTGAAAACTGAAATCAAATAGAGTTATGAGCTGAAATTCTTGGAAAATAAGATTGGCAGAATTTTTTATTTTTTAAAGTTTGAAGAGAGAATTTATTTGATTATATTATGTAAACCCTCCAAAATGAGTACTATTCATTCACAGTATAACATCTTCAGAAACTAAATCAAATAATGAAATAAAGAATGCATTACACTATGACTTGCTTTAGTTGCCTTCATTATAATGGCTAATACACTTCATTATTGCTTATAAAATCGTTGATGAAACAGTTTTTATTTTGTTTTATTTTTTTGACATGAATTTATGTTTGGACCTTCTAAGTGATAAATGGTGAACTTCAGAATACTTATGATTATAACGGATTTTGATTTTGGTTTTAATTTCATCTCTATAAAATTGTTGTGCTTCAATTTTAATTTCATCGTTGATGGGTCTAAAATTATATAATGGAACAAACATTTTTCAGTTGAAGTACTACAGTTATGGACAATATCACTATTTTTGGTTAAGTAAAATTTCTTTTTCCTCCATATAAATTTTAGTATCTCTCCATATAAATTTTAGTATCTCTCTTATAATGTAAGGCCTATGTTATTCTAATAAATGTTTTTTCTCTCATACTTTATACGTGGATGGAGACTTACACTGAACCGTAATATCAAGAAAGAAATACTTTTTTTTCCTTATTTATGTGTATAAAGTTTACTTATCACTCTAAAGTTTTTGTATATATAGATTCAATTTCTTCAAGAAAGAAATGTTAATGTTGTTGTCTGTGATGAGCGTGACCTTAATACTATTCGCTTTCGTGAGGTAAGCCTAAAAGTAACTTATTTTCGCATGAATTTTCCTTTCATTTTATAAATAATTTATAAATATGTTCTACTTATTTTTTTTATAGGCAAATGCAAAGGAAAAACACAAAAGCAATATCAAATGAGACAAAAAATGTTATCTCTTCTGGCAAAGGAAAGGAACGTGCATATCCCGTGGTATGGTTTCTCAACATTTTAAAAAGTTTGTTTTTCGAATATTTATTCATTTTTTTAAATATAGATTTTTTTAAAGAATTGCATAGTGTCTATACTCTTTTTTATGTACATTTTTTAAAAGTTTATTTTCCAATATTTATTCAATTCTTTTGACTGATTGTGAAATATTTTTTTAAACCATGTTAAAGTAAGCTTTTTTACAAAATGCCAATGCATTTGTATGAACACTAATTTGAACTCATGTTGCATTTAAGAGAAGAAAACGAAAAATGAAAAGGAAATTATAGAATATATATTTTTTTAATTTTATTTTCCTTATAAGTTCTTAAGGAAAGAAGAAAAAGACAACAATCAAATTTAATATAACCATCAAGCAGAGGGAAGAGGAACGTATAAAATAGTACATGTTAATATTCACATTTTGCGTACCCAAAGATCTACTACCCACTGTCCTCTAGGCATACACTTGGGTTTTTGTATTTAGAAACTTTGCAGGGATAGTAGAGTTCAACAGAATTTCACTCACTGATTAATCTAGATATGGGTTATGAATTATATCGTGCCTTCAGGCACAGGCATAAGCTACAAATCTTTCCAAACAAAAAGTATGAGAGATACATTTGGTATTAATCTAGATATGGATTAATCTATATAATAAGACACAATAGTTTTTGAAAATGTATAAAATGTATGAGAGATACATTTGGTATTAACGGTACAGATCTTTCCAAACAAAAATAAACGACTGAGATAAATTTTTTCCCACCCATCTCTCTATCTCCCCTCTTTCATCTCTACCGAAATCCATCCTCTTTCATACACCCTTCTCTCTCTACCTCTCTTCTCTACGTCTCCTCTACATCTCTCGACTACCGACCACCTCTCCTCGCCTCTTGCTGTCCTTTCTTCTCTCGACCACGGACTCTCTTTTCTCACCCTCCTCTTTAGCCATTTTGGCGAAGGAATTAAAAAAAAAAGGAGAGAAAGTGGAGGACATCGTCGTCTGCTTGATCGGCCTTCTTCGCCCTTAAATACGTCGTCCGCCACGACAACAAAGCTCTTCTTCATAAGGTAAAAAGGCCCAATAATAGATTTGAAATAAATAGCTGTGCCAGAGAAGATGTCACAGGAAAGTTAGAAGAAACAACATATGTTGTTAATTGCTAAATTATAGAGAGAAGGCTGAGAAGCATTTGTAATAATGCAAAATTTATGAGAAATTTGATTCCATGTAGGAAAAACATGAAACTTAGAGGAAATGGGTTATATTGGCATTCTGGAATTATTATGAGTAATTTTAAACTTTATGACTTTAGAGATTTGAGCAAAAATTCAGGTAGTCCTCCAAAATTATTACTCATATACCCTTAGTTAGTTTCCTTTTATTTAATTTGTTCTTTATTACTTTCTAATTTTTTCTTGATACATTAAATTCATTTATAGAGTTCCAAAATACATTACTTCTTGAGTTAAAGGTAAGTATAATATACTTCTCTTCCAGGTTTAAGCTAAGTGATTAGATAAGACTGACGATTTGCTTAAAATACCTATAGAATGTAATCTAAATGTAGACCAAGACTAAGATTAGGTTAATTTCCAAACATGTTATTCCAAGTTTGGTCTTACAATGCTCAATTTGGGTCCAAAGTGCTTCTCTAATAGTTATATATAATACTTAAGATTGCATAAAACTTTCTTCATAAGGTAACAACATAGATTTGAAATAAAAAGCCCCAATTTAGATTCAGTTTAAATGGGTTTCATTTTTTAAATGGGTGTTCATTTCAGTTTGATTTTTGACATGGTTTTGATTTATGAAATGTTTGATTCTTTAATGGGAAATGGGTGCCAATTCATGAAATGGGTCCTAAATACTTTTAGTTTCCTAAATACTGATTCTTTTTGTGTTTTTCTATTCTTTCGTTCTTTTTTTCTTTGGGAGTGGGGGATTGGTAAGCTGTGATAAAAAATAAATATAGTTTCAGCATTGCCTATTACTTTTTTGAGACCCTGTAAACAATTGTCCCCTTACTGTATGTTGTTCATTTGCTGTTTTATCCATTTAATTTTATTGCATCAGTTTAGTCTTATAGTTTATTTAGTTTAAATCAAAATTTTGTTTTTGTTGTGGCAGGGGGTTGGCTGCTGCCCATGAGCTAACCAAATAGATTCAAAAGGGGGTTGATTTGATATTTTGCTTATGGTCATATATTGCTTAACAAATATTCCAAATTTATTTAAGGTTGGAAGCAAAATGAATCTGAATGGGTGTAGGTGAAGATTGAAGAAGGTGATGGAGTGTTACATACACAAAACTGATGGGACTAAGGGCTCGTTTGTTTTGAAGGATAACTCATGGGATTGGACTATTAATCCGGAGGGATTAATAGTCCATTGTTTGGTATGGATTTTTTGGTCCGGATTAATAATCCCCCCGGACTATCAATCCGGGATTCAGTGGCTTATTGTATCCGTGGGGGCTCGATGTAATTCATGGGATAGTGTATCCCATGGGATTAGCTAGGTTTATCACATCTTTGACCCTCTTTCTTTCTTTTAGCTTTTCCCATTTTGCTTTCCCATTCATGCTCTGTTTTGCTTATTGCAAGACCAAAGAACTCTTCCATTTTGCTTTCCCAGTGGCTTATTCTTTCTTTTATTAATATTTTACGTAATAAAGTAAAATAAAAATATACTTCATAAACATAATACCCATTCATGGTATTAATTATACTTAATAAAGTAAAATAAAAATTTAAAAATCTCAATTACAAATTAAAATAAATTTATGTAATATTTATTAATATTCTATTTATTTAATATTTTAAAAGTTCTAGTAAACAAATTAAATAAAATTTATAATTCAGATTTAATATTCTTATTATTTAGTAAATAATTCAAAAGGACAAAATAGTCTTTTGAACATTTATCATTCTCCATAATATCCCAAACAAACATGGGATTCAATAGAATAGTCCAATCCAAACCTCTAATCCCATAACTAAACAAACATAGGATACAAATTCAGTCCGACCAAATAGTCCAGGGACAATGTATCCCAAGACTAACAGTCCGATGGATTACAATCCCCCCTTATCCAATCCGTCCAAACAAACGCACCCTAAACTGATACAATAAATGGGTTTAGAGTTCCAAGAAGAAAGAGTTGAAAAAAATAAAACCCAAGAAAAATATGGATTGATTTTTGTAAATTAATGTTTTTATGAGTCATTAATTTGTATATGTGTTGACAATGTGTTGTGTTTGTTGGTAGTATTTGCATTGGGTAACCCATTATTATCGTGCAACCATGTTTGTGTTTAGTTTGAATTGGATGGTCTATGAAAAACCTTTTATTAGTGTGACAATGCGTGTATTTGTTTTGAATTGGGTAGTCTCTTTTAATTTTATATCTTTTCTGTATTTTACAGGTGGATGAAGACTAGAAGAAAATTATAATATCGGCTCCCTTTTTACAGATCTACATTATTGTAAGTTTTTTTCTCATCTCTCTAAAGATTTTGTATTTATTGTTGTGGGAGTTAAAATATTGCTAGCGATGTCTAAACTAAACGTGCACTTTGTGCATACTTTGTCTAAAATATTGAAAGAGTGGCAATCTTGAGTGAGCAACAAATTGTGCATACTTTGTTCAATTTGTTTGAAAAGATATGACAATGTCTGAAAGTAGATTTCTTTTTCATCTTTATCTTAAATAGCATTCTAAGTGGCACAGTTGTCTTAGTAGTTTAAATGAATTTTAATGTGTACTATTTAGGTGTTGTTTTTATACATTTTTTAAGGGTGACACTTTTGCTAAGTAAATTTTAAATTTTCTACTTTTTTCCAAGAAAATATGTGATGTTCCTAAATACTTCTATCTAGACTTTATGTTCTTAAGTAATTTTTTAAAATATGTCATGTTCCTAAAGTAATTTTACTTTTTTAATCTTCTTCCTTATTCATGCTAAATACTCAACCACTGTTGGTTGGATACGCTCATTTTCTTTGGAAAAATTCACATTGATTGAAGTTTGTAATTTTTTATTTACCAATGTCGACACTTCCAAATTGAGGCATGAGTTATAGTTATAAAGGTAAATTCATTATTTAATTATTAAGCTTTGTTGAAGGGTTTATTTAATATGATTTGAATTAGGACCATAAAATGATTACTGATGTCCTGTAGCTATATTTAATTTTACAATTTAGATTGATGGCAGTTAATTTGTGTATTGTGTCTATTCTATATGTGAATTGGTGGATTTAGTGTTAATACATTAAAAATTCACACCAAAATGGCTGTTTAATTTTTGTACAAGTGTAACATTTGAATATGTATTCTGTAATTTTATTGGAATTCATTGTGTGATTTGACTTAGATTATCATTATGGGTGTTCTTTGTTATCTTGCTGCCATATTTGAAAGTGGAGTTTGGTTTCATATTCTGCTTATGGGTGGATTTGAATAGTTTGAGCTATTTGATTGCTTTATTTATTTATTTTTAATTTTTTTGCAGCTGCTCTTCTTAGAGAAGAGGTTGCAGTCCACCTGATAAATTTAGATTCAGTTTTGGAACTAAAATTTGACAATATTATATGTTATGTTATGTGATGTTGTGTGTGTGTGTGTGCCTTTGCCAGGAATCTGTTATGTTATGTGATGTGTGTGAGTGTGTGTCTTTGACAGTATGTGATGGTTTTGATGGCTTCTACTGGGAATCAAATATTTTTTTTAATCTAATTTTGTTTTTGTTTTTGTTTTTTTTGTTTTTTTTGGGGTGTGGCAATGGGTTGACAGCTTTCCATGAGCAAATTAAATGGATTCAAAAGGTTGGTTTCATATTTTGTGTGTGGGTGGATTTCAATAGTTTGAGTTATTTGATTGTTTTATTTATTTATTTTGCAGTTGTTGTTCTTAGCATTTTAGTGCACCATGTTATTCCATTAAATGTATCTTAATTCTTTAATAGGATGCTTGGCTTCCATTGGGAATTAAATTGTTCAATCTGTTTTTAGTTTATGAATTTTTTTTTTAAATTTAATATTGTTATTTGTAAGTTACTGAAATAAATTTACTCAATTCTTATATTGTTAAATTTACTTATTTCTTATAGCAGGTTTGTTTATGTAGTGTTGATTAATTTTTTTTTTCCTTCAATTTCTTTATGGATAACTGAAAGAGGAGTACAGAGAAGTTGGGCATAGTTGTTTGTGTTTCTCTATGGTTTTGATTTCATTTATATGAATATGAAATAGGTTACTATGAGATGACATAAGTCTTTTTCAATGAAATGAGTTTCTATGAATAGGTGACTTCTATTTGTTTTTCTGCTCTAAGATGAGATAGGTCTTTTTTTATGAATGGATCTTTCATGTTCAAAAATTGTCACTCATTATGGAAGGTTGAAACAGTGATTGTGCTTAATTGCTATTTACTACTTTCAGCTTGGTTTGCTTCTTCATATGTTCATAGAAATGATTTTTCATGCTTTTTGACACTCACATTTGTGGATTAAAATGTCACATTTGTTTGGTTACTAATTGATAGTCGTAAAGAGCATGCATTTGTCTATTCTCTCCAAAATTGGCCCCTCTATAAAAACATGTATATTCAAATTGGTGAATCTGTTAGGGAAAATCGATGAATCCCCACAAGTAAATCAATCAATGGGAATAAAAACTAATGCAGAAAAATTAAATCAAAGGCAACACAAGAATTTTAACGTGGTTCCCTCAATGTGAGGTACGTCCACGGGATCGAAATCTGATTCCACTATCAACCAAATAAGTTCCAAACGATTACAAACGAGACACTAATGGTCTCACAAAACCACCCTTAGGTGAATTCCAAATAATCACAAATAAACAAGAGGAAAAACCTCACCAAATAGATGAACCAAAATCTTCAGAATCAGAGTTGAAGAAGACCCAAAATAACGAACCAAATCAACTCCACCAAAACACCCAAACAAAGATGCACTCAAATCAATTTTGATGCTGCTTCACAAAAGCCACCCGAAGCACTATCTCACCAAAGACAAGTATATGCTACTCCTTGACAAAAATGGCTCACATAAACAATATATTTCTATATTGTTAATTCTAGGGTTTGTTTGATCGAAACCCTAACTGTAACCAAATTGGATTGGGCCTCCACAAATATAATATATAAAAATATATTATACTAAACCAAGCCAAATTAAAACTCTTTTTCCAAAACCAATTGGGTCCCACACTCCAATAAGGAGGTATACCCAACAATTCTCCCCCTACCGACTTAGGTGGAGACATCAACCATACCCGCCAAAGTTCGACACTTTAAATGTTTGTCCCTCGACAAAGTCTTTGTCAACATATCTGAAATATTATCATCTGTGAACCTTTTAGTTGCAACAATTTCGAATCTAACACATCACGAATCCAATGGTATCTCACATCAATGTGTTTCGATCTCGAATGAAAGGTAGAATTTTTACTCAAGTGAATAGCACTTTGACTATCACAATAAAGCACATACTTTTCTTGCTTCAAACCCAACTCTTGCAAAAATTTCTTCAACCATAACTCTTCTTTGCAAGCTTCTGTAATAGCAATAAATTCACCTTCGGTAGTTGAGAGAGCAACACATTTTTGTAATTTAGATTGCCATGCCACAGCTCCCCCTGCAAAAGTCATGAAATACCCCGAAGTAGATTTCCTAGAATCAACATCACCAGCCATGTCAGAATCTGTGAATCCATCAAGCATCGGCTTCCCATTCCCAAAATACAAACACACCTTTGAAGTCCCTCGAAGATATCTTAGAATCCATTTTACCGCTGCTCAATGTTCTTTACCCGGATTTGAGAGAAAACGACTCACCACACCAACTGCGTGAGCAATATCCGGCCTTGTACAAACCATAGCGTACATCAAAGAACCAACTACTGAAGCATAAGGAACTTTCAACATCTCTTCTTTGTCTTTCTCACTTGTAGGATATTGATTCGAACTAAGTTTGAAGTGACCCGCAAGTGGACAACTAACCGGCTTTGCTTTATTCATGTTGAACCTCTTAAGAACTTTCTCAATGTAGCTTTCTTGAGACAACCAAATCAGTCTCTCTTTGCGATCACGAACAATTTTCATACCAAGTATTTGCTTTGCCGACCCCAAATCTTTCATAGCAAAGGACTTGCTCAACTCCAACTTCAACTTGTTAATCATGGTAGAATCTTGACCCACAATTAACATGTCATCAACATAAAGCAAAAGAATAATAAATTTAACATCTGGAAAATTTTTCACAAACACACAATGGTCCAAAGTGGTTTTAGAAAAACCATTATTCATCATGAAAGAATCAAATTTTTTGTACCATTGCCGCGGAGCTTGCTTGAGACCATACAAACTTTTCTTCAATTTGCAAACAAATTTCTCTTTCCCTTTTTCCACAAAACCTTCCGGTTGCTCCATATAAATTTCTTCTTCAAGATCACCGTGAAGAAATGCGGTCTTCACATCAAGTTGCTCAACTTCAAGGTTCATACTTCCAACCATGCCAAGTACAACCCGAATAGAAGACATCTTCACAACCGGCGAGAAAATCTCATCAAAGTCAATACCTTTCTTTTGCCCAAAGCCTTTCACAACAAGACGCGCTTTGTACCTCAGATTCTTTCTATCATTCTTCAATTTGAAAACCCACTTATTTTTCAAAATTTTCCTCCCTTTAGGCAACTTCACTAAATTATAAGTGTGATTTTCAAGTAAGGAATTCATCTCCTCTTCCATGGCCTTTTTCCAATCATCTTTCTTTGCATGCTCAATTGCTTCTTGGTACCTCTCCGGCCCCCTTGATCAGAAATCAACACAAATTCATTGGGAGGATACTTTCTTGAAGGTTGTCGGTCCCTTGTAGATTTCCTCAACTCAAGTTGTGGTGGCGGTTCTTGAGTTGGATGCTCTTCCTCAATTTATAGCTCAACTTCATTAGGATTAGCATTATCATCCACATCTTCAATAGGTGGCTGCACATCTCCCCCATTTTCATCATCAACTAAAGATGAAGGAGATGGATCTATATCAATGAGATCACTAGTTTTTGGCTCTGGTTGATCACCTTTACCAAAGTCTTCAATTGTTTGGTCTTCAAGAAACACAACATCACGGCTTCGAATGACTTTCTTGTCGACCGGATCCCATAATCTATACTCGAACTCATCACGCCTATAGCCAAGAAAAATACATTGTTTTGACTTACTATCAAGCTTAGACCTCTCATCCTTTGGAATGTGAACAAAAGCTCGGCAACCAAACACTCTCAAGTGCTCATAAGACACATCTTTGCCAGTCCAAACTCTTTCAGGAACATCACCATTCAAAGGATAGCAAGGTGACAAATTGATCACGTCAACCGCTGTACTCATTGTCTCATCCCAAAAGGATCTTGGCAATTTAGCTTGTGAAAGCAAACACCTTGTTCTTTCTACAATGGTGCGGTTCATCCTTTCGGCAACGCCATTTTGTTGAGGAGTCTTCTTAACTGTCTTTTGATGCCGAATACCTTGGTTGCGACAATACTCATCAAATGGCCCAATGTATTCACCACCATTGTCTGTTCGGATGCACTTCAATTTCTGTCCTGTTTCTCTTTCAACCATGGCCTGAAAATGCTTAAATACTTCTAGAACTTGATCTTTAGTTTTTAGTAGATATGCCCAGACTTTCCTTGAATAATCATCAATGAAAGTGACAAAATAAAGTGCACCACCATGTGTTCTAACTTTTAAAGGACCACAAACATCCGAATGAATTAACTCCAACACATTTTCTTTTCTAGAAGCAACATTTTTATGAAAAGAAACTCTATGTTGTTTACCCGCCAAACAATGAACACAAGTTTTAAGATGTGTACCTTTCAAACCGGGTAGAAGCTCTTTCTTGAACAATACTTGCAGCCCCTTTTCACTCATGTGGCCAAGCCGCTTGTGCCACAATTCGGTAGAAGTATCATCTTCAAGTGCATTGACAACACCTTTACAAATTTTTCCTTGCATCGAATAAAGTGTATGAGTCTTCTTGCACTTAGCCACCACCAAAGAACCCTTTGTGAGCTTCCATATTCCATCACCAAATTTGTTGTTGAAGCCTTCATCATCTAGCTTCCCAGTAGAGATCAAATTGAGGCGAATATCGGGAACATGCCTCACATCTTTAAGCAGCAATTTGCAGCCCAAATTTGTTTCCAAGAAAACATCACCCATGCCGATAATCTTGGACAAACCTTCATTACCCATTCGAATAGAACCATAATCTCCTTCGGTGTAGGTAGTGAAGAAATCAACTCGAGAAGTCATATGAAAAGATGCACCAGAATCAATCACCCAACTGCTCTCTTGGCCCATAAAATTGATACAATCATCTTTACAAACGACCATGAGATCATCGGTAGTAACTGCCGTTGTGTCTTCTTGTTTCTTATCCACACTTTTGTCACGCCTTTTCTCCTTATTCTTGAGCTTTCGGCATTCCTGCTTCATGTGCCCTTTTCTCATGGCAATAATAACACTCAACGTCTTTCTTTGAAAGAGAACCATCTCTTGACTTGTCACGGCTTTAATCACGACCATGAGGAGTTTTACTCCTCCCCCTTGTTTTGTTTCGGCCTCTCACAACAAATGCTTCTGAATGAGAGGAACTGGCTGATTTTCTTCTAGTTTCTTCATTCAACAAGCTACTAGTGACTTGGCCCATTGTGACAACTCCATCGGTGTCAATTACTAATCGTCACAACTAAAGTCTCACAACTTTGGGTAAGGAACTAAGTAGCATCAAAGCACGCAATTCATCATCAAAATAATTTTCATAGAAGCAAGTTGGTTAACAATACTCTTTATTTCATTCAGATGTTCGAATAGGGTCGCCCTCTTTATATTTTAAATTAACCAACTTACGAAAGCGTAAAAGCTTTATTTGTGGCTGATTTTCTATCATAAAGACTCTCTAATTTTTTCCATAAATCATGTGTCAAGTCTCGGTGGCAACATGATGAAACACCTGCTATCATCAATCCATTGACGGATAACACCAACGCTTTTCGATTAAGCCTCTTCCACTCATCATCTTTCATATCGCCAGTTCGCCACTATCACCCTCAATGGGTCCATACAAGTCTTTACAAAATAATAGGTCCTCCATTTTAGTTTTCCAAGTTACCCAATTGCTTCCATTGAAGCTAGACATACGACCCACATTCCCCTCCATTGATTTACACAAATAAATAAACCCCAATAAACCGTAAGCTCTGATACCAGTTGTTAGGGAAAATCGATGAATCCCCACAAGTAAATCAATCAATGGGAATAAAAACTAATGCGAAAAAATTAAATCAAAGGCAACACAAGAATTTTTACGTGGTTCCCTCAATGTGAGGTACGTCCACAGGATCGAAATCCGATTCCACTATCAACCAAATAAGTTCCAAACGATTACAAACGAGACACTAATGGTCTCACAAAACCACCCTTAGGTGAATTCCAAATAATCACAAATAAACAAGAGGAAAAACCTCACCAAATAGATGAACCAAAATCTTCAGAATCAGAGTTGAAGAAGACCCAAAATAACGAACCAAATCAACTCCACCAAAACACCCAAACAAAGATGCACTTAAATCAATTTTGATGCTGCTTCACAAAAGCCACCCGAAGCACTATCTCACCAAAGACAAGTATATGCTACTCCTTGACAAAAACGGCTCACATAAACAATATATTTCTATATTGTTAATTCTAAGGTTTGTTTTATCAAAACCCTAACTGTAACCATATTGGATTGGGCCTCCACAAATATAATATATAAAAATATATTATACTAAACCAAGCCAAATTAAAACTCTTTTTCCAAAACCAATTGGGTCCCACACTCCAATAAGGAGGTATACCCAACAGAATCAAACTGTGGGAGTTGGATCTTATTTTTAATAATAAACAATGGGCAAGTTTTAAGGGGTTGATTTTGGATAATGGAGCATACTTGCTTATATTTTCTATTCTTCCTTTTGTTTCAGGTACATATGCCTTGGCTTGAAGGAATGTTTGATTAGCTCATAAAAAGTTGTTGTGATTTTGTTTGCCACAATGGTTGATTAGGTAATTGGTCTGCCTTCCATTGATGGATTTGTCAATAATTTATTGCTTAACTATTTGTTCAACTTGGCTTCATTTTACATGTTGTGAAAATTCATAATCTTAAATTTTTATTAGATAGGCTTCATTTACATATAGGCTATCTTCTGGATTATTAGCTAGGTTCAGAACCAAGAAGAACAAGTACTTGATTTTTTTATGGTGATAATTTGGGTCTTCTATTTTAATTTTTGAATTTCATACAATTTTGATGATAATCATTGTGATAATTTTTACTATAATTTTGAATATTAGCATTGTTTAGAATGCCTTTATGTTTGATTTTGCTTTGTTTTGATTAGACTTGAAAAATTCAGGTTGTACAATGAATGGAAATGTTGGTGGGTCTATTAGTGAATGTTTCAAGAAATAGAGAGCAATGGCACAGCGGCCCATTAAACAAGTGAGCCTTTTTTTTTTCTTCATAATTTTAGATATTTGTTTGGGGAACTAGAAGTTTGTTTATTGAGTTTCTTTTTATTGTAATTTTTGGAGGTCGAAGAGAAATTTAGATCTGGTTGATTCAATAGAATAACTTTGCCTATTACTTTTTCCACATCCTATACTCTACCAGTGCTTATAATCAATTAAAATTTTCATTTTAAAATTTAAACACTATAGACACAATTGCACATTCATTTTAAAATAGATGTGACAAACAAATATGATTATAATAAATTAAAATTTTGATTGAATGGGTTAGAGTCAATGTTTTTTTCTTCTTCCCTTTACCCCTGTGACTCTTAACTCAATATATTTTAGTTTTGTTGGGCGAAAATCATCTGTTATTTTGTACAAGAGCTGAGCTTGTTCTTTCCTTTCTTTTCTTTCTTTCTTTCTTTCTTTCTTTCTTTCTTTCTTCTTCTTCTCTCATTTTTTATTTTACTTTCAGAGTGAGGATTGTAAGTTGTGATAAAAAAAAGGGGTAAATTACAAACGCACTCCTTGAGGTTTACTTAAATTACAAATTAACCCCCTGTGGTTCTAGAAATTACATTATGTCCCCTAAGGTTTCTAATTTCATAACAATAGGTCCATTTTTAGTAAATTATCAAGTTAATTAATAGTTTCTAATAATGTTAAAATTTTATTTCAATTAATAATTGAAATAATTTTATTATTGTATAGGTGAACAGTTATAAATTTTACTTTTTCAATTATTTTTGTTAAATAAAAAATTTTGACAGGGAGGTATTTGTAATTTTCCAAATCACAGGGGACAATTCATATTTTAAGCAAACCTCAGGGGTGTATTTATAATTTATCCAAAAAATTATACTTTCAGCTTTGCCAGTTATTTTGTAAGACTCTATAAACAATGCTGAGATTGGCTCAATGAGGTATAGAAAAAATTTGTAAAAGAAAAACAGTAAAGAGGTCTAGATTAACAATACCCAGTTTTAAGCCAATTGGTTGTTTTTTTTTTTTTTTTTTTTTTTTTTTTTTTTCAAATATTTGGTTTTGGAACTAAATTAATTTAGTAGACCATCTATGTTATTAGTTAGTCATCCTGGAGTAATGAGTGATGGCATAAACTTACTTTATGTTTGAAGTAGTTTAAACATGCTTTATACTTTTAATTGGATGATTATGCATAATGGTACCTCATAAGTGAAGAAGAAAGTGGTTTCACTTTCACCCTTAATGTTGGTGAAGTGCCCTCTTAAATGTTGTGGGCAAATTCTTGGTGATTGATTTGGAGGATACATGTTATCAATCACCTAGAAAGTGAAAAGTATGTAATCCCTTTTTATTTTTCTTTCTTTTTTTAGTAAGCATGTCAATTGGTTGGTTTGAGGCAAATGTGGTGTTGGGTATGAGGTGAGGAAAATGTGTGAATTTCATGTAATGATTTTTTGAAATGGTTTAGATTTTAGAAACCCATCTTCATTTAATGATTTTTTAAAATGGGTTAGATTTAAATGTGTTTATGAATGGTTTTGATTCCAAAAATATTAAAATGATAAATGAACCAGCACAATTATTAAAATGGGTTTCTGAATGGGTTTCTAAAATCAATTGTCATGTATTGATTTTCGGAAACTTATCTTTATTTTGTTTAATTTAGTTCCTCTATGTAACTATTTTGTTTATATCATTTGGAGTATTAATTATGTGTTTCTCATTCTCTTTTTAACTGTTCCATTTCTCTGCTTAATTATGTTTAATTCAGTTTCATTCTCTCTCTTTCATTTTTCAGTTGTGGTAAGTATCTTTTATAAATATTTGGTTGTAATCTTCGTTTAAAAAAATAGTACACTTAATTTTATTTAATGAACCTTGGGTTTAATTTTAGTTGCATTTGTCCATTAACATTGATTTCAAGTTTGATTATTTTTTTGTTGTCTGCTAATTGTTATACATAATGCTTCAACTAGAAAATGAGTTATGCATTATCATAGGGATGGAAACTCAAAGGAGCATGATCATTCAAAAATGAATACTTCACACAAGGTAAGCTTTAATTGTTTAAAATTTTAATTTTGTTTGGTTTTCTAGCGTTCAAAAAGTCTTCTTCCTTATAACAAGACTCTCTTAGTCTTAATAAAGAAAATTATTCGCTCACCTTACAAAATTTGAGTTTAATTCTATTTGGAGGTTTGTATGATTTATCGGCATTCTCAATTAATCTATCTATACTATAATTTGCTTTTCTATTCATTTGTTTACTTTAGTAATGCATATATATATATATTCTCACTTCGCCACTGAATGACATAATTCAATTGACCATAATAGTTATGTTCAATTCTTCTTAATTCATAACTATTGATTTTCCTATTTCTCATATGTATTTAGATGCAATTTTTCATGTTATAGTTTCTTTTGATGCAATTATTCTTCATTACAATTTCTTTCAATTTCTCATGCATTTTGATGTGATTTTTCACAGCTATTGGTTTTTTGAAGCAAATTTAAGCAAGTGATTTTATTGCAGGTCATTGATCCATATTAGAAACATTGGGTTATGTTGCTTCTGCCGATGTGTCGTTGGTTGGCTCTGTCATGTTAAATTATTTATTTATTTATTTTTGGGTTAGCTAGGGTGATTCTTTTGTATCATAATGTTCACTGACCTTTATTTGAAGGAATTTAAACCTGATAAAGCGAAAGAGTTACCAGTTATGATACTAATTTAATAACATTCTTTTATTGAAAAATGTGTCATTTTGACGTGGATAAAAATCTAAAATTTGTTATTTGGACTTTAAGTTTAGCAAATATTTCTAGATTCTTTGCATATGCTACATTCAAATATATAATTCATTTTCTGGACTTTCATTTTGAAATTTGCTATTTGAAATTTATAAATGCTTTCGCTAATTCAACATGTAGAAGCAATTTCAATTTCTTATATGTGAAGTTTTAAGTTGGAGTGAGATTACCATTTTGAATTGATTTATTATCATTGAGTTTCATAGCACGTGATACCAAAAAAATTGTTGGAAGTGCCTTTAGGCACGGGTCATCCCTAGTATATATATATTACACCATTGGCGACTAAAAGTTTTTAGTCGCTGAAAGTATTTTATAAATCTCTCCAAACTATTTAAAATATCTCCCTCCAATAATTTTAGTTCTTTGATGACTAAAATTATATTTCATCGCTGAACATAAACTTTTGGCTACTAAAATTTTGGTTGCCAAAGGTAAAAAATAATTTTTTATTTTCCAATCGGCTACTAAAGCGTTTTGATAGCCAAAGCTCAATATACGGCGACTAAAATTATTTTTCATAACTGAAAATAAACTTTTGGCGACTAAAATTTTGGTCGCCAAAGGTAAAAAGTAATTTTTTTATTTTCCAATCAGCGACTAAATTGTTTTAGTAGCCAAAACTCAATATACGGCGACTAAATTTTTTTTTTGTCGGCAATTCTGGCATTTTTGGTGACAAATTTTTTTTTAGTCGCCAATAACCAATATACCCCGACTAAAAAAAATTAGTAGCTAAATATTTTACTTTTGCCGACTAAAAAAATTTTTGGTCACCATTTCTGCAACTTTTGGCGACTAAATTTTCTTTAGTCGCCAATTTTGGTCCCCGAAGGTGCATTTTGTTATAGTGAGAAGGCATGAAATCAGTTCAGACTACTTCATAGATCGATGCATATATTGCTACTATAGGAGCATATTATCAGCGTAAATATTTCAACACATATTCTATAGATTATACTTACTAATTAATTCATAATTTTGCAACTTCAAGTGCAATCGATTATAGGGAGCTTTTTGGGAGGTTTACGGTCTTCTGGTACTCATATTTCTCCTTCAAATTATTAAACAAAAATAGTGAATCTGTTACTGTGTGGTATTCAGTTTTAATTCTTCTTGGAGATGGTGGCGAATGAATATCATTGTCTTTGTGCAATCCTTCAGGGATGCTTTATTTTCATTTTTTATGGTATCTCCAAGATCCATTGCCTCAAGGTAGATCTTAACATCAAGTATCCAAGATAAATAAATTTTTCGAAATATTAAGATTTATAAATTTTGATTTTGAAAGATTTGACATATTTGCACACTCAACCCAACAATAATGATTTATTTAGTATTACGTGAATCTATTAAGAAAAATATGGAATTAGCCTTATCATGAACCGCTCTTATAAAATATTTATTCAGAATTTATTTATACTTACCTCAACCACTTTGTAGCAAAATCACACCAATCTTATTTGTATGTGATTCCATTTTTCCGTCTCAGCTAGTCATAATCTCATACTAATAACGTGTTATAAAACTAAAGAAAATAAAGAAGAAAAGGCCACAATAGAAGAGAAAATAAAGAGTCTTTTTTTTTTTTTTTTTTTTTCTATATCTTCGTTACCTTGTAAACTTACCTATTTATAGATGGTAAAACTCTCAGTATTCACTACTATTGACCACATCATGTGGTTTACCATGTAACGCCCTCAAAATAAACCCATAAATCATCCAACAATAGCATGCTTAGACATAAGAGAATCAAGCATAAATGTATTCCATCAGAGTAATTATTACACAATGTATTACATGTTGACAACAAAAGTAAATGCCCTATGGGCTTACAACTTTCCAAGTCAACACTTGGTTACAAAAGAGAATACTAACTCCATACAAAGAAAGCCCTTGGCTTGATATACATGTAATACAACAAAAGTAATCACAAAAGACATCCCGGCCACTAAGCCTCCCAAGCTATGTTCTTGGAAGTGGCATGCTACCTGTACCTGAAAATGATGTCCCATAAAGGGTGAGCCAACGCCCAGTAGAGATATGCTAAACATAACATGAGCAGTAACTAAGACACTAGCAATTGATAAATGTTTGACTCACATAAATCAATTCATAAACCATTTCCCTTACATGACAAATGTGTCCATGTTTCATTTCATTTTCCATTTCTTATCCAATTCTCAATTCATAACTATGGCTCAGAACCTGGCCAAACAATTTAAATGAGATAGTAACTCATATTAAACATTTCCCACTTCACAATAGAGAAGCATACTAGTTGTATCAACACTTCAATAGATAAGCATATGAGCTGTATCAACACTTCAACAGATAAACATATGAGCTATATCAACGGAGTCCATCCCTTATCTCCTCCCAAACAATATCTAGTTTAGAGGTTCATCCCCTATCTTCCCCTAAACCATGGAGTACATCCCCTATCTCTTCCCATACAACACAATGTATATAAACACTGGTCATATATATACATAACCAATCAATACATAAAGTTAATGTATTCTTTCAACCGTCATATTCTATGGCACATTCAATTGATCAGGTTTAGTTTGTCTAATCATCATGCATTGTCTACAACAATCAAGACTACCCTCCACCGGTAGCCCAAACCAACTATTTCTAAACAGATAGTAAATGCGTCAATAGATAGTTTATCAATATTTTCAAAAGTGACTGATTTATAAATCCAACTCCACTAGTCCATCTCATAATGAGCCAATTTCATTATATTCAACTCTATTTCATAAACACATAACTTTCCCAAATTAATTATACTAATTAATTTATACACAAATTAGGACTTTATCCCCCCATCTCTCAATATTAACCCAATGGTTCAAATATCAACAACCAACAACAATAACATCATTTTGAGACCCAAAATACATCTTTAAGAATCAAAATAACAAAACCCCCTTTTATAACTTTTGAAACCCTAAGTCCCAAAATCAAACCATTTAAACAACATGCTCAAAATCTAGGTCAAAGCCCATAAGAGTGAGTAGGAATCCCTACTTCAAAAGATGAAACCCAACGAAGGAGATGAAGAAAACGAAGATGCTCCAAATCCCAAAAATTTTGGATCAAAATGTAGCCCTCGACAATCAACACACTTTTTACAAAAGGCTAAAGGGTGAGAGATTACTCTAACTAGATCAAATCCTAGAGAGAAGTGGAGATTTTAGTGAGAGAAGCTCTCCAATGGCTGTTTTGAAAAGTAAGAGAGAGAAATGGAGTTGAAAAAGTGATCCAAAAAGCTAAATCTTGGAGTGATATACACGTCGCCCCACTCGAGTGTGGAACTCCCTGCTCGAGCGTCAGACACAGACTCACACTCGAGCATCCAAACCCCCGCTCGAGCGCCGGATACACGCTTCCAAAACTTTTGCAGAACTAGGTCCCCACTCGAGCGTAAAACTCCCTGCTCGAGCGTCACATACAAACTCACGCTCGAGCGTCGAAACGCCCGCTCGAGCATCAAACACTGCAGAAGAAAATACTGGGAGATGGATATTCCCACTCGAGCGCCAAAACCCCCGCTCGAGCGGAGAAGCAACAAAGAAGGCCCCGCTCGAGCATCAAAATCTCCACTTGAGCGTGAAGGCTAAATTCTGGGCAACTACTTTTGGTTTCTAAGCTCAACCAACCTGTTTCAAACCTGCCCAACACAACCCAAGACTCAAATACAAAGAGTAAAGGATGTAAACGAGACATATACAACAACCAACTTCACGGAGCCTAAGTCCGGATATAAAAAATAAAAAAAGGGAAACAGAGATCGCTATAACCTCCCCCCCCCCCCTTAAAGAATTTCGTCCCCGAAATTAACCACAAGTTTTCAAAGACAAGTTTATCCATTTCTCACAATATTACAACATAATATTAAACAACCTAACCCATTACCGGTCAATCACATCTCTTTTCAAGAGGCAAATCATATTATATAACTCAATATGCATTATTAACATGCCTTCCCTTGAAATTCACCAATTTCAACACATTCTCCACAATTCTATAACATTTGCAATATTAATACCATGCTTGCATTTCCACAATATATTTAACATACACAATATTAAAACAAACTTCCATTTCAAGGCAAGTTCTACTACATTTCCATAAACCAAAACATTTACAATATTTTACAACTTAAGACATATAAAATGCTCTTAAAGTTCAATAATATTACAAAATCTCAATACATGATTACACATCAACAAACATGTCCGGATATTTCTCACGGGCTTCTAACTCACGTTCCCAAGTGGCTTCCTCCACTCCGTGATGCTTCCACAAAACTTTTACCAAGGGGAGGTCTTGCCTCGCAAGACTTGATCCTGCCTATCCAAGACCCGAACCGGTCTCTCCTCATACGAGGCATCCTCATCTACCTCTAAGTCGATCCAATCCAACACGTACGATGGATCCGGCTCGTACTTCCGAAGCATACTAACATGAAATACGTCATGTACCCCGGACAACTATGGTGGCAAAGCCAAACAATAAGCAACCTCTCCAATCCTTCAAGGATCTCAAAGGGACCGATAAACCGAGGGGATAACTTCCCACTCTTCCCAAATCTCATCAAACCTCGCCTAAGTGATATTTTCAAAAAAACATGATCACCAGTCTCAAATGCCAAAGGCCTCCTCCTATAGTCGGCATAAATCTTTCGGCGACTCTAGGCTGTAACAAGCTGTAGACACCCCATTTTTGACCGACCTTAAGACTCAGACGTCACCAACTAAGCGCTCGGTGATGTTGCATATTGTGCTCGTTTTGAAGTTGCGGAATCTCGGCTGCGAGCCTCGCCTCCGGACTTCCGGACACTTTTGTGCTTTGCCTCGGTTTGCGAACCGAGTCCTGTTTTCTCTGTTTTCTCTTCCCAAAGGGAGGGAGAGGTCTCGTAGACTATCTCTCAGTGGCCATAGGCTACGTTTCGTGGTCGTAGGCCATTTTTTCCCGTTTGGAGCCCAGTTCTCGGTTTTCGGAGCTGTCGGCCGTGTGCCTCGTTTGCTCCGGTTTTTGGCACACACCTTATTTCCTCCCTTTTGAGGGACACTGTGGCTCGAGAGACCAACTTCGTTGTCAAACGCCACCTCCGGTACTTAACAGCTTGTTTTCGGGGCCCCGGGCCGCGCGTTTTGGCCCCCGAACCTTTGTTTTACATCGGCTTGGGTTCATTTTTGGAGGAGACCTTATTTTCACTGTTAGGAAGGTTGTAGAAGGGTGGGAGGCCAGCAATTGTTTTGAAAACCAGCTTTATTCCTTCGTCGCTCTTCATCGCCCGTTTTCTTCACTAGAAAGCTGACTTTTTCCATTCCCGGGCCACTTTTTCTGACTTTCCACCACACCATTGTGTTGTACACACCTAGGAGGCCACCAATATGGATAGGCTAGCCATCAATTGTTCTTGACCCTTTTGAACCCCTCTAAAAAGTTGGTTTTTCTCTCTCTTGGGTTACATTTTCTGGGTTTTGACCATACAGCTGTGTTGTACACACATGGGAGGCCACCTTTTTGGGGTGGTCGGCCACTAATCTTTGTTGACCATTTTGACCTTGGCTGGCCAGCCACCTGAACCTTTTGCACCTGGGCGGCCATGTTTCTCTCTCCTAGTGCATGCCAGCTGTGCCAGCTATTTTGCACCAGACTCTTGCCCGGGGATCTGCCCTTTTGGGGGGGGGGAATTTGAATTTGTTTTCCCCCCTTTTGTTTCACTCCTCTTCTCTATATAACCAGCACCCCATCTCCATCTCTAAGGGTGACAAAAAACCAGCTGGAGCTTCTTGCATACAACCCTCCCTCTCTCTCTCTCATCCAAGCTTAAAACCACCTTGTTCTTGCACTATTTACCCTACAACCCATAGCCTACCACCTCCATCCTCCATTCCAACACCTTGAGGATGATTTTCAGAGGCTAGGAGCTCCTTTTCTTGGACCAGAAGCAACTGGAAAGTTGTGCTACAAGGGTGAGTCCTCTTTTCCCTCTTTCTTGCCTTATTTTGCTCTATATTTTAGCTCCTTTTGCTTACATTTTTGGGCTCTGACCCAAATTGAAAATAGTCTTATTTTGAGCTCATATTCATGTTTGATTAGGGACTTTTCTCTGTTTGATTCCATCTTCTGCCCCTTTCCCTTTATCTCTCTTTTAGGGCTATTTCTTGCATGATATATTAGCCCTGTTTGTAAGCATTTTTGAGCTTCAAGCCAAACTGTAAAGTACCTTATTTTGAGCCTCTCTTCAACTTTGTTGAAGGGATCTTCACTGTTTGAGGCCATATGTTGTCCCTTTCCCTCTATCCCTCTTTTAAGGCTATTTTTGCATCATATTTTAGCCTTACTTGTGAGCATATTTGAGATTTGTCATAAACTATAAAGTATATTTTTTTGAGACCCTATTCAACTTTGTTGAAGGAATATTTTCTGTTTGAGTCCTTTTACTATCCTATTTGTTCAATCTCTCTTCTAGGGCCTATTTTGCATGATACATTAGCCTTATTTGTGAGCCTTTTCGGACCTCGGCCTAAACTGAAAAAAGTCTTGTTTTGAGATCATATTCGTGTCTGATTAAGGTCTATTCTCTGTTTGGGGCCATCTTCCCCCTATGCATGCTTCATTCTTTCATGATTAGGGCTATGCATTAGAGCACTTGCATTGGCCATGGTTTGGCCTCTTAGCCATTGAAATCCAGTGAATTTTCAGTGGCTTAGGTGTGTTCTTGAAGGCCAAAATGAGAGGGGGGTGACCCCTTCTCACCTTGTTTTGCTTGATGGTCTTTTTGGCCTTCCAAAAAGGGCCTATCTTGCATACTTTGTTGACTGATTTCAAAGCCAATTTGATGAGTTTTAGGACTATCATATTTGATTTCTAGAGTTTATTTTTCCATGCTAAGTGTCCTTGATGTATGTGCCTAATAACCCCTTGTATGCCCTTCCAAAGGAACCCATCATTTGTGCATGTGTTGGCTGCATTTCAGAGGTTATTTGGGCATGTTTTGTCATGTTTTATTCACTGATTTTTTCTGGTTTGATGAGTTCTCACCTTCTTCATATACATGCCATGTAAACCATGTTTGCTAGTCAAAATTGCATGCTATTTTAGTCCATCTTGCTAGCATATTTTGGCCATGCTTTGAACTAGAAATGTTTATGTTTTGGGACTGCCTTGGTTTTGTCTTTATGCCTCATGATCAAATAATGCATGCTTTGTATAGCTATAGGTCAATGCATGTGCCTAGTTTTGTGTTTCGGGACCATTCCATACATCGGGTGCCATGTTTCCATGTTTCAGGATCATTTTGCATCACATTTCAGTGCTGGAATTTGTATGTTTGAATGCCATGTTTCATG
Organism: Camellia lanceoleosa; assembly: GCA_025200525.1. NCBI lineage: Eukaryota > Viridiplantae > Streptophyta > Magnoliopsida > Ericales > Theaceae > Camellia > Camellia lanceoleosa. Next base: position 73,921,177 of record CM045760.1, on the reverse strand, counting down.
CCTTGCCATGCCTTGTTAGAGTGGCATTTGGTGCCTTAGGTTCGATTCTCGGTTTGCGTGCATGTGTGCACGCATTTCGATAGTCTCATTTTCATCTTATGGCCACTGATGTGAGTGTGGCTAAGGTCCACTCATGTTGGTGTAAGTCCATCATGCATTGCGTATGCCATTTCATTTCATAGCATTGTGTATGCTAAGTTGTATGTTAGAGCATTGTGTATGCCTTGCTACATCGTGCATTGTGTATGCCATCTTATAGCGTTGCGTATGCTAGGTTCCATGTTAGGATTGCATTCATGCATGTCATGCATATTGCATTTTGATTGGAATAGGAGTTAGCCCAAGCACGGGAAACGAGGGACGTTTCGTACTCCGGGTGACGGAACGTGTCTCAATTCCTAATCGCCGATACTCTGGATTAACCATGACGGAGTCTCGGTCTTGTTGTGTTTTCATGTGCATTCATTTCATATTGAGTCATGCAATTCGACTCCTTGACCATCATGCATTGAGATGCGCGAGTGGTGGCACGAGGATCGAGGACTACGCTCCCTGAAGAGTAGTCAAGCATACATATGTGAAAATACATTGTCGTGCCCCTTTCTTGCTCTTTGTTGCAGCAAATCAGAAACCAACAATCTTTTGGGGCTTCGCGCAATATTCCGGGCTTAATTGTAAACAGAGGCTAATTGGGGCATCGCAATGGATTTCTGCGCCAAGCAACCCGAACATGCATCATTCATCATCCGGAGCAGAGTCGAGGCAGTCCCTAGCTTGCATGCTAATTTACTGCTTTCCTAGATTAATTTGTTAATTAATTAGGGTTTTATATTTATTCGGACTGTACTATTTATTTGGGACTGTATATTATTTATTCGGACCCTCCGAGTGAGGGCACAATTGTAATAAGTGTACGTGCATGCGTGTGATATATGTCTTCCAACCCCACGTGTTTCTCCTTTTTATTTACCAGCTTATAATGGTTAGATTAGGCCATGTTTCATTTAGCATACAGTATGATAGAATGTTTGCATTCATTTATTTGTTTCGCATGCACCGGGCTCGGCGCATCATACTCACTGCATTGTATTTCAATTCCGAGTTGAATATGTGTTAGCTGTAGCATTCCATATGCCATGTTTAGAATAGCCGAGCCTATCTTAGTTGCATTCCTGCATGTGTTGCATTAGGCATTTCTGTATAGTTAGGATCATGCATGGATTTCTAATTAGCTTCTGTTTTGGCTTGGAGTACTCGGTAAGTTTTTACGCTTTAGCATCCTTGCATGTGTGTGAGTGACTACCATGATAGCATGCTTACCATGAGGCTATTTGCTTATATGATATAACTACCTGAATGCCTGTGGGTGAAGGTTGCGTTATTTGGATTGGGACAAATCATCAACTGTGAGTTTTAAGCCCACTAGATAGTGGCAAAACCATCTTTTCTAAAGCCCACCTGAGGGTGGCAAAATCTGCATTTTAAGCCTACCTGCGGGTAGCAAACCATCTTTCAAAAATAAACATGAAATGTCATGTTCCAATCCAGGCGACCCGGTCTATACTTGTATACTGTGCGCATCACATAGTAAATCTAGGCTAATAACCGAAATAAGAATGCATAATGTTTTCAAAACTAGATATCATGGTTAGTAGAGGTCGATCTTTGATCGGGCGAGCGGGGGTGCTCGCGAAGTGACCTTCCCCAATCGTACCCAAGTTCCTGAGTCGAGGCAACTTTGGTGATGACGGACACGTGGCCTTAGGCAAACGAGTCAGGGTTTCCTAAATTTTCCAAAAATAAAATAATTAGGTGGCGACTCTGTATCTAGAAAAGTAGTCCATGTTTGGCACTTCTTTCAAAAATTTGTTTTCTCAAAACAATTTGCCGGATTTGGACTCTTTGGTTCAGATTGAGAACCGTGACAATTTGAGTCCGAACTATAGTGAGCCCAAAATGAATAGAACGGGACTCATCCTCCCAGGGCGTTCGGGGACGTCTACAGTTTCTGGCGACTCTGCTGGGGATTTAGAGAACTTGACTCGAACTCATGATATCTGGTTTTGACTACACTTGTGTGTTTCTTTGCATCGCATTTGCATTGGTGCGCTTAGGACACCGTGTTTGCCATCTGCTATTCCTGAGCGGTTTGCCAGAGTCTGCGTGCCATAAGGCTTACCGGTTACGGGCTCTGCTAGTATGGGAACACAAACCCCGATTTTACCGGGGCACCCTTTTGACCATTCGACCTAGTGCATATTCGGAATCCATAGTGACCATTACAAACTAGGACAGGTTGCTTACGCGATATAGGTTGTTTGAAACCGCTGCGTGCGTAGTGAAACCCTAGATCCTGACAAAATAGGACAGGGAAACCCTACCCCAACATAGGGGTGTTTTGGCTCTCACTTATCTGTTATGTGCTTTTAGAGTGCGTCTCTACAGGAATGCATGTATCAGTTTACGAGTTTGGGCATCAGGCCTGCGGGCATCATTCAGTGTTTGAGAATCTGTTATCTGCGGGCATCAGATTCGATCTTGGGGAACAGTGATTCGGGGACAGTGATAAGTGTTTGAGCACAGTGTGTATTCAGCTTATCGACCGTGTGTCGTTATGCCCAGCCGTGTGTTGTGTATTTATTTTAAGCTGTTATACTGTTCGTTTATCTGGTTATTTATTTCCTTATTGCTTTATTTATCCTTTTTACTAGGACAATTTTAGCACAATTGCTTCAAACCAAACAGATATTCCCCAAGCACTCTGGACAAGAGGTCGTCGACTCAATCGATCTGAGGATCTGGTTGACGGACAGCCAGTGTTCCATTCTCTACCCCCGGTTGTCAGAAGAAGGCCAAGAAAGCGATTGTGTGCGGCAGAGGTTACGAGTAGTGGTCTACCCTAGCAAAGGACGACCGGCCGAGGTCTCGATTTACGCCATAGAAATACACATACGGTCGATCCAACGGGATCAGAGAACATGGCTAGAATGGAAGAAATGATCGCCAACTCCAAGAGAGTATGAAGCAAATCTGAGGAGGCTCGCCAAGCGAGTTCTCTAAGCAATGAGCCACAATCATGGCCCAACAGTGAACTAATCACCGACTCTGGCAAAGAAGTCGAGCATCAGCCTCACATCCAATTCCTTCACCTGGGGCCCCAATACCCGAGCAGACACCAACTACCCAGAATGTCTTGCCGAATGCCCAGAACATTTTTCCGAATACACATGCCGCTCAGGAGGACACAAACATCCCAACGGGACCGGCTCCGCCCTCGCTTCCACCTCAATTATCCAAAGTACATACACCCGTTAACCACTCGGACTCTCCCTTCAAGTTCGAAGTAGACCCTACAGCACTGAAATTGAGCAAGCTAAAAAATCCCAAGGGGTAAAAGCTATCCCGGATATCGAGGACGGATATACCGATGTGGCTGTGACGCTGCCGGATAGATTCAAGATGCCGCAGATCGATCGCTTCGGCGGATCTGGTGATCCCATGGTCCACCTCCAGCTATTCTTAGATATATTACGGCCAATGGGCCTCACCAGACCCCAGAAGCTTTCGCTATTCGGCCGGACCCTGTCGGGTGTGGCCGCTATCTGGTATGCGAAGTTGGAGGATGATGTCAAGCGGAGTTGGGATGAAATGGCCGAGGCCTTTGTTGCACAATACTCTTACAACACCCAAATTGAGATTACAACTCATGATCTCGAAACAACAAGGCAGGAGCCCAAAGAGAGTTTCTCGGATTTCGTGACCCGGTGGAGGGCGAAGGCCTCGATAATGACTTTAAGGCCCACCGACAAGGACCAGATCAGGATGATTGTGCACAATCTCCAGCCAAAACTAATGCAAAAAATGATTGTGCTCCCCTTCCCCATCTTTTGGGATCTGCACGAGATGGGGGTACAAATTGAAGATGCGATGAAACAGGGTCTGATTGATCAAGACAGAGAGCAACCCTGGAGAACCTTTAACCGCAACAACAATGCAGTTCGAGTGGCATCAAGAATCGCAAGAACTTCGGAGGTAAGCATGGTCGCCACCATTCCCCCTCCCATTCCAAGGCCCATGGCAGCCACACCCTTCTCCGGTGCATCCGGAAGCAATACACAGACCACTAAATACCAACCCAGAGACCAAAGAACCTTCACCCCATTGTACATGCCCTTGTCTAAGGCTTTAGGGGTCTTAATCAGAAAAGGGCATCTAAAACCCCTAGAGCCGAGGCCGTTACCAAATCCACTACCTCCCACTCACAACCCAGCCAAATATTGTGCATATCACCAGTAACACGATCATGACACCGACCAATGTTTCAGATTGCGTCACGAGATTCAAGATCTCGTCGACAAACAGGTGATTTTGCCACCAGAAAGACCTAATGTCATAACCAACCCACTCCCTACATATAACCAAGCTCCACCTCCCAAAAGAATCAACTTTATTCAGACTGGGGTCGTGTCTTACGATCCTAGCATCTATATCACTCCTTCCCATCTACCTAAGCCGGAGGTGCTCCTTCCTGATTGCACTGACCTTTTGTGCATGACGGACATCTCCACAACCCAACCTGAGCCAGTGGTGGTGGCTGTTGAAGAGAGTACAGAGGAGGTTGCAGAGGAGGATGGAACTGTTAAGTCAGGATTTGAGCAGTCTGGGAATCTTGCTTGAGAAGCCTACGATCCGAGCGATTACATTCTATCAGCAGGCCGGTCTGAGCCAAGTGTAGAATTGCCAGAGGGAGCAGAACTGTGTGTGATCCAGGGGAATGGATTTGAGCAGGGAACGAATGATTTAACGTGAAAGTAGAAGGACTTTGCCAACCTCGGTTCTTCAATGACCGTGAATCGAGGGGATCTGGCGATCAAGCTGGTTTGATTATAAGGAATCGGCAGAGGCTACTAGATGGCTGGATGATCAACCGGATGTCGTAGAGTTCCATGAGGGCAGGGCGAAGTATCGATTGTGGCGGAAGGGCGGAAGTCGAGTACATTGCGGAGAGTCTTGACGAAGAATTTCACTTAGGACAGGAGCATTGTGAATACAAGGAAAGCTAAACAAAAGACTGCGTTGACGCAGGTGGAACAATAGGGTTCTGAGAGAACTGGGAAAGCCAAAACCCATGAGGGGATTGAAAATGCCATGAGCACAAGGACAGAAGATGTTGTGAGCATGTGAAATTTGAAAGTCTTTTGAGTACAATCATCTGGGAGCAGACGGATGTCTCGCAACGCTCACGGATGTGGTGGGAAGACGATGATTTATGTCTTGCCCACACAGACGAGGATTGGGGGAGCAATCAACCCGACGACACCTGGTATCTCGATGAAGTTGATCACATGACAAGAAGCGGGCGGTACTTCAAGCCCCCACAGCTAGACCAACCAGAAGTGTCTGGAAATGACAAGGAAACTGAAAAGCAAAAAGAGAAGCAGATTGAAGAAGAAGCTGTATTGAAGCAGCTGAAGAAGATACAAGCAGACATCTCCATCTCTGGGGCCCTTATGGCATCACGATGATACTAGAGAAAGGCCGTCCTATCTGCAATGGACAAGGCTAAACTATCGATAGAAACCACGCCGGAGCAACTGGTAGGATTAGTCATTCCGGGAGGAGCTACCCCGATGCTGACTTTTTCTGACAAAGAACTACCACCTGAGGGTGCAAACCACAATAAGCCACTCTACATCTCTGTGGAGTGTAGAAATAAATGGATACTAGTGGTTCTTGTTGATACCAGATCCGCTATCAACGTGTGCCCGGCAAGGACAGCGTATGTAATCGGTTTGAAGACCGTGGACTTCATACCGACAACCCAGGTAATTCGGGCATATGACAACACGAGCCAAGAAGTCATGGGGACAGTAAAGATCCAGACCAAAGTTGGGCCAGGACAGCATGAGATAGATTTCCATGTCTTAGAAGTTCCGGCAACTTTCAACCTACTTTTGGGGCGGCCGTGGTGGTACCAGGTGAAGGCCGTCTCGTCCACTCTGTATCAGATGGTGAAATACCTCTATGAAAAGGGAGTAGCCATTGTGTTCGGGAATTCATCGATCCACCCACCGCCGGAGGTGTCTACACCAGTCCTGGAAATTGAGCACGGCATGGAAGATGTGTTTGTGTCAGGGTTTACTTTAGCTGAGGCTCGGGTTGTGCAAAACATCATGGCTATTAATGAGGGAATGTATGTCAATGCTCAATCTGTATACCTCATGAACAAGCTACAACACATCCCTGGGATAGGATTGGGAAGGAGCGGCTGGAAGGGCGTCGCAGCATTGGCCGAAGTGCCACATAACCCTCATACCTTTGGATTGGGTTATCTGCCCACCAAAGAAGATTGGATAAGGAAGTGGAAGGAAATGGCTGGAAGAGCCAGAGCGAAGAAGGTAGGGAAGCCTTTTGACTTTATCCACAGGCCCATTCAGGGTACCCTAAACGGACGCTTCGTCCGGGAAGGGGAGGACTTTCCGTTTTGTGGCTTTCCAGAGCCATGGCTAAACGCGGAAAGGAAGCGCGTGCCAGGTTTCGAGATTTTCTTTGACCTACAACCATCCGGGGATGACATTGCCAAAGAGCAGACAGACCCATTAGCTGAGGTTGAGCAGTGTAAAGAAGTGGATTCCGAGGGCGCTGAAATTGAAATAGAGGTATCATTGGCTTGTCTACTTTCAGATCTTCCGATCAGCCAGAAGTGCTTGGGGGATAACTTCTCGGTTTCCATGATCGGGAATGAAACGGCTGCGGGCCTACCAGCAACTATTTTGGATGCATCTATCGCACCCTCTCTCACTTGGCAATATGAAGAGGGATTTTTGTCCAGTAGCACCGGGTCAGGTAGTGAGCCGGAATCTGATTCCATCGAGTCTTGTGAGTCGGAATCAGGTTCCAGCTCGACTGAGTCTGAGTCTGGTAATCCTGGGGATGATAACCCGGATGCCACAATTTTGTCTAGGTCGTCTTTTTCTTTCTCTTTTGAGTCTGTTGTAACCGAGGAATCGGACGATTTGGATGTGCTTAATGAGAATCAAATAGCTTTGGTTTCCGAGTACTTTTCTGTGCCCTTGATTTGTTGCATTAACTCAGACTTTCAAAATTTTGATGAAAACGATGAGGAAGAAATTCCTCCGGTTTTGCAACACTTAATTGAACAAGAGCAGGAGAGATTTGTTAAACCCCTAATAGATGAAATCACTACTGTGAATATTGGTACTGAGGAGGACCCGCGGCTGGTCCAGATCGGGTCCACGTTGTCTTCGGAGGAACGCGAGCGCTTAGTCGCTTTAGTAAAAGATTTCAAAGATGTTTTCGCGTGGTCCTACGAAGAGGGCCTGGGATCGATCCTGAGATTGTACATCACCAGATCCCCCTTGACCCCGAGGCTTGACCAGTCAAACAGAAGCTCAGGAGGATCTGCCCGGCCTGGGCTCTCAAGATTAAGGAAGAGGTCGCCAAGCAAATCGACCCAGGCTTCCTGCTGGTATCCGAATACCCGACTTGGTTGGCCAACATTGTTCCAGTGCCGAAGAAGGATGGCAAAATCCGAGTATGAGTAGATTTCAGGGATTTGAACAGAGCCAGTCCGAAGGACGACTTTCCCTTGCCGCATATTGATGAGTTAGTGGACTTTACAGCGGGGCATGCTTTGCTTTCATTCATTGATGGCTTCTCAGGGTACAATTAGATAGTAATGGCACCTGAAGACCGGGAAAAGACTGCATTCACTACCCCGTGGGGGACATACTGCTACAGAGTGATGCCATTTGGGTTAAAGAATGCTGGAGCTACTTATCAACGGGCCGCGACCACAATATTGCATGACATGATCCACAAAGAGGTTGAGGTGTATGTGGACGACATGATTGCAAGTCCAAAGAAAGAGAGGGCCACTACACCGCCTTACAAAAGTTCTTCCAAAGGATCAGAGAATTTCGGTTGCGGCTGAACCCTTAGAAATGTATGTTCGGTGTTACAACGGGAAAAATGCTGGGGTTTCTGATTACATAGAGAGGTATTGAAGTTGACCCTTCCAAAATCAAGGCCATCCTAGAAATGCCCCCACTAAGGACTGAAAAGGAGGTGCGACGCTTTCTAGGTAAAGTGCAATTCATAAGACGGTTTATCTCAAAATTAACCTTGACTTGTGAACCACCTTTTGGTCTCCTGAAGAAAGGAAAGAAATTCCAATGGGACGGCTGATGCCAAGCTGCTTTTGAACAAATCAAGGAATACTTACAGAACCCGCCCGTGTTGTTACCGCCAGAGCCGGGGAAACCGTTGATATTGTACCTTTCAGTGACTGAGACCACAATAGGCTGTATGCTCGCGCAAGAATTAGAGGACAAAGTGGAGAGAGCCATCTACTATCTAAGCAAGAAGATGCTAGAGTATGAGACTCGCTACACACCGTTGGAGAAGGCTTGCTTAGCTTTGGTATGGGCTACCAGGAAGCTGCGGCACTACTTGTTAGCTCACTCTGTAATGTTGGTTTCACGACTCGATCCCATCAAATATCTTTTCGAGAAACCAGCACTTACGGGTAGGCTAGCTCATTGGTTGCTGTTGCTCTCCGAATTTGATTTGAAATATGTGACACGCAAGTCAATCAAGGGAAGAGTAGTAGCAGAATTCTTAGCCGACCATCCAGTGGAAGGGGGTGAAGCAGTCGAGTACTTATTTCCAGATAAAGCCATTTTGCACATCGACAATGAAACTTGGATGATGTACTTTGACGGAGCCTCAAATCAATACGGGTATGGGATAGGAGTGCTGCTGATAGCACCCGACAAGTCCCGTATCCCTCTAGCCTTCAAACTTCGGTTCAAAGTCTCGAACAACGAAGCAGAATATGAGGCATGCATCGCCGGTCTAGAAGCAGCCCTGGAACTAGGGGCAAGACGGTTGGACATCATTGGGGACTCGAACCTTGTTGTGTCTCAAGCAAAAGGAGACTGAAAAGTCAAAGAAGAAAAGATGATGATGTATCACCAGACCTTGGATTTGTTAATTCCTCGGTTTGAGAAGCTAAACTCTGCTCATCTACTAAGAGAAAACAACAGGTTCGCAGATTCTTTAGGAACTCTATCTTCCATGATAGACATCCTGTTCGGAGTCCGGATGCGTCCAGTCATCATTGACCAGAAATTTGCGCCAGCCTACGAGTCAATTGCTACTATAGATGAGGTTCAAGATAAAAACCCCTGGTATTACGACATTTGGAATTTCTTGGAGAAGGAAGCGTACCCGCTAGGGGTAAATGCCAAGGATAAAAGGGCAATCAGAAGAATGGTCGTTCAGTTCATCATCTGTGGGGGTAAGCTGTATAAGAGAGGTCATCTGGGAATGCATAAGCTGTGTGTCGATGCCGAAGAATCAAAGCATCTAGTGGAGGCCATCTATGGAGGGGAATGCGATGCGCATATGAACAGAGTAATGTTAGCACGGAAAATCCTCAGACAGGGTTACTACTGGTCCACCATGGAGGAGGACTGTATCAGTTTTGTTCAGCGATGCCACAAATGTCAAATTCATGCAAATCGCATGAACATTCCGCCATCGAAGCTGTACAATATGACTTCGCCATGGCCATTTTCAGTCTGGGGAATTGATGTGATCGGGGCTGTCACTCCGAATGGGTTGAATGGGCATGAGTTCATCCTGGTCACGATAGATTATTTCACGAAGTGGGTCGAGGCCCAATCCTATACGGTGTTGAAGGCTTCTCACGTTGCCAAGTTTATCAGAAACAACATCATCTGTCGCTACGGAGTCCCAAACGAGATAATTTCAGATAACGGTTCCCACTTCAAGAAGGAAGTGATTGACTTGTTAGAAAAATACAACGTGGCTTTTCATAAGTCATCCATATATCGGCCGCAAACCAATGGAGTAGTTGAGGCCGCCAACAAGAATATCAAACACATACTGTAGAAGATGGTGGAGACTTACCGGGATTGGCCAGATAAGCTGCCGTTTGCTCTATGGGGCTACCGGACTTCAATCATAACTTCTACTGGGGCGACTCTGTATTCATTGGTTTATGGGATGGAGGCCGTTTTACCTATCAAAATTGAGGTTCTGTCTTTGCGAGTATTAGCTGAGTGTCAAATAGCCGAAGCAGATTGGCAGCAGAGCAGGTTTGAGGAACTCATGCTCTTTGATGAGAGAAGACTGAAAGCACTGTACCATGTTCAAGGTTATCAGCGCAGAATTTCCCGGGCTTTCAACAAGAAGGTTAAGTCCATGAATCTAAAAGAAGGAGATTTGGTGCTCAAGGACAACCGAGCTCCCATCCACGACCCAAGGGGCAAGTTCAGACCCAATTAGACTGGTCTCTACATCATTAAGTCTATCTGGTCAAGTGGAGCTGTGGTTCTGATGGATCTAGATGGCTTAGAGTTCTCACAACCGATCAATATGGACAAGTTGAAGAAATATTACCCTTGAGAGGCTCGCTAGGCCGAAATCCTGAAAGGGCGACCTAGGCAAAACTTAGAGCACAAAAAATTTTGAAATTATAAAAACTGAGCTCGCAAGGTTGAAAACCCGCAAAGGGCGGCCTTGGCAAAAGTTAGAGCATAAAAGGAGAGTGAAAATACCCGAGTGAACCCGCGCCTGAACTACGTAAGGCTTGATTACCATCTTTGGGATACGTAGGCAACTTCATCCTGAAGTTCAGCCATAAACTTTTTCCCGATCAACTTTGTCCATTTGATCATCTCAGTCATCTTTGTCTATCAGCATTCATCGTGATCTCCGGTGCAGTGCTTTTAAGACTAGGGGCAAATTTCCGTTGCTGTGCAGTGCTGCGGTACTTTTCAGACTAGGGGCAACTTTCCGTTGCTGTGCAGTGTTGCGGTACTATTCAGACTAGGGGCAACTTTCCAGTTGCTAGGATCCGGGGTTGTGCATCTCGGTGACAGATCTCAGGCGTGTCCAGTTCTGATCCATATCGAAAATGGTTTTGAAAAGTTTTAATAAAAGTTGACTTTGTTCAAATTAATCTTTTTACAACTAAGACCATTTTTAGACCAAAGCGGAAAATTTTAAGTACCCACAACCTTCAATTTCATTTATTTCAATACAGAGTTCTCCTGCTCTTGCATACAAATTGAAGTTGCTTTTTATTACATTCATAAAGAAAACTTGAAAGTACTGGTAAAGCAATAAATTCGGGGCATAGATAAGTCAGGTGTCCCTGTGCCCCCTCCCAGAGCTGGTCGAAGCCTCTGATGCCAAGCTGGGCCCAATCTGTGCCTCTTCATTGAGCCAATCCAAGCACTTGTCAGACAAAGTGCAACTGAAAGTGGGAGCGGGGGCCAGGAGCTCTCTAGTCCTCCATCTTTGTGCATAGGGCAAGCTGTGCCTCGAGCAGAATGTGGCAGGATACTCTATCCCCTCTGCCGAGCAAGTCTGATCATGACCGAACTGGCACTGGGACCGGAACAGAAAGTAGAACACACAATGAGTCAGACCAATCAACTGGATCCCGGTCTGCTGGGAGATGCTATAGCTCATTGCCGGGAGATTGAGCCAAGGACAGCGCCAAGTAATGTGATCTGCAGACAAATTGCACATCCAGTCAAACCACCATCCCTCATCAAGGGCATCGACTAGGCGTTGTCGAAAGAAGTAGCCGTGAGCTGAGTAGGCTGGGCAAGAGTCCACAACCTGCAATTTATCCATCAACCATACCTGGGGAGGGATGAAAAATGAGAGAATAAAGAATAGAGAGATGTACGATGAGAGAAAAGTAAGAAAAGGGTTTTGTGAGAAAAAAACCGAGCCTAAGGGCCGAGTGATGTGAGCAATACATACGTGAGATTGGGTGGGAAACATTACCTGCAGCAGTAGTGGACTCCCCGCAAATCTGGTCGTCTCCCGGCGATAGAAAGCATCTAAGCCCATCAGTGTCTCGGCCAATGTCATGGCGATGCAACTCTTTCCTTCTTTCAAGCCTTGAGCAACTTCAATCAGACGAATGCTAGATCCACTAAAGCCTGGGGCAAGCAAAAAGTGAGATAGCATGCACAAGCAAAGTGCGTGTTGCCGAAAACCTGGCCAATAATGGTTGCCGCGGTCACCAGCATCAGAAAAGTGATGAATCAAGCCAAGGATGTCCAATTCCCCGTTGTAGATCAGAGACCGAGCGTCATACATGGTGAGCCCACACATCCGCCCTAAAGCTTGGGCATGGTCGAAGCGAAACTAAGGCAAAATTTCTTCATGGCGTTCAGATTCCATCAAAACTTGAAAATCTTCGAAAGTTGGACATAGCTCTTGCCCGCCAAAGCTAAAAACATGTGTTACTGGGTTCCAAAACCTCGCTGCGGCATGAAGGAAAGGAAGGTGCAGCGGAGTACGGCTCAACGTGAATAGTGCATTCAAGCCGAAGCCCCGAAAGTTTAACTTTTCCGAGTCATCTAGAGAAGCGATCCAAGTTGTGAGATTTTTGACGAGAAACGCCTCCATTTTGGTGCAAAACTGAGATGAAATGAATCAACTACGAGGCTGGGACTTTTAAAGAGGATGAGGCACTGTTCGGGGGACATGTGTCAAAAAGTTGGTGGTTGCTGAGCTAGGTGGCCGGCCGGCCACCTTTTCTGGTAGGTCGGCCACCCCTCTCCCCTCCAATGCAAAAAGCTGGCCGGCCAGCTCCCAAAGGTGGCCGGCCATGCTGCAAAGTTTGCCTTTGGTCCTGTTCTACCCTCTAGAAGGAAGTTCCCAACATTTGCATGCATCGAAAGTGTCGAAGGCCTCCATTTCCCTCAGTTTTGGATGCGTTCCATCACCCAGATCGTCCGAAATGCACTTTGTTTATAGAGTTGTTGTTAAGTCTTGCTTATCGAGTTGTTGCCTTGCTTATCGAGTTGTTGTTTTGTTGCTTGAGATGTCTTGTTTATCAAGTTGTTAAGTTTTGTCGAGCTGTCGAGTTTCGTGCATTGAGTTGTTACTTTCTGTTTAAACAATTTTGTTGTGCCTTACATATCGAGTCATCAATTTTGTTGTGTTTTGCTTATCAAGTTGTAAACTTGCTAAGGTTTTGTTGTTTCTTAGTAAGTTAGGTTGTTTAGTTTGTTGCGTCGGTTCACTACCTGACTTGGCAATTTTCAGTGCACAATTCCATTCATTCTCATTTTTGTGCAAAATGATGCGATGTGATGCTAAGAACATAAAATACAACACTTTTTTCAAAAGCTATTTCATTCCATCATAATTCCTTTGTTACAACATTTTACAACAAGGGTACAAGTTTTACAAAAAATAAAACTACCTAACAATGTACAATGTGCTACAACTACTAGTAAAAAGGTAAGTAAAGTAGGGAACAACTGCATCAATGCTCTCAAGAGCAAGAATGAGAGGCCCTCTTCGTCCTCTTCTGCGGAACAGACTCTGCACCATCATCACCATCATTTGAGTCGAGGCTGCCATCCTCGGAACCCTCATCAGCCTCATCTCCACTACCAAAACCGGGATCAGAGCCACCCTCTCTGTCAGCAGATGTCTTTGACTGGGGATCTGCAGCCTCCTCCTCCTCACTGGACTCCTCCTCTATAATGTGCACCCTGCGTCCGCCTCGTCCGCGAGACGACTCCCCTCTCCCAGCTCCTCGAGGAGGCCTAGATGGCCCAGCTCCTCGGGAAGGCCCAGGTGGCCCGGCCTGTGGCCCGGTATATATCGGCAGCATCTGAAAAGGAAGAGTGTAATTTGGACGCATTAGCTCAAATATGTATATCAGATGTAGATGCAAGAAAGCTACATGAAGTGGGTGCATGCAAGTACAGTACGTAAGTGCGGTGTGTGTCAGACGTGCTCTACACAGGCAACCTATCAATGCAGTAAAATGTTCAAGATCAGCATGTCATCAGAAGTATGATAAATGCAAGAAAACTAAAGAGTACCTGGACACCCATAAGGGACAACTGCGCCTCTCTCCATAGGACCATGCCCTCAAGTGAGGCTACCATCCCGAGCACCTCATCCATGTACTCCCTGGGTGCCTGCAGATACAAGCTCAAGTCATCAATGAATAAACAAATGCCAAAGTATCTGTGTGATAAATGGAAAACAATGGAACATACCGGTGGTGAATCAGGGTCACTGACATATCGGTGGTCAGGCATAGGAGGCTCTATCGGGATCGGGTAGGAAGTCCCATATTGCCATCCCGTCAACTCAGTCGGCATATCTGGCCATCCAGGATGATGATAAGTCGGAGGAATCGGGGGAACCAGCCCACCCCCGCCTCTAGATGTGCCAGCCCTGCTGGTGGAAGGGACATCTGCAGTCCGAGCTCGGCTCGATGAGGGCATACCAGCAGACCTCCTCATCGGAGTACGGACTCCCATCAATGGAGGCATCAAGTATGTATGACGGTAAGTCGCATACTCCCCCTGCTCCAAATGTAAGAACGCATTGGTACCCTGCATAGCACTGACGACATCCTGGGAAGAGAGCCCATCAGCGGTCCGCATATCGTCTGGAGGTGCTGAAGAAATGTCCTGATCAGGGTAGCCCTATACCTGACGCAAGAAGCGGTCCTCCAAAAACCAGGCCCCTCAAACAGGATCCTATACCGAGAGGCACCCCACGCTCCGGCAAACTGGAATCAAAGGTCTCTACCTAAAGGCGCCCAGGGCTGCCATGTGATCTGCGGATAACCGATGCATAAGCTGATAAGAAATTGTGAATGTGCAAGATAAATCAAAGATTAGAAACATGAAGAACTAAGAGTTCTGAAATACCTCTGACGACCGCACTATGTCAAAGTACTGCCATAGGTAAAGGAAAGACTCCCGAGGTCTCGGCCGGTATTGGCCCTCGAATACGAGTGAATAAGGGGTCGTGAGGGGCACCTCCACCTCAAGCTCTGGGGCTAGCGTCAGAAAGTATGCGTAGATCCATAGCTATGAAAAACAAAGCAATAGCCATCAGAATACAAAATACTGAGTGCAGAATGTAAATATAAAATGCTGAGAGCAAAGTGCAAGGTACATAATGTAAAGTGCGTCGTGTGTGCAATGTACAAGTAATGAGAAGCAGAAATGTAAATCAAGAGGGCAGAAAGTACCTCCCAGGCCCTCCAATAGCCACCGACCATGATCCCCCGTCCGCGGGAGGTCGCGCTCATATAGCAATAGAGAGTAACCAGGCTGGCGCCCCTCCAATCATACCTGCTGACTTGTGATAGGTCCACTAGAGCGCTCAAAAGATATAGCCTGACAGTGTTCCCCTATCGGCGAACAGAGTGGTCCCGAAAAGGAACGTCAGGAATCCGCGGGTGTACTGTGCCACCTCCTCAAGAGTCTCAGGCTCCATCTCCGCCCTCCTAAAATGGGAAGAGAACCAGGTGTATCGGACTCTGCTCGAAGATTTGTCAACTGGCAGGCGAGCCCCCAATAAATATATCCAGGCGGCCTCTCACTGGTCCATATCCTCGTCATATGGGATGGCCCAGCCTCCCACATCAAGGCCCGTCAGTACGGCAAAATCAAACGGGGTCATGGTCATGTCCCCGGTGGCAGAGAAATGGAAGGAGTTGGTGGTGTCCCACCATCTCTCTACCAAAGCACCCATCAATGTCCTACTAGCAGGACAGCAGGAGATCCCAGTGCAAAAGGGCCCAAACCCTGCCACGTCAACCAAATCCTGGACAGCCTCCAGGAGCTCCGCGTACCACTCTCTCGCCATGATAGAGCCATATCCTCGCGCAATATGAGAAGTCACCTGCATTTAGGATGAACACATGTATTCAGTTTCAGAATGAAATGAATAAGCTGCATGCAATTGAAATGTATAAGCTATGTGCAAAATCAAATCAAATACAGAATCTGGGCTGTGTGTTCAGATTTCAAAATATGGGCTGTGTGTTCATCTCAAAGTTTGGGTTGCGTGTTCAACTCTCAATCAGTGTGTGCTGTGAGTTCACCTCAACAATGGGCCGTGTGTTCAGAATTCAAGTGTTTAGGCTGCGTGTTCAACTCTCAATCAGTGTGTGCTGTGTGTTCACCTCAACGACAAGCTGTGTGTTCGATATCAAAGTGTGGGCTGTGTGTTCATCTCAAAGTTTGGGCTGTGTGTTCAACTCTTAATCAGTGTGTGTTGTGTGTTCAGATTTCAAAGTATGGGCTGTGTGTTCATCTCAAAATTTGGGCTGCGTGTTCAACTCTCAATCAGTGTGTGCTACGTGTTCACCATCAATTCGGGGCTGTGTGTTCAGAAATTCAAAGTTTGGGCTACGTGTTCAACTAACAACAAGTATGAGCTATGTGTTCAAAATTCAAAATCAGTGGGCTGTGTGTTCATCTCAAAGTTTGGGCTGTGTGTTCAATTCTCAACAAGTGTGTGCTGTGTGTTCACAATCAATATGCGGGCCGCGTGTTCAGAAAGTCAGAGCGTTTGAACTGTGTGTTCAAGATGCAAACAGAATACGATGCTATAGACTAAACATTCAAAGCAAGCTGTGTGTTTGAGTGAGCAGATAAACATAGCGAAAGCACGAAATGCACCGAAAATGCAGAATACATTGCAGAAAATGTAAAAGTGAAGTAAATACCTCTCGTGCTTGATGAGAGAGGTGGGACTCCGGCTCTCGCAAAAGCAAATCCCTAGGCGCTCAATCATCGAAATCAGTAAAATGGTAGAAAACTGCCTGCGGGAGGATGTGCGCCGGAGGGTCGTACCTCTCGAGGATGAATGATCGAATCCTCGGGGGTAAAGACATAATGTTTGGCTCACCGTCGGCACCCAAAGGACCTCCACCATGAGGTAAATGACCAGCCATTTTGAAAAATCTGCAAAAATGAGCAAAAATGAGCAAAATGAGCCAAAATTGGAAAAGTCAACAAAAGTCAACTCTCGGGAAATGAAAAAGTCAACAAAAGTCAACCCTCAAGAAAATCTTCCAAATATTGAGACAAACTTACCTCAAGTGTTGAAAATGAGAAAAGAAGCACTGAAATCAAAATTTAATCAGTTCAAAGTGTCGAAAACTGAAAGATTTCGTGAAAATAACTTGCGTGGGGCGTTGGAAAACACGTATAGAGCACAGATCTGAGAGAGAAAGTGGTCTAGGAAGGAAGAGGAGGAAATTTTGGAGCTGATGTTATGAGGACAAGTGCTTTGGATAAGCACATTTAAAGAAAAGAGAGCAAAAGGACCAAACTGCCCCGGATTTGGGCTAGGTGGCCGGCCGGCCACCTTTTCTGGCAGGCCGGCCATCCCACTCCCTCACCCCTGGCCGGCAGCCTCCCCCTTGGACCAAACATGGCCGGCAGCCTTCCCAAGGTGGTCCCTAAGGTCTCTGCAAATTTTGGTGATGATTAGAGTCCCCAGCACCCGAGAAAGTACAAGAAAAATGCACTTTTCGTCGCGAAATCCCTCCGCAGGAACTTCAACTCCAACTTTCGATGCGTGTCTCATCATTACTCGCTGAGAGCAAGATGTATCCCTTTTGAATATGTTGTGACCTCTCCGGGAGGTAAACCGGAGGTCGCGGTTGAGCCATCTTCGTCAAAACTTGCATTGCTTTGCTCGTTGTTTCGTTTCAAAATGTGCATTCGAGTTTACACTTATCTTGCATTCTCATGCACGTCACTTGCATTCTCATGCACATCACTTGCACTGTTCTGCACATTTCACGAGTATTGTCATACCCCTGTGCTTAACTTGCGTTATCACACGCGTCGCTTCTCGCATTGTGATGCATTCATCCATTAACACCGCGTTTGCCTGCATTCGATATCACACTGAACATATGTTGCTAACTATGTTGTGCTTGTTGAGTTTCTTCCTTTTTCAGGCACGTTATTGTATGTATGGTTCATTTGAGGCTGGTGCGACCAGACGTGCCGCACAGGTATTGTATCTTCTCCGTGTGAGATGTGGCGAGAATCCAATGATTCTCCGCATTCTTCAACTGCATGAAATGTAGTATTGCTTTGCATTCTTTCTTAAAACTGTTGCATCTATTGTGAATATTTGCTTCATTACAGCTTGCTACTTTGCATGATCATTGAGTTACATCCGGCTTTGTGCATACCGCTTTGCATTTTGCCCCCTGCCTACAGGCATGCCTGTGGGCACATCTTTTTGTTTATCTCGCATGTTTGTTAGAGTCTTCGGCCTTATCAAAAATGGGTCGTCTCTGAGCTTTGACATTCACTCCCGTCACTTATGACTTTCGAGTTCTGTCAAAGAGGGGCAATTGTAGACACCCCATTTTTGACCGACCTTAAGACTCAGACGTCACCAACTGAGCGCTCAGTGATGTTGCATATTGTGCTCGTTCTGAAGTTGCGAAGTCACGAGTGCGAGCCTTGCCTCCGGACTTCTGGACTCGTTTGTGCTTTGCCTCGGTTTGCGAACCGGGTCCCGTTTTCTCCGTTTTCTCTTCTCGAAGGGAGGGAGAGGTCTCGTAGACCATCTCTCAGTGGCCGTAGGCTACGTTTCGTGGTCGTAGGCCATTATTTCCCGTTTGGAGCCCGGTTCTCGGTTTTCGGAGCCGTCGGCCGTGTGCCTCGGTTCGGGACCGCTTAACCACCTCTGTTTGCTCCGATTTTTGGCACACACCTTATTTCCTCCCTTTTGAGGGACACTATGCCTCGAGAGACCAACTTCGTGGTCAAACGCCACCTCCGGTGCTTAACAGCTTGTTTTTGGGGCCTCGGGCCGCGCGTTTTGGCCCTCGAACCTTCATTTTACATCGGTTTGGGTTCATTTTTGGCGGAGACCTTATTTTCATTGTTTGGAAGGTTGTAGAAGGGTGGGAGGCTAGCAATTGTTTTGAAGACCAACTTTATTCCTTCGTCGCTCTTCATCGCTCGTTATCTTCACTAGAAAGCTGACTTTTTCCATTCCCGGGCCACTTTTTCTGACTTTCCACCACACCATTGTGTTGTACACACCTGGGAGACCACCAATATAAATAGGCCGGCCATCAATTGTTCTTCACCGTTTTGAACCCCTCTAAAAGGTTCATTTTTCTCTCTTATGGGTTACATTTTCTGGGTGTTGACCATACAGCTGTGTTGTACACACATGGGACGCCACCTTTTTGGGGTGGCCGGCCACTAATCTTTGTTGACCCTTTTGACCCTGGCCGGCCGGCCAGGGGAGGTGGCCGGCCGGCCACCTAAACCTTTTGCACCTGGCCAGCCATGTTTCTCTCTCCTGGTGCATGCTAGCTGTGCTAGCTATTTTGCACCAGACCCCTGCCCGGGGATCTGCCCTTTTGGGGGGGGAATTTGAATTTGTTTTCCCCCCTTTTGTTTCACTCCTCTCCTCTATATAACCAGCACCCCATCTCCATCTCTAAGGGTGACAAAAAAAACCAGCTGGAGCTTCTTGCATACAACCCTCCCTCTCTCTCTCTCATCCAAGCTTAAAACCACCATGTTCTTGCACTATTTACCCTACAACCTATAGCCTACCATCTCCATCCTTCATTCCAACACCTTGAGGTTGATTTTCAGAGGCTAGGAGCTCCTCTTCTTGGACCAGAAGCTGCTGGAAAGTTGTGCTACAAGGGTGAATCCTCTTTTCCCTCTTTCTTGCCTTATTTTGTTCTATATTTTAGCTCCTTTTGCTTACATTTTTGGGCCCCGACCCAAGCTGAAAATAGTCTTATTTTGAGCTCATCTTCATGTTTGATCCAGGACTTTTCTCTGTTTGAGGCGATCTGCTGCCCTTTTCCCTTTATCTCTCTTTTAGGGCTATTTCTTGCATGATATATTAGCCTTGTTTGTAAGCATTTTTGGGCTTTGAGCCAAACTGTAAAGTATCTTATTTTGATCCCCTCTTCAACTTTGTTGAAGGGCTCTTCACTTTTTGAGGCCATCTGCTATCCCTTTCCCTTTATCTCTCTTTTAAGGCTATTTTTGCATCATATTTTAGCCTTACTTGTGAGCATATTTGAGATTTGCCATAAACTGTAAAGTATCTTTTTTTTTTAGCCTCTCTTCAACTTTGTTGAAGGGATCTTTGCTTTTTGAGGCCTTTTTCTATCCTGTTTGTTCAATCCCTCTTCTAGGGCCTATTTTGCATGATACATTAGCCTTATTTGTGAGCCTTTTTGGACCTCAGACTAAACTGAAAAAAGTCTTGTTTTGACATCATCTTCATGTTTGATTAAGGTCTATTCTCTGTTTGGGGTCATCTTCCCCCTATGCATGCTTCATTCTTTCATGATTAGGGCTATGCATTAGAGCACTTGCATTGGCTATGGTTTGGCCTCTTAGCCACTGAAATTAGGTGTCTTCTTGAAGGCCAAAATTAGAAGGGGGTGACCCCCTCTCACCTTGTTTTGCTTGATGGTCTTTCTGGCCTTCCAAAGAGGCCATATCTTGCATACTTTGTTGACTGATTTCAGGGCCAATTTTATGAGTTTTAGGACTATCATATTTGATTTCCAGAGTTTAATTTGTCATTCTAGGTGTCCTTGATGTATGTGCCTAATAACCCCTTGTATGCCCTTCCAAAGGAACCCATCATTTGTCCATGTGTTGGCTGCATTTCAGAGGTTATTTGGGCATGTTTTGGCATGTTTTATTCACTAATTTTTTCTGGTCTGATGAGTTCTCACCTGCTTCATATACATGCCATGTAAACCATGTTTGCTAGTTAAAATTGCATGCTATTTAGTCCATCTTGCTAGCATCTTTTGGCCATGCTTTGAACTAGAAATGTTCATGTTTTGGGACTGCCTTGGTTCTGTCTTGATGCTTCATGATCAAATAATACATGCTTTGTATGGCTATAGGTCAATGCATGTGCCTAGTTTTGTGTTTCGGGACCATTCCATGCATCGGGTGCCATGTTTCCATGTTTCGGGATCATTTTGCATCACATTTCAGTGCTGGAACTTGCATGTTTGAATGCCATGTTTCATGCCTTGCCATGCCTTGTTAGAGTGGCATTTGGTGCCTTAGGTTCGGTCCTCGGTTTGCGTGCATGTATGCACACATTTCGATAGTCTCATTTTCATCTTATGGCCACTGATGTGAGTGTGGCTGAGGTCCACTCATGTTGGTGTAAGTCCATCATGCATTGCATATGCCATTTCATTTCATAGCATTGTGTACGCTAGGTTGTATGTTAGAGCATTGTGTATGCCTTGCTACATCGTGCATTGTGTATGCCATCTTATAGCGTTGCGTATGCTAGGTTCCATGTTAGGATTGCATTCATGCATGTCATGAATATTGCATTGTGTTTGGAATAGGAGTTAGCCCAAGCACGGGAAACGAGGGACGTTTCGTACTCCAAGTGACGGAACGTGTCTCAATTCCCAGTTGCCGACACTCCGGATTAACCATGATGGAGTCTCGGTCTTGTTGTGTTTTCATGTGCATTCATTTCATATTGAGTCGTGCAATCCGACTCCTCGACCATCATACATCGAGATGCGCGATTGGTGGCACGAGGATCGAGGACTACGCTCCCTGAAGAGTAGTCAAGCATACATATGTGAAAATACATTGTCGTGCCCCTTTCCTGCTCTCTGTTGCAGCAAATCAGAAACCGACAATCTTTTGGGGCTTCGCGCAATATTCCGAGCTTAATTGTAAACAGAGGCTAATTGGGGCATCGCAATGGATTTCTGCGCCAAGCAACCCGAACATGCATCCTTCATCATCCGGAGCAGAGTCAAGGCAGTCCCTAGCTTGCATGCTAATTTACTGCTTTCCTAGATTAATTTGTTAATTAATTAGGATTTTATATTTATTCGGACTGTACTTTTTATTTGGGACTATATATTATTTATTCGGACCCTCCGAGTGAGGGCACAATTGTAATAAGTGTGCGTGCATGCGTGTGATGTATGTCTTCCAACCCCACATTTTTCTCCTTCTTATTTACAAGCTTATGATGGTTAGATTAGGCCATGTTTCATTTAGCATACAGTATGATAGCATGTTTGCATTCATTCATTTGTTTTGCATGCACCGGGCTCGGCTCATCATACTCACAGCATTGTATTTCAATTCCGAGTTGAATACGTGTTAGTTGTAGCATTCCATATGCCATGTTTAGAATAGCCGAGCCTATCTTAGTTGCATTCCTGCATGTGTTGCATTAGGCATTTCTGTATAGTTAGGATCATGCATGGATTTCTAATTAGCTTCTGTTTTGGCTTGGAGTACTCGGTAAGTTTTTACGCTTTAGCATCCTTGCATGTGTGTAAGTCACTGCCATGATAGCATGCTTACCATGAGGCTATTTGCTTATGTGATATAACTGTCTGAATGCCTATGAGTGAAGGTTGGGTTATTTGGATTGGGACAAATCATCAACTGTGAGTTTTAAGCCCACTAGATAGTGGCAAAACCATATTTTTTAAAGCCCACCTGAGGGTGGCAAAATCTGCATTTTAAGCCTACCTGCGGGTAGCAAACCATCTTTCAAAAATAAACATAAAATGTCTTGTTCCAATTCAGGCGATCTGGTCTATACTTTTATGCTGTGCACATCACATAGTAAATCTAGGCTAATAACCGAAATAAGAATGCATAATGTTTTCAAAGCTAGATATCATGGTTAGTAGAGGCCGATCTTTGATCGGGCGAGCAGGGGTGCTCACGAAGTGACCTTCCCCAATCGTACCCAAGTTCCCGAGCCGAGGCAACTTTGGTGATGATGGACACGTTGCCTTAGGCAAACGAGTCAGGGTTTCCTAAATTTTCCTAAAATAAAATATTTAGGTGGCGACTCTGTATCTGGCAAAGTAGTCCATGTTTGGCACTTCTTTCAAAAATCTGTTTTCTCAAAATGATTTGCCAGATTTGGACTCTTTGGTTCAGATTGAGAACCGTGACAATTTGAGTCCGAACTGCAGTGAACCCAAAATGAACAGAACGGGACTCATCTTCCCAGGGCGTTCGGGGACGTCTACACAAGCCTCCTACGAATAAGTTCAACTTTCTCCGTCGTTTCCCTCACCAACTCCGGGCCCAACTGTAGACACCCCATTTTTGACCGACCTTAAGACTCAGACGTCACCGATTGAGCGATCGGTGATGTTGCATATTGTGCTCATTCAGAAGTCTCAGAGTCGCGGCTGTGCGCCCTGCCTCCGGACTTCCGAACTCTCTTCTGTGCCTTGTCTCGGTTTGCGAACCAGACTCGGTTTTCTCTGTTTTTCTCGAAGGGAGAGAGGTCCGTGAGACCATCTCTCGGTCGTGGGCTACATTTCATGGTCAGAGGCCATTTTGCCCATTTCGAGTCTCCGGTTTTGCTGAGTCCAAAGCCGTGTGCCTCGGTTCGGGACCACCCAACCATCTCCGATTCCTCCGGTTTTTGGCATGCATCTCATTTACTCCCTTTCGAGGGACACTGGGGTGTTAGATACCCACTTCGTGGCCAAACACCACTTTCGGTGCTTAACGGTCGGTTTTCGGGACCCTGAACTGCGTATTTTGGCCCCCGAGCATTCGTTTTGTATCGGTTTTTGTTCATTTTTGGCAGGTACCTCTGTTTTATCACCAGGAAGATCACTGGAGGGTGGGAGGCCAGCAATTGTCTCAGCAACCAATTATGCTCCTCCGGCGCCTCCCGGCGCCCGTTTTTCTCACTTCCGGGCTAATGTTGAACACCCTAGGGCCATTTTCTTCGAGCCAAAACCACATATTTGTGTTGTACACACATGGGAGGATGCTAAAACACATGGCGGCGGTAATTCTCATTGTCCCTTTTGAACCCCTTCTAAAAGTGGCATGTTGTCTCTCTTGTTTCAGAGTTGCCAATTTCCAACCATAGGGTCTTGTTGTACACACATGGGAGGACACCAATCTTTGGTGGCCGGCCAGTAATTCTCATTGGCCCTTTTGACCCCTAGCCGGCCGGCCATAGGGGGTGGCCGGCCGGCCACCTGAAGCAAAAGTACCTAGCCGGCCTGCTTCCTCAGTGTGAGTCCATTCCAGCTGTATCTTGGTTTTCCCCCAAAAATATCTCTATCCGGGGGAACCTTTTGGAGGGAAATAAGGGCTCATTTCCCTCCACTTTGGCAAGAACTCTTCTCTCCCTCTCTTGTCTATATTGCTGTCCTCCCAACTCAAGAAGAGAGGTTCCAAGAATTGGTTTAAGCATATACATCCATATCATTCCATTTCCTTCAAGTTTAGGCTCCATTTCTCTATCATCTTCAAGCTCTACCATCACCACTCCATTCTAGCAGCTAGGAGAGCTTTCCAGCAGCTAGGAGGCATCCATTCTTCAAGCAAGAGGCAGCCAAGACTTGTCTACAAGGGTAAGTTGCCATTTCCCCCTTTTGTAGCTCATTTTTGCACCATTCTTTTAGCCTATTTTCTTATTGTTTTGAGCTCCGACCCAAACTGAAAGGGTCACTCTTTTGATCTATTCTTCATGTTTGTTGAAGGGCTCAACCCTGTTTGAGCCCTCTATAGTGCACTTGCTTCAATACCCCTTGGTATGTCACATTTTTGCATGAAATTTCTAGCCTATGAGTGATCTGTTTTCGAGCATAATGTAAACTGTAAGTAGACCTATTTTGAGCCCCTCTTCAACATTTAAGAAGGGATCAATCCTGTTTGGGTCCTCTATCTTGCACTTACTTCATAATTTCTCCTATTTACCGTAAATTTGCATGATTTGTTTGGCCAATATAAAAATTGTTTTGGAGTTTGTTATGAACTGTGAGTAAGTTTATCTTGTGTCCCTCTATAACATTGTAGAAGGGATCAATCTTGTTTGGGGTCTCCATGTAGTACCTACCATTCTACCCCTCTTTGACCCCCATATTTGCATGCTTTTTTAAGCTTATCTAGCTTCTTTTTTCGGCTATCATCAGAACTGGAAAGAGTCATATTTTGACCCTTTGGACATATTTCATTAATGGTATTTTCTTGTTGGATGAATGTTTGGCCTACTTCATGTTATATCCTCTTGTGGCCTCAATCTTGCATGGCATTTTTAGCATATTTTAATACTGATTTGGGGGATGTAATCTACTGTAAATGTGCATATTTTTAGTCCCTATTCAGTGTTATAGAAGGGTATTTTTCCATTTGAGCATTGCATATATCACTTACTTCAATACCCCTCTTGGGGAGCCATTTTTGCATTCTTGCTTAATCCTATGTGTGCTTTCTGTTTAGCCCTTTTTATGACTGAAAAATGCTTGTCTTGGGGCTTCCTTGCTACTTTATTTTCATTCCATGCCTATATTGTGCATGTTTGGTATAGCTATAGGCCATTTCGGGTGCCTAAATTCATGTTTCGGGGCCATTTCATGCATCGGCTGTACTCTCGCCTCATTTCGGGGCTGTTTTCCCCCACATTTCAGTGCCAAAATTCATTTTCATGTTTGCATATCATATTCCATGTCATTTCATGCTTTAGTACCATTGCCTCGGTTTGCGTGCCCGTGTGCACGCATTTCGAGGCATCTCATTTTTCATCTCTCGGCCTCTTATGTGAGCGTGGCTGAGGCTCTCTCTTGTTAGTATAAGTCCAATTTGCATTTGGAGTGCCATTTCATGCTTTAGTACCATTGTCTCGATTTGCGTGCCCGTGTGCACGCATTTCGAGGCATCTCATTTTTCATCTCTTGGCCTCTTATGTGAGCGTGGCTGAGGCTCTCTCATGTTAGTATAAGTCCAATTCGCATTTGGAGTGCCATTTCATGCTTTAGTACCATTGCCTCGATTTGCGTGCCCGTGTGCACGCATTTCGAGGCATCTCATTTTTCATCTCTCGGCCTCTTATGTGAGTGTGGCTGAGGCTCTCTCATGTTGGTGTAAGCCCATATTGCATCGCATATCTCATTTTAGTCCTGTTGCATTCCGTATGCCATTTTCTCGGTTTGCGTGCCCGTGGGCACGCATTTCGAGACATCTCATTTTAGTCTCATTGTATATCATATTTCAGGCCGTTTCATGCCTTTATGTCATTGCCTCGGTTTGCGTGCCCGTGTGCACGCATTTCGAGGCACTTCTTTTTTATTATTATCCGATGGCCTCCTGTGTGAGTGTGGCTGAGGCTCTCTCATGTTGGTGTAAGCCCATTACTGCATTGCGTATGTCATTTCATCCGTAGCATTGTGTATGCTTGGTTGTGTGTTACCTCGTTTAGCGTGTATGCCATTCCATGACATTGTGTATGTTAGGATTGCATATTAGCTACATTTCATGCATATCATGCATATTGCATCATGGTCGGGATAGGAGTTAGCCCGGGCACGGGAAACGAGGCACGTTTCGTACTTCGAGTGACGGAACGGGTCTCAATTCCCAAGTCACCGACACTCCGGATTACCCATGATGGAGTTAGGTTTTGTTGTAGCATTCATGTGCATTCATCCTATATTGAGTTGTGCAATCCGATTCCTTGGCCATCATGCATCGAGATGCGTGATTGGTGGCACGAGGATCGAGGCATGCATATATTTGTGAAATACATTGCTATGCCCTTTTCCTGCTCTCTGTTGCAGCAAAATCAAGAATCAGCAGTCTTCCGAGGCTTGGCACGTATTTTGAGGAACATTGCAAACAGAGGCTAATTAGGGCATCCCAGTGGATTTCCGAAAAGGCAACCCAACATACATCAATTCATTATCCAGAGCGGAGTCAAGGCAGTCCCTAGCTTGCATGCCAGTTTACAGCTTTCTTAGTTATTTTGTTAATTAATTAGGAATTTGTATATTTATTTCGGACTGTATTATTATTTTATTTCGAACTGTATTATTCTTTTATTTCGGACTGTATTATTATTTATTCGGACCCTCTACGCGAGGGCATAATTGTAATAAGTGTGGGTGAGTGTGATGTATGTCTTCCAACCCCCACTTCTTTCTTCCCTTTTATTTACCCGCTTATGATGGTTAGATATAGGGCATATTTCGATTAGCATACAGTATGACAGCATGTTTGCATCATTCATCTGTTTTGCACGCACCGGGCTCGGATCATCATACAAACTGCATTTGTATTTCAATTCCAAATTGAACACGTGTTAGCTGTAGCATTTCACATGCCATGTTTAGAATAGCCGAGCCTGCTATAGTTTGCATCTTTGCATGTGTTGCATTAGACATTTCAGTATATTTAGGATCATGCATGATTTCTAATGAGTTTCTGTTTTGGCTTGGAGTAGTCGGTAAGTTTTACGCTTTAGCATCCTTGCATGCGTGTGAGTGTTGCCATGAATAGCATGCTTACTATGAGGCTATGTGCTTATGCGATATAACTGCCTTGAATGCCTTTGGGTGGAGGTTGAGTTGCTTGAAGTGGAACAAATCATTGATTGTTTGTTTTAAGCCCACTAGATAGTGGCAAAATCTTTTTTTTCTAAGCCCACCTGAGGTTGGCAAATCCGTGTCTTAGCCTACCTGCGGGTAGCACCATCAAACCATTTTCAAACAAACAAACATGAAATGTTTTGTTCCAATTCAGGCGATTCAGTCTATACTTGTATGCTGTGCGCATCACATAGTAACCTAGGCTAATAACCGGAATAAGAACTCACAATGTTTTCAAAAACAGATATCATGGTTAGTAGAGGCTGGTCTTTGACCTGGCGAGCGGGGCTGCTCACGAAGTGACCTTCCCCAATCGTACCCAAGTTCCCGAGCCGAGGCAACTTTGGTGATGACGGACACGTGGCCTTTGGCACCGAGTCAGGGTTTCCTAAATTTCCCATAAAAAAACATTTAGGTGGCGACTCTGTATCTGGCGAAGCAGTCCATGTTTGGCACTTCTTTCAAAAAATCTGTTTTCAAATCGATTTGCCGGATTTGGACTCTTTGGTTCAAGATTAAGAACCGTGACATTTGAGTCCTTGAACTGTAGTAGACCCAATATCGAACCAAAACGGTGGGGATTCGCACTCATTTTCCCCGGGATGCGTTCGGGGACGTCTACACCAACAAAGGCGCATCACCCACCTCGGCCCAATATACTGGAGACGTACACGGTCGGCCATACAAGGCCTCAAACGGTGCCATACCGATACTAGACTGAAAGCTGTTGTTGTAGGCAAACTCTACCAAGGGTAAGTGCCTCTCCCACGTCCCACTAAAGTCAAGGACACAACAAGGATCTGAATAGTACGCTCAGACTGCCCGTCAATCTAAGGATGATAAGCCGTACTAAAGGTCAACTTAGTGCCTAAAGCACTCTTTAAACTCTACCACAACCTAGCAGTAAAACGAAGATCTCTATCTGAGACGATCGTCACTGGGACCCCGTGCAACCTCACTATGTCCCGAATATACAAGTTGGCCAGATAATCTACCGAATCTCTCACGCACATAGGGATAAAGTACGCTGACTTAGTCAACCGGTCTACAACCACCCAAATAGCATCACTACCCCGCTGAGTCCTCGAAAGACCTACAATGAAGTCCATAGTAACATGCTCCCACTTCCACTCGGCAATAGGCAATGGTTGTAACAAATCCGTTGGTCTCTGATGCTTGGCCTTCACTTGCTGACAAGTAAGGCACTTCGATACGAAGACCGCCACATCCTTCTTCATATCCCGCCACCAAAACTGACGATCCAAATCACGATACATCTTAGTACCTCCCAGATGCACCGCAAGGCGTGAATGGTGAAACTCTCGAAGTACCTCGTCTCGGCAAGACTCCAGTACAAACAAACGGTCTCGGTATCTCACACTCAGGTCGGGATACACAGTCAAACCCTTCTCAACCTTCCCACTAGAGATCTTCTCTTGGAGGGATTCTACCTTAAGGTCACCTCTCTGTGCCTCTAACACTCGAGTCACAAGTGTAGGCTGTGCGACTACAGAAAACAAGGCCGCAGCCTCAACAGATTCACTTAGAAGCAAATCGAACTTGCCAAGTGCACCCAACATCTCCCACTCCTGGATGGCTATACAAGCTACATCACTAATGGATTTTCTGCTAAGGGCATCGGCCACAACATTGGCCTTTCCCGGATGATAGTGCAACTCAAAGTCGTAATCCTCAATAAATTTCATCCACCTCCTCTGCCTCAAGTTCAAGTCTTTCTGTGTAAATAGATATTTCAGACTCTTATGACCTGAGAATACCTCGAACCTCTCACCATAAAAGTAGTGCCTCCAAATCTTCAAGGAAAAAATCACAGCTGCTAACTCTAGGTCATGTGTAGGGTAATTCTTTTCGTGTATTTTCAACTGACGTGAGCCATAGGCAACCACTTTCCCCTCTTGCATCAGCACACAACCCAAACCCTTTCGTGAGGCATCACAATAAACAACATAACCCAAACCTCTCTCCGAAATAATCAAAACCGGAGCGGTGGTTAATCTGACTTTCAGCTCTTGAAACGACTTTTCACAAGTCTCACTCCATACAAACTTGACCCCTTTCCGCGTCAATCTAGTTAATGGTGAAACTAGCTTGGAGAAATCTTTCACAAACCTGCGGCAATACCCAGCTAATCCCAGAAAATTGCGAATCTCAAAAACACTGTTAGGCTGTGCCTAATCTTGCACTGCCTCAATCTTGGTTGTATCAACTGACACCCCTTCCCTAGAGACCATATGGCCTAAGAACTTGACTTCTCCTAGCCAGAACTCACACTTCCCAAACTTAGCATATAGCTTATGGGCTCTAAGCAACTCAAGCACCACTCTTAAGTGTTCTTCGTGCTCCTCCTCAGAAGGTGAATAAATCAGAATGTCATCCACGAAGACGACTACAAAACGATCCAAGAATTCTCAGAAGATCCGGTTCATCAAATCCATAAACACTGCCGGTGCATTGGTGAGCCCAAAAGGCATCACCAGAAACTCATAATGGCCATACCGCGTATGGAATGCCGTCTTCAGGATATCCTCCTCCCTGACCCTCAACTGGTGGTAACCCGATCTCAAGTCTATCTTAGAGAAACAACGGGAACCCTGCAACTGATCGAATAGATCATCTATACGAGGCATAAGGTACTTATTCTTGACCGTAGCCCGATTCAATTCTGGTAGTCAATACAAAGTCTCAAGACACCATCTTTCTTTTTAGCAAAGAGGGCTGGTGCTCCCCGCGGTGAAACACTAGGGCGAATGTAGCCCTTATCTAGCAACTCCTGGAGTTGAATCTTCAACTCACTCAACTCGGTTGGGGCAAAATGATAAGGTGCCATAGAAATCGGTGCCGTGCCAGGCACTAGGTCAATAAAGAACTCGATCTCTCGATGGGGTGGCAAACTGACAAGATTCTCGAAAAAGATGTCCGAGTACTCACAAGCCACCCTTGGCAATACGGTCTGGGTCTCATTACACTCACTACTCATAAAGCTAGCAAGAAGACCACTAAGCTCACTCCGCCTTCGCGGATCATACACCGGTGGCAAAACACTACCAACCCGATCTCCCAAGAAATGGAAACAATCCCCGCTCAAGGTACATATAATGACTCTCACGGTAATAAATATCAATATGACGCGATAACGATCCATACCCAAAATAACATCAAAACCCGACATAGGCATAACTACAAAAGGAAACGGAAGCCGATGATCGACAACCTCTATATCACAACCTCTACATTCTTGTTTCAAAATTAATTCACCCCCAACAGGTGATACAACAAAAATAGGAGATGGTAACTGTGCCAACTCCAATGCCAAAACAGATGCAAATGCAGCAGATATAAAAGAATGGGACGCACCCGTATCAATCAACACATTGGCAACCGAGTTGCAAAACAGAAAGATACCTCTCACAACAGATGGAACCGGTACTAGGTCCTACACGGCAACAGCATACACGCACCCTATAGGCCCCTGATCCACCTGCTCACCCCTCAGAGCATACGACTGCTGCACAGACTGGGACAATGAAGCTCCCTGATTGGCTCTCGAGGCCTGAACTGACTGAGCTGGCTGATGGCTCTGAGTCTGCCTCAAACCAGATGCACCAGATGTGCCACCCAACTATGGGCAAAACCTCTTCAGGTGCCCCACTTGACCATACTGGTAACAAGAAAGCGGCTGGCCCCTACCCTGACTCTCGCTCTGGGGTCAAGCCGAAGATAAAGCTGTTCTCTGCCCTCCTCTCTTCTGCGGGCAAACTGGAGACTTGTGGCCCAGCTGACTACATTTGAAACAGGTAATGTCTCCCTAACTACCTTTCCCAGAACCTGCACTCGGCACTGGAAAGGTCGATCTAGCAAAACCACCCTGAGATTGTTGAGGGTTAAAACCCCTCTGTCTCCTGCCATCACCCTGGCCATCCTGACTCCTCTTGGAGCCCCTCTATTTCTCCTCCTCCTCCTGCATCATGATCTCCATATGGGCAGCAGCATCTACAAGGCGCCCATAATCCCGGGTCATAGAACCCCCAACTCTCATCTTGAGGCCACGCCTCAACTTCTTCTCAAACTCCAGACAACGGCGTTCCGCAGGTACCACAAGCTCAGGTGCAAACCTGGATAAACTGGTAAATACGGCCTCAAACTTGGCCACTGAAGAACTCAGCTGCTTAAGTTGGCAGAACTAATCCCTCAACCTCTCCCTGACAGTTGGAGACAGGAACTTCTCCTGGAAAGCATCTACGAAGGCCTCCCAAGTCCCTCCTATACGGCCCCTCGTGAACTTCCACCACTGACTTGCATCCCCCTTTAGCTGGAAAGATGCCAAGGTCACATTCAGAACCCCGTCCTTGATGCCAAGCATCTCAAACGTCTTCGTTGTCTGTTCGAGCCGTTCATCTACCTTAAGCCGCTCTTTTGGATCACCCACAAACTCGTCCGGGTTAGACCGGAAGAACTCCCTCTTCAAAAAAGAAGGCCCTGCATCTGCAACATGAACCTGGGCTTGATTATCAGGTCTGAGAATGCCCACGGACTCCCTGAATGCTCCTGGTATCTCGCGGGCTAAGGCACCTATAGCTTGCTGACCTACTGGCTCGGCTACATTGGCCTGACCAACACCCTCCTGCTGTGCCGGAATATCATCCGGTAAAGGCATCTCCTGCCTACCACGCTTACCACGTCAACCTGTACGTCCTCATTCTGACAACATAATAAAGGCAACGAAGAACATTAGCACATTTATAAATGTGCCGAAGCTATAACACTCGCATCCTAATGCATGGACAACAGTAATTCATTTCACGTAAGCACTTACGAATTTCATTTCCGGATAATGATAGTCCCGAGGCATTACTAGAGTTCCGGTTAGAAACAGCATTGATCAAGTGCTTTTCCAGCAAGACTCACAGAAACCTAAGGATCCAATCAACATCCTAGAAACTAAATCTCATACCCAAATAGTCACATAAACATGTTATCACATAAGCACATAACATTACACATAAGTCTCTAACAAGCGAGACAAACCCATTGTGATACTAATCACTTCCCACGTATCCAAAGTATTCAAACCCGGTACGTTCTGATACCAAGTTATAACGCCCTCAAAATAAACCCATAAATCATCCAACAATAGCATGCTTAGACATAAGAGAATCAAGCATAAATGTATTCCATCAGAGTAATCATTACACAATGTATTACATGTTGACAACAAAAGTAAATGTCCTATGGGCTTACAACTTTCCAAGTCAACACTTGGTTACAAAAGAGAGTACTAACTCTATACAAAGAAGCCCTTGGCTTGATATACATGTAATACAACAAAAGTAATCACAAAAGACGTCCCAGCCACTAAGCCTCCCAAGCTATGTTCTTGGAGGTAACATGCTACCTATACCTGAAAATGATGTCCTATAAAGGGTGAGCCAATGCCCAATAGAGATATGCTAAACATAACATGAGCAGTAAGACATTAGCAATTGATAAATGTTTGACTCACATAAATCAATTCATAAACCATTTCCCTTACATGACAAATGTGTCCATGTTTCATTTTATTTTCCATTTCTTATCCAATTCTCAATTCATAGCTATAGCTCAAAACCTGGCCAAACAATTTAAATGAGATAGTAACTCATATTAAACATTTCCCACTTCACAATAGATAAGCATATGAGTTGTATCAACACTTCAACAGATAAGCATATGAGCTGTATCAACGGAGTTCATCCCCTATCTCCTCCCAAACAATATCCGGTTTAAAGGTCCATCCCCTATCTTTCCCTAAACTATGGAATACATCTCCTATCTCCTCCCACACTACACAATGTATATAAACACAAGTCATATACATAACCAATCAGCACATAAAGTTAATGTATTCTTTCAACCGTCATATTCTATGACACATTCAATTGATCAGGTTTAGTTTGCCTAATCATCATGCATTGTCTACAACAATCAAGACTACCTTCCACCGGTAGCCTAAAGCAACTATTTCTAAACAGATAGTAAATGCGTCAACAGATAGTTTATCAATATTTTCAAAAGTGAGCGATTTATAAAATCCAACTCCACTAGTCCATCTCATAATGAGCTAATTTCATTATATTCAACTCAATTTCATAAACAGATAACTTTCCCAAATTAATTATACTAATTAATTTATACACAAATTAGGGCTTTCTTTCCCATCTCTCAATATTAACCTAATGGTTCAAATGTCAACAACCAACAACAATAACATCATTTTGAGACCCAAAATACATCTTTAAGAATCAAAATAACAAAACGCCCTTTTATACCTTTTGAAACCCTAAGTCCCAAAATCAAACCATTTAAACAACAAGCTCAAAATCTAGGTCAAAGCCCATAAGAGTGAGTAGGAATCCCTACCTCAAAAGATGAAACCCAACGAAGGAGATGAAGAAAACGAAGATGCTCTAAATCCCAAAATTCTTGAATCAAAATGTAGCCCTCGACGATCAACACACTTTTTACAAAGGACAAAGGGTGAGAGATTACTCTAACTAGATCAAACCCTAGAAAGAAGTGGAGGTTTTAGTGAGAGAAGCTCTCCAATGGTTGTTTTGAAAAGTAAGAGAGAGAAATGGAGTTGAAGAAGTGATCCAAAAAGCTAAATCTCGGAGTGATATACACGTCGTCCTGCTCGAGCGCGGAACTCCCCGCTCGAGCGTCAGACACAGACTCACGCTCAAACGTCCAAACCCCCACTCGAGCGCCAGATACACGTTTCCAGAACTTTTGCAGAACAGTCCCCTCGAAGCGTAAAACTCCGCCGAAGCGTCACATTAAACTCACGCCGGCGCCGAAATGCCGCCGGCGCCAAACACTGCAGAAGAAAAATACTGGGAGATGGATATTCTCGCTTGAGCGGCAAAACCCCCGCTCGAGCGGAGAAGCAACAAAGAAGGCCCCGCTCAAGCGTCAAAATCTCCGCTCGAGCGTGAAAGCTAAATTCTGGGCAACTACTTTTGATTTCTAAGCTCAACCAACCTGTTTCAAACCTGCCCAACACAACGCAAGGCTCAAATACAAAGAGTAAAGCATGTAAACGAGACATATACAACAACCAACTTCACGGAGCCTAAGTCTAGATACAACAAATAAAGAAAGGGAAACCGGGATCGCTATATACCACATGACATACCATACTTTCCACATGGTAAAACTATCTCCTATTTTTACTTTGGCCCAAAAACTCATTAGAATTCCAATTAAATGTCATTTAATGTTTATCCAAATATTTCACAATATAACCAAAGTAGTGCTTGATTATACCCAAAAATAATTTGCGGTATGCTTGAGTGATATGCTACTTTACAATTATCCTATATTAAGATTTATATAATTTTTTAAATTGATTTCATAAACATCTTTTAACTATTAGCATAATAACTTTTATCTCATTCAATTATAAATATATATATATATTGATCAATCAATTATAAATTCTATTACTTTCACTTGAGAGAGTGTATTTGTACGAATTTTAGTACCAGGGGAGTTTACGATTATAAAATTGATGGACAAAATGATATTTAAGAAAAGGAGAATGATTTCTTTGAGTCCAAAATTTGAACTAGAAGGAGTTGCTTGGGCCTATGGAGCCCACCACGAGTCTCGTTTCGATGATTTAAACGTTCATTTGGTTGGACAACTCACATATTTCATCCAAAAAAAAAAAAAAAGAAATTAAGTTGATCCAATAACTGTAACTTGTTCGATTTATTGCCTTTTTTACTTTAAAAAAATGAACAATAATTGTATTTTTAAAAAATAAACCACATTTTTTTTTGGTGGCAAAAGCAATGAATTAAACAAGTTGCAACTGCCAGATCAACATATTTTATTTTATTTATTTATTTTTTTGTAAATGAAATAAACAAAATCTCAATAAATTGAACTATTCAAATAATCAAAATAGAGTCTGTTATAGGTCCCATGAGCCCAAACAACCTTCTCCAGTATAGAGGAAATCCTCCTCTTTACATAAAAATGAACGGATATCTCTCTGGTTAACCCTATTCTTTATTGTCTGTTAAGCACTAACAACAATTAATCACTCAATAAAATTAGGAAGGCTTACGTGTAGATTCTAATAGATGGACTTATTGTCTAATATATCCTACGATAATTAATGACATTTTTCATCAAACATTACTAAAAAAATATTACAAATTATTAATTTTCAGCGACAGTTTAAAAATTTTGTTACAAAAACTATGCACACAAATGCAAAACATATAACAAAAAAACCAAGAAGTCTTGCTCTGTATTTTTGTATCTATACACCTAACACTGCGGCTAATTACGGAAGGAATCAACATTTTCTAGAACTAATCACACCATTATTTATTATAGGAATTCAATCAATCTAAATTTCTAATAAGACAATAACAAATAGTAGAACTTCAAAAAATAATTACACAGGGTTGTTTCAGATATTCTAAATAAGTATATTTTTTAATTTTTTATAAAATATGAGTTGAATTTGAAGTGATGTGATAAAAAGGTGACGTAACTTAAATAAGATCATGTAATTTAAATAGAATAATAATTTTTTGACTTTTTTAAGAGATGTCAAACTTAGTCATAGTTGAATAAATCAAACCCAAGAATTCTTAGGCAGAGAGCTGTTCCCAACTACCTCATAGAAAATATAAATAAAAGAAGTCCCCAACACGGTTGACCCACTTGCCCCATGTTCATAGATATATTGGATAGATGGAGATTTGAAGGCGAGAGAGAGAGAGAGAGAGAGATGAAGCAATTCAGCCATTTCAGCCACCGCCACCTCCTAAATTTCACAGAAGTGGGGGAGGAAGATGAGATCATATGCTCTGGTTGTGAGCTAAACCTTTCTGGCTCAGCAGCATACAGTTGCACCAAGTCCAATTGCAGCTTCACCATCCACACCTCATGTTTCGAACTCCCACAACGAATTCGACACCGATCTCACCCCAAACACCCTCTCATTCTTCTCTCATCCCCACCATACAGCGACGGTGAGTTCACCTGTGATGCCTGTGGTGAATCTGGTGTTGCTTTTACATACCATTGCTCTACATGTAGTTTTGATCTTCATGTCGGTTGTGCGTCATTGCCTGAGAGTGAAGATTGTGATGATCATGAACACTCGCTTACTCTATTCTACTCTTTCCCAAGGGACGAGCACGACTCGATCTTCATCTGTGATGTTTGTCACTGTCCTGTTGCCAAGAACTGTTGGATCTATTATTGTAAGGTATGCAATTATGGAACCCATTTGGATTGTGTAACAGCTCAAGAATGCCCGGATGAAGAATGAGAACTCGGGCTGGGTTTGACAAATGTTTTTTTTTTGGTATAATATAATTCCTTTTGCTTTTTAAGTTCTAATAAAAAATTTGACGAATGCTCTTTTAGTAGTTTATTTGATTTTGTAAATGGGATTTGTTTATGATTTTATTGTTTTTAAAAAATGTTATATATAATCATTTTCTTTTTCTTTTTTCACTCCAAAATATAAGTTAGTGTGTCTTTATAAACGTGGATGCTATTGTTTTGTATCTAAGAAAGAAAAAACGTAGTAAAGAATAAAAATATATATAACATTACTCTTTGTTTTTTTTTTTTTTTTTTGGGAGAAAATGAATATATAACATTATTTTTTTGGGTAATGCAAGAAAGTGAGGGTGAAATAACAATATTTTGACTTTAACTAGCTAGTGCGTTGCTTGAGAAAATGTAAACAAATTTTACATTTTTGCTTGTTTAGTTTTGTCATTTAATTAGTTGTTGCCAAACAAATTTTTTTTTTTTTGGATAAAAACATTTTAGCAAAACTATATCAAAAAGAAAGAAAGAAAGAAAGAAAAAAAAACAAAAAAAAAAAAAAAACGAAACAAAACAAAAAAGTAATTAAATGACAAAACTAAACAAGCAAAAAATGTAAAATTTGTTTACATTTTCTCAAGCAACGCACTAGCTTGTTACCAACGCACTAGTGTTGTAGCTTTCGGTGGAATAAAAGAGTGTGGGTTGGTGAAAGGAATAGTCATTTGGGTTGAAAAGTAGAGTATGGTTTGTTGAAAAGAAAATTTTGATTTGTAGAAAAGAGGAGTGCAGAGCAGCATGAGTGTTTTTGTTTTGGATTGTGTGGGTTAATTTTATGGGGATTCATGTATTTTATTTTTTAGTTAAGTCCTTCACTTTCATATTTTTTGAGTTTGTCTTTTATTTTGTTTAAGAAAAAATGGTGAGACAAAGGAGTTAGTTGTATGGATGTGAGTAGCAGTAGTAAGGATAATTTGTACTTTCTGAATCTCTCTTGATGCATGTCATGTTCTTGTACATTTAATTTTATTTTTTTTGATCAGCCAAAAATAACTACATTGATGAATAAATGTACAACAATAAGGATTACATCAACAGATATGAAGAAGTGCAAAGAGCATCACGATAGACCTTCACCATTCCAACTATGTTGGTACCGCAATGCCTAACCGATCATATGCTAGCACAGCTCCAAGTTACTGAGAGACCAACAAGAAAATAGGACAACACCAAACAGAAGCAAAACAGAGCTTCTCTGCCTCAATACAACAAAGCTCCTCCCATCTTAGTACAACATAGCTCCTTTGAAGCACAACCTAATCGGACTCAAATTACAAATGACATCATTGGTTGTAAAATGAAAATCCTTCAAGTGTGGATTCACCATAGAGCTATCCTGGTCTTAATCAACTCACACAGCTCCACCCAGTTTGGGTTGATGCTTTGAAAATGCACTCATTTCTAAGTTTCCAATTTGACCACAGTACAGCCAGTGGGCTAGCACTTCAAATCTTTCTGTCCAACTTCTTTATCTTCCCTCCTACCCACTATAATAGCAGCTGGTCCACATAGCCTGGTAATTGTCATGAGCCAAACCCGCCTTTACAGGTTTAGTATCATAACTGGTCAATAATCCTGAGATTACCGAAGGTCTCTAAAACAGATTAACAAAAATTAATGAACTAGCGAAAGCAAATATCAAAATATAATGTCCGTAGAATTGTGCAGACGTATAACATGCATGCAATGATATGAACTCCAACCTTCCAAAACATGATCAATTGGGCTAAAATGATAAACATGGTGAATTCCCAAAACCAAGTTAAAACATTAACATGCAAGAGAGAATTCCTTGAAAATAATTTCAAAATATAATGAAATGAACATGCATGCATAAATTGGTTCCCAATTCCATTCTTTAGCTCAAATCTCATGCTAATTCACCTATTTCCCTTGATTTCATGTACTTAGCAACTCAATTATGTAATCAAAGGATTTAATTCCTAACTTGAATTCTCAAGTTTAAGGGCTTGATTCTTCCAAAGCTTGAGCAAATTCTAGAATTTCTCCCTTGAGTTCTCCACTTCCTCTTCTTTTGATCTCAATCTCTCACTTTCCTCTCATTCTCACGTTTTGGTGTCTCAACAAGGTGTTGAAGAGTGTAAAAAGAAGATTCTTGAATCACATTAGCCTTATATAGGCTTCATTAATGGGACTTAATTAAATTGAGTTAAGGATAATTAATTGTGATTATTTTATTCTAATTATTTGATTCTGAATTGAATTCTAACACTACAACAAAAAAGGTCTTTGGTGACAAACTCATTTTGTCTCCAAACAATAAATTTTCGTTACCAAAGTGATCTGCAAAGAAATAATTTTGTCACCACGTTCGTCACCTATATGTTATCGCTGAAAGTAGCTGTGACGAAAAATCATATTTGTCGCCTATTTTTCATTTTTGGCGACAATTTTTATCTCTAAATGTTACATTTTTTATCCTCTATAACATCAATTCCGTCATTAGAATTAAATAATATTTTATTTTAATTGTTTTGGCCACGAAATATTTCATCATGTCAAAACAAATAAATGCCACATCGAATAAAACATTATATAATAAAGGAAGACTTATGTATAAGTCCTTTTTCAGAACCTTATGTTAGGCTAAGTCCTGTATAATTTCTTATAGAGTCTCAAGTCCTATTTTCATAAGAATGTATTCCACAAGATCCTAATCTTTTTACCCCCATTTCACAACCAAAACCCAAAATTCACAAACACTATAAAACCTAGATAAACACACAGAAAATCATTAAAAAAACTAGAATGCGCTTTTTTCTCGGGAAAATTAACACTTTCTCGGGAATATAAGAATCGGAAACCTTGTTTCATCAGAAAGTTACAGCTCAGGAAAATACAAAATTTATTTTCTCGGAAAAATCTACATTTTTTTTTTGGTTTAGCATCAAAAAGGCTCAATTGTACGGTTAAAAAATAAAAATGCACAGAAAGCGAAAATCAAAATGTGAGGATCGAATCAGGGAAAGTGCAAGTCAAAAATGAGAATTTTCTTGGAAAATATGTTGAATAGAAAATGTTATAAGAGCGAGAAAGTATAAAAGAGAGCATTGGATACCTTTCGTGTGAGGTCAATTACGTCTGAGCAATTGACAATGAAAGGACCTGATCAGATCTGATATATGTATATCCACAGCTCTTTCAAATGATCGTGTTGTGTTATTTATTGTCTGCTGGGTAAAAAGTGAGTTATGGACCTGTTATTGGTGCTGAAATGTGAAAATGTGATTGAAATGTGATTTATGAATTATTGTTTTGGTTAATTAATTGTGGTTGATCCGACAATATTCTTCACATATATTATTGATAATTTTTTAAATTTTACAATTAATAATACAAAATAAAAATATATTAAGATTATATATCTATTTCAAAACAAACGGATTAAAAAAATAAAAACTTATTAAGTTTGCGAAACGTAACGTGACACATTACGTTTATGTAAATGTCACATTACGTTTATATAGGTGTCATGTTACGTTACGTTTATGTAGCTGTCACGTTACGTTCATATTGGTGTCACGTTACGTTTATATAGGTGTCACGTTACGTTACGTTTATATAGGTGTCACGTTACGTTCATATTGGTGTCACGTTACGTTTATATAGGTGTTACGTTACGTTACATTTATGTAGATATGTCACGTTACGTTTATATAGGTGTCACGTTACGTTTATGTAGGTGTCACGTTACGTTACGTTTATATCAATTTTCTATATATTGTTTTATTACTTATTTATGATATTAACAACTAATATTGAGGGTAAATGTGTCAACAAACTTCTCACAGGACTTATGGGAACATAAGTTTTTTAGTAGGACCATATGTAGCATAAGTCTCCCTAATAGGACTTCTAAATAATTTTCCCTATAATAAAAACAAATAAATGATAATTATTTGACTAAATAATATTGGGAAATGGAAATATGAATTAATGTGATGGAATGTTTGAATACAAATATAATGGCAAATAGCTTAAAAGAATTATACGTAATTAAAATTATAAGACTTCAATTTATAGGAAAGTATGTGTATTAAAATTTAATGGATAAAATTGAGCTGGATGATAACTTCAAATTCGAAATTGAATCTATTAGAACATCTTAGAAACTCTAATTGAAGAGCTTAATAGCTTAATTTGATATTTAGAATATTTTATAGAAATTGTTGAAAAATTAATCAAGTTAACAGAAATTAGACGAGTCTAATTTAATTTAATTGGAATTAAATAGATAATGAAAATTTAAAAATTTAAACTGATTAATTAAACTGAATCAAGCTTAGTGAGTTAAAGAAAAGAATTAAATTAGAATGGAGGATCTGTTTTAAATCGAAAGTTGAGTGATCATCCGATTCAAAAACCATAAGTGAGAAGCTTAATAAGTTTGGTCTAAGAGTAATGCTAGAAATCCTATCCCATGTGGGTCCCACATCCATATAAAAAACATTTAGTAGAATTTTTGATAGAATTTTTGAAATCTCTAGCATTTTTGTTAGTCTAATGTGTAAAGCTTGTGGGAACTTAATTAAATTTAATTAAAGTTAAAATAAACTAAGACTTAATTGGGATTCAATAGATTAATTAATATGAGAATCATATATAATTAATTAAGATTGATTAAAAAGTGATTAATTAAATTAAGAGATAATTGGCATGTTAATCTAATTTGAGTCATTTGAATGATAGATAAAGGTTTAATAGGATAAATTCAATTTTATGTGTTTGAATCATAAATTAAAAACTAAAATGATTTAAGAAGCCATAAGTGATGAGCTTAATTGAATCTGTTTGATATATAGAATCTTTTGGGGAGCTTAATTAAAAATTTGACTTAGATTAGTAAAGTTAAGAATGATTAAATTAAGACTTAATTAGATTTAATTGAAATACCTAAATCAAGTGTGAATAATAATTAACTAGGATTAAGTGGTGATTAATTAACCTAAATCATAATTAGTAAATAGACTAATCCTAAATAATTAAATATGAGTAATGGATAGGGTTGGAGTATATTCTAGAAAGTTGCAAAGAAAGAGAGCTTTATTCCTTTACTTTTAGGAGTTTTCTTAGGTGTGCAACCCACAAAAGGTGTAAGTGGGTTGCACACCATGTGCCACTAACACAAAAGGTGTAAGTGTAAAGTGTAAGTGTAAGGTGTAAGTGTAAGTGGAAGGTATAAATGAAATGTATAAGTTGCACACCATGTGTCACTTACACAAAAGGTGTAAGTGCAAGGCAAAAAATGTGTAAGTGTAAGGTGTAAGTGAACACAAAAAGGTGTAAGGTGTAAGTTGCACACTATAGCATTACCCTTACTTTTTTTTTGTTGGAGAATTGAAATCAAAAGAAAAGAGAGGTAAGGTGCGGAAAGAATTCTGGGAGAATTAGATAGATTCTGAGAGCACCGAGAGAGAGAGAGAGAGAGAGAGAGAGAGAGAGAGAGAGATGGCTCAATTTCTTTGAAGAAGAGGATTCCTTTTTCCTAGAAATTGTAAGGAGACTTAAGAAATTCAACATGGGAAGATTATAGATACGAAATCTAAGCCTAATTCTTGCAAGAAATTCATGTAATAATTGAATTCAAGGAATAATTAGGTTTAATATCATGTAATTGGAAAGAAATTAGGTTTAATTTGCATGATATATAGATAAAGTAGAAAGAGGATGAAGAAATTAAGTAAGGTTTAAAAACAAAAAATTAAACGAATTGAAGATTGGTTTGATTTTGGTTCTTAATTCATGCATGTAATTCTAATTTGAGAGTTTTTATTTTATTCAATTTTCTTGGAACAGCTATGATCATGATCTAAGTTTTGAGAGCTATATGAAGAAAAATTGATATAAATCTAAGTTAGGGCAATTACGAATTAAATTAGGAATTTAAGTATGATTTGATTTTGGAATGTATATAAAATTAGTTAGTTGTAATTTTAATTACACATGTAAATATCTTTTCTAGGAATTTTATAATCTCGATTGTGGATTTGGAAGAGAAAGAGGAAAGATGATGAGATGAATTTCATATAATTAGGAAGGAATAATGAAGGGATGGGGAATTTGGAATAGGTTGTGGAATCCAGAAATTAACTTGGGAAATAATCATTTTGAGTTTGAATTTGAAAACCTTGATATAATTAATTTCTAATAAATTTTGAATTACTTAATTAATGTTATTTGAAGATGTTGAGTCCTTGATGCGTTGATCTTGAAGTTAAATGAAATTTTAATGCAAATGAGTTGAAGATTAATCATATTTTTATGTACAATGATGAATTTACATAATTTAGGATAGGTTTTGCATTGTTAAATTTATCAGTCGTGCTAGGGAGCTCGAATCTGAGCTCCCCAAATCCCCCCTAATCCCATAAACGATGTCGTTTTTGCATTTTATTTTATTTTATTTTTTTCTGGTTCAATCAGAAACGAAGAAGATGAAGAAGGAAGAAGGAGAAAAGAAGGAAGGAGGAGGAGAGGAGGAGGAGGATGAGGGAGGAGGACTAGAGGGGGCCCTAATTACAGGGGGAGGAGGAGGCGGAGGCGAGGCGAGGGCTCAGGAGGCAGATCAGGCTGAGATGACGATCGAGGCGGGAGGCTGGGAGGCAGCGATCGAGGCGAGGTGATCGGGTGACGCTATGGCTTGAGGCCTGCAAAGGCGACAATCGGGCGGCGACTGCGAGCCCTCTTCCCCTCTCTTCTCTCTATCTCTCTCTCTCTCTCTCTCCCTCTCCCTCCTGAATTTTGGGGGATTCGGGGAGGGGGAGGAGTTTCGAGCTCCCAAGCTTTATTCTAAATTTATATATCATTATATATTATCTTATAAATATGATTAAAATTATTGGTAATTTTATTAATTTGAGAAGATTAATAATTAAATGGTATTATCTTGAATTAAAACCTCCTCATAATGAAATAGTGGTATGGAGATTAGTTTCAGAGTTTAAATAATAATCAATGTACAGGATCATCATAACATGTGTGTATCTGGGTTTTGAAGCAGACCTTTCCTTAAACATTGTTGCTTGTATTCGTGGGCCAAATGTGAGCCTCACCCTCTCTCATGCAATTGTGTATTTCTGATTGTGTTGCTTAGCTTGTGTTTTTTTTTTTGTTTTTTTTTATTTTTTTTTAAGGGGTATTGTATGGTCATATATGGATGTTTTGCTTTAATTTCTTTATACATGAATTTTTTATGCATTCATCTGGCGTTGATACCCCTTTTTGCAGCTGCTTCTTCTTTTTCCCCTTTCTTTTTTCTGTCATTTTTGTTTGTTCCGTGTTATGCTGTTTGATGAATTTAGTTCAAACTTTATATTGTTCATGATGAAGATGAGATATTCTAATGTTTGAAGCTTTCTCTGACATCTCCATGCAATTGGGAGAGTTTTTTTTTTTTTTTGTGTGTGTGTGTGTGTGTTGGTGGTGGTTGGTTTTTGAACATGCAAGACTAGTATGTAAATCACATTATGAATGAAACAGGAGCAACTGTCTTACTAAGAGGACGTGGTTCAGGAAATTTTGAAAGTGCATTTGGCGAAGGTTGTACTTGTGGTGCCATGCAACAGTTTTGCAATTTGGACAATATGGATTGTGTAGCATATTGTTCTTCAAAGCACTGACCATATTATTATTGTTACTTTCTATTCTTGCAGAAGGACAGCAGCCACTGCATTTATACTTGTCGAGTAACAATCCAAAAAGTATTGAAAGTGCAAAGTTTTTGGCTGAAAAACTTTTGGATACAATTGTTAGGAAAAATAATACCAAACTATAAGGAAAATATAATTTAAAAATATATAAATGCTTTTTGGACAAA
Organism: Camellia lanceoleosa; assembly: GCA_025200525.1. Lineage (NCBI taxonomy): Eukaryota > Viridiplantae > Streptophyta > Magnoliopsida > Ericales > Theaceae > Camellia > Camellia lanceoleosa. Next base: position 73,876,655 of record CM045760.1, on the reverse strand, counting down.
ATCAAAAACTGAAATATATCAACATAATAACGTAATAAAACTTACAGTACATAAAAGGATAAAACCTGATCGAGTCGAGTGTGTGACACTCTTTGCTTAAGACAGATTCGTCCTCCCATCGATGCTTAGGATTCAATGAATGTCTATCTCTCAGGATACAATAATCAATATCTTGCATTAGCAACACTACTATTGCAAGTCTAGCGAACTTCGTTGTGCATGTACTCTCTTAATAGGAAAATTAGACTCAGAAAATATGAAGAATAATGCAAAGTGAAGAAGAAAATGACAATTCACTAACCAAATTGAAGTGAGGGAGATGGAATATATAGACTTCTATGTGACTCTTTAGAAAGGTTGTGACTCTTCAAAAGGACACACCCTTCCATCTCAAGAGACACAACCATTGGAGTAAATTTAAATTCAAATTTTTTCAACAATCCCCCACATGAATGAAATTTACGGAAAGGACATGCAACAACATGCAGACAAAGAGAGAGTACATTTAAGAAAATATTCTGCAACGGGATAGGTAGCTTTCGGCTTTGAACCTTCCCTAGTGAAAGTCTATCAAACTTACTAGCTAATCAATGGACGTGATGCCTTGAATTGTTCAGCCGTTTGTGTAAGCCAAGACAATAGAATTCACACAGAATATCTCCAGACACAGTTTAGTTCTCACGGTTGTGCCCATTTTGGCCTTGGGCAAGTCCTGGTGTTGCATGAGTGCTTTAAAAAATTTAGCTTTATCAATTCTCATAGAAGCGACCCCTTCACACTCATATAGGTGATCCTTATTTCGAGTATCTTAAATACTCCTCTTGAAAGAGACCCCTCTAGGGTTTCAAGATATAAGTGATCATTAAAAACATAGCTTACCCTAAATCCCCTACATACAACACATGTTGCAGATATCACTCTCATCATAGGAATGGATAGAAGTTAGACTCTTTTAGTGATTTCTAGCGAGTCACACATAACTTAGTTGTCCATTTGAACTTAGTTTTTGGGATCTCCAGTCATGTAAGTAGGGTTATCATTATGATGACTCTGATGTAATACGCTTTAATCACGTTCCCCTCGATGAACTTTCCCTTATTTGCTTTCTGGTCAAACTTTTGTTTAGCGGCCGCTATTTTTCTGTTTGACCTTCTCAGTTATATATCATTGAGTAGTTCGTGGATCCACTATATTATCCTTAGACAATATGCACAACTGAAAGCAAATGTCTTGTGGTATTAAGTCTTTGATTATATTAAGACTTACTGTTACTCTATGTCACTCCTATTTTCAAATTTAAATATTAAACATAGAGGTGTTTCCTAGGAGTAAATGAAACCATATTTGCTTCTACTCCAACTTTGACCTATAAAAAGAATTGAGATTCTTTGTGGACCTACAATCGGAACCGTTACTTTGGTAAAATTTCCAAGCACACTTAATTTCTCTTACTGGTGTATAATTACACACAAATATTAATACACCCCCACAATTCTGAGATAAATCAGAATATATCATTAATTGGTGTGCTTGAACTAAATAACAAGATGTAAATTGCTTTGTGAATATAATCACAATGCTAATTTGTCTAAAATACAATTAGACTTCATAACTTGTTTTTGCAGTACAAAGAATAAATGACTAATACCGGTTGTGGCCACAACACTTTGTCAAATAATATTTCTTTAGCCATAATTAATTTCTTTTTGTTTACTGTAACCCTTAATTCCAATCTCAACATGGAATATAAATATCATTGTATAAATACATTTACATCTTATTTGTCTTATCCAGTATTGTTGACTATGTCAACAATTACCAAAGTGGTTTTCACCCATGATATATATATATATTTTAACTCATATAATATTTCATTACAGAGTTATCAATCACCATACCAATTTTAGTCATTATTCCAAAGAATAATTAGAATTCTTCTTATATCAAAACACATAAGTTCACATTTTTATCAATATTTTGATAAATAATTGACATCCATTTATAATACACCACATACCAAATTGATATTAATGACATCATAAATTGTTAACTCTACAACATATGTAGACATGGACAAGATTAACAAATCAAACATAATCATAATTGTCTAATTAATCTCTTTCCCCCTCATTTGTGATAATACATAAATTAGCACAAACAACATGATTTATTTCTAGACAAGTGTTACTATCACAAATAATAACTCATTCAAAAATATTTGGGACAAAAATGGAATTATTTCTTCTAATTCAAAAGATAAACTTTCACATTAAGAACATGATTCATGGTTAAACCAAGTCTTCCACACAAGTGAAATAAAGACTGAAGACATTCTATCTCACAAAAATTCAAAGTTACTTTTAAAATAATTTTCAATTGATTATTAACAAATAATAATCAACACAAAAGATTCCTCAATCTATTTTCAATTTAAATGGAACAACACCATTATTTAAAATAGCATGTTTAAATTTTTCAGTGTTAATGATTGCTTATATAATATTTGAAAAGAAATCCATTGGTAGTAGCACCACCACAATTTAATTAAAAGTTCACAAACTTTTAAATAAACTCTAATTAAATCCCATATATAGTATTGAAACTAAATGAGTCAAAAAATAACACATATCACACAATATTTAAAAATAAAATAAAATATGGCAACATGATGTCATAAAATTCATTCCAAATTAACACACCCTCAGGTAAATGACATCAATAAACCATGCGTATGTAAATTAGAAATTCTAATTTAATAAATTTAGAAAATTTACCAAGTATATAATAAATATACTCTATATTTTCTCAAATTTCAAGAGATCACAAACCAAAAATAATATCTTGATTTTTAGAATTAAAATCATAACTTGATTTTAAAATATATTCTTAAAACTTTCACAAATAATCTTGTGGGCTATTTATTAAAATAAAGCATGGATATAAATTTGAAACCTTAGACCCAATGAGTTAAATCCAATATATGGATTTAACCACTTCAAACCAGGCATATAAAAATAATATATCGTTTTAGGTCTTTATTTAATAAAATTAGACCCATTTCTTTTATATCCATGACAATTTTCCACACACAGAGCAATATAAACAAGCAAGTCCATTTATAAGCCCATTACATGCAGTAATGAATAGCCCAAGTCCAAAAATAAATTTGTGAAAAGATGCCAACAATTCCATTATACATCATTTGATAAACATTGATAGCATGCCAACAATATATAATGCAGTTTATACATCTATAATGTATTCTCAACTCATAAATAAAATCTAACGCGTTTTAAACTTTAAACTCAAAAAATGACAAAATATACTTTCATTTAATCAGTTTGATTTGTACATAAATAAACTAATTATATATACAATAAAATGTTCTTGTGAATATATATATATTTTTCAACTTATGTACAGAAACCATTCACGACTATGGATCCATACACAGAAATTAAAAAATGAATCAGTAAACTAATAAAGAAAATAAACTTGCCACAAAAAGTTTCTTCGTAATAAAAATAAAATTAGTTTGTAAAACTAATATTTAACTCCAGAATCAAATACTTCCATGTATACTCATGATGAACTATGATAAAGTCAAAAGAACTAACACATTTTCACAAAGGGTTCAAAATTAAGTGACATTCTAAACGAAACCGTAAGTCATGTACAAAATTTACAGATTGTGACCGAGACACAAAGTTACATAATTGATTAACAAAATTAATTTTCTAGTTACTAAAACCAGAAAATAAATTATAACACAAAATAATTTTATTTTCCTTGTTACTAAAACTAGAAAATAAAATATCACAATAATTTTCTATGACATCAACTAATATTCTGCAATTGTTAATAACACCAGTATATAACTACTAGTTGTCAAAGAAAATAGACAATATATTACTACTATCTGTCAAATAGTTTATAAATACTATTTGTATTTTTCAACCAGAATATCACTTTGTGAAACACAGAAAATTAAATACAATAAAGATACAAAAATAATCTGTCTTAAGATTGTTGGACAATCTTCACTGTATTTAAATAGATTAATTCTATTGTGTACTTAACAACAACTAGAATATAAAAGAAATAAAGGAAATGATAGAAAAATGTTTGATTACAAAAATCAAACTAAAAATAGAATTAAATAAATAAAAACAGATTTTATTTTGCTACGAAAATAAAATTAAAATCTGATTTAAATAAATAATAAAAATAGAAAATAAATAAATAACTTACTTGATTAATATCTTGAATATTATTCTTATCAAGTCCAGTATTTGACACTCTGTCCTTGAGACAAATTCGTCCTCTCCACGGTGCTTTCAAAATGTGGACGTCTGTCTCCCAGGATAAAATGATCAACTACAAACAATAGCAGTACTACAAATTATTTGCCTAACGAACACACTAAGTGTTTATACTCTTTCTCACAAAAATTAAATACAATAAAATGAAGAATAAATTTGCAGAGGTTAAGTACGAAATTTCTGAATGTAACATCAAATGAGGGCTGTCCTATTTATAGATGGATTGGTGGCTGTAGGTTTTGAATTAAACAGGTGTAAACCTGTTTGAACAGGTATGAAACCTGTTTGGTTTTGAATTAAACAGATTTAAATATGTTGGGTTCAAAATTCAAACAAATAAAAATGAGAAGAGACCTGTTTGGGTATACAGAAAAACCGGACCAGTTGATTTCCGAAATTAATTTGAATTTTGGATTTTATTTTTCAAAAAATTAAATTAAATTCAAATGTTTTTGACCAAAAAAGATAGGTGACGGCGGCACGCGTGTGTGTGGTGATTTTTGGGTTCAATGGGTCTAGCCCATTTTGCCCATAATCTCTATTTCTAAAACACTTGGGTACCCCTTAGGGCACACCCAAAGTTCCAATCCCATGCCTTGTAAACCAATTCAAAACTTCTCACCAAATCAATGTGGGACAAGCCTTATTCAAACCTTTAAGGATTTTTCACCAAAACTCCAGTTCCATGGAGCATACTTTGGCTTCAATTTTCCATTCACTTGGTAATGGTTTTGAGCAATCAAATATACTACGTGAATCACAACGCGGCAAGAACGCATTACCACTTTGACTCGCCAACTTAGACGCTCGGGTCCCACTTAAATAATAAACCAAAGTTAGGAAAAAATTCTGGTTTTACCCAGAATTTTCCAACCATTTCCAACAATCCTCCACATGAATGGAATTTGATGACAATGGAAATGCAACAATATGCAGACTTTATCGAAAGAGTATAAGTCAAAAATATCTTGTATCAGGATAGGTGGCTTTTGACCTTGAACCTTCCCTAGTGATAACTATCAGACTTACTAGCTAACCAATGGACGTGATGCCTTGAATTGTTCAGCCGTTTGTGTAAGCCAAGACAATAGATTTCACACAAAATATCTTCTAACACATCGTGGTTCTCACTGTTGTGTTCATTTTGGCCTTGAACACTCCTGGTTTTCATGAGTGTTTCTAAAGAATTTAGCCTCTTTATTCTCATAAAACCGGCCCCAGTTCGACACTCATATAGGTGATTCTTATTGTGAGTATCTCCTTATACTCGTCTTGATTTTATGCCTCAATCAAGATATAAGTAATCATTAAAAGCAGAGCTATCCTTATATCCCTGCATACAACATATGTTGCAGATATCACTCTCACCATAGTAATGAGTAAGGAATTTTAATCCCTTGGTGATTTTTGGCGAGCCACACATAACTTAGTTGTCCCTTTGAACTTAGTTCTTGGGATCTCCAGTCATATAAGTAGGGTTACCATTATGACAACTCTTATGTAATAGGCTTTAATCCCATCCCCTTCAATGAACTATACACAAGTTCTTTTGTCAAACCTTTTGTTAACGGATCCACAATATTCTCTTTAGATTTTATATAATCTGTTGAGATTATTCCATTTGACAACAATTGCCTAACGGTATTATGTCGACGATGAATATGTCATGACTTACCGTTATACATATGATTCTGTGCTCTACCTATAGCAGATTGACAATCACAATGAATGCAAATAGCTGGCACAGGTTTTGGCCACATTGGAATGTCTTCTAAGAAGTGACGAAGCCATTACTGCCTCTTCTCCTGCTTTGTCTAAAGCAATGAACTCGGATTCCATTTGTGGATCGTGCGACGTATGTTTGTTTCGTGGATTTCCAAGAAACAACATCGTCTCCCAGAGTAAAGACATATCCACTTGTGGATTTTGAATTTTCATCACAATAACCTTCAAGTACTGCTGGATATGGAGTAAAGTTCAAACCATGATAACGGGTGAATCTTAGATATCTAAGAATCCAGATGATCGCCTTCCAATGGTCTTCTCCAAGATTACTAGTGTAACTACTCAATTTACTGATAGCATAAGCTATATCAGGACGAGTACAATTCATTAGGTACATTAGGCTTCCAATGATTTGGGAGTATTTTAACTGAGACACTGCATCACCTTTATTTTTTGATAAATAAAGACTGATGTCTACAGGTATTCTACCTACATTCAAATCATCCTTAATAAATTTATCAAGAATTTTCTCAATATAATGAGATTAAGATAACGCATATCCATCAGATGTTTTAGTAATTTTCATTCCTAATATAACATTTGCGATCCCCATATCTTTCATATCAAATCTTCTGTTAAGCATTTGCTTAGTTGATTTGATCATGTTTTGACTGCTTCCAATGATAAGCATGTCATCCACATAAAGACAAACTATGGCATATCCTTGGTCAGTGTTTTTAACATAGACGCATTTGTCATATTCATTTATTTTAAACCCATTAGTAAGCATTGCATGATCAAATTTTTCATGCCATTGCTTATGTGCTTGTTTTAATCCATAAAGAGACTTTACAAGCCGACAAACTTTCTTTTCTTGCCCCGACACTACAAACCCTTTGGGTTGCTCCATATAGATCTCTTCATTTAGATCACTGTTTAAGAAAGCTGTCTTAACATCCATTTGATGTATCTCTAAATTAAACAACACAGCTATAACAATAAGCATGCGAATGGATGTTATTCTAGTCACAGGGGAATATGTGTCAAAATAGTCCAGACCTTCCTTTTGTCTGTAACCTTTTACTACAAGTCTTGCTTTGTACTTGTCAATTGAACCATCTGCTTTCATTTTTCTCTTGAATATCCATTTATATCCAAGAGGTTTAGAACCTAGTGGAAGATCCACAAATTCCCAAGTATGGTTTTGCATAATGAACTCAATTTCATTATTAACAATCTCTTTCCACAAAGGTGCTTCAGGACTTGTCATTGTTGCCTTAAAGCTTTGAGGGTCATTTTCTAACAAGTATATTAGGAAATCTGGACCAAAGGATTTTGATGTTCTCGCTCTCTTACTTCTTCTTGGTTCATCATCAGTTAAATCTTGTTGGTCGAGACCATTACTAGTCTCTTGTATTTGATTGTCATTAGTCTCTTGACTTTCAGTACAATCATAAGTTTTTTTTTGTGAACTTAATTCCTGTCCTTTCTTGTAAGGAAAGACATGTTCAAAAAACATAGCCTTCCTTGACTCTATAATAGTGTTCACATTTATATCAGGAATTTCTGATTTATAAGTCAGAAACCGATATGCACTATTATTCTGAGCATAACCAATAAACACACAATCTATTGTTTTTGGTCCAATCTTAGTCTTTTTAACTTTTGTCAAACACCCCCACACTTTTAAGTATTTGTAGGAAGGTGGTCGACCTTTCCACAATTCATAAGGAGTGCTGTTGGTTTTCTTATAGGGTATTCTGTTAAGAACATAATTAGCAGAAAATATTGCTTCCCCCCACAAGTTCTGTGGTAAGTCTGAACTTAGTAACGTGGCATTCATCATTTCTTTTACGGTTCTATTTTTTCTTTCAGCAATTCCATTTTGCTGAGGAGAATAAGGTGCTGTAGTTTGGTGAATAATGTCATGTTGTGCACAAAATTCATTTAATGGTGCATTATATTCACCACCCCTATCACTTCTAATATAAATCAAAATATAACATCCATCACTTGTTGTCTATGATGTGCTTGATTCATAAATTTCAAATGAAAAATCCAAAATAATTAAGACTACATAAATCAGAATTAATGTTTTGACAAAATCATATCCTCATAAAAATTTTGCCTAAGAATAAAAAAATTCAAAAAAACCCATTTGATTTGTGAGACCCCTAACTTTTGTAAACCTTATTAGGTCCCAAAATTTTGAGTTACTATAACAAAGCCTTTAATTCGTTGATTGCTCGCAAATTAAACCCTAGAGCCGAAAACGTATCACGGACGAACCCATACAAACCCAAATCGACCCTTGAAGCTTAGAATCATAACACTCTAATATTAATTATTTAACTCTCAAATTTTAGATTAATTGCTCTAAGCCCTGACTTCCTATTTTTACAGTCTTCATTTAGTTATTTACCTTTAAATTCAAACCAAGATAATACAAACCGAATTATTTTTCCTAAACACTAATTTATTAACTCTTCACTTGAAATAGATATTTTAATTGAGCCCAAGCCCTCACATTTTTATTAAATCACAAATTGACCTCAAACAAGTACCATTATATATTTATATATACACTTGTACCTTAAAATCTTTTTTTAACATTATGTTTTACAATTTCCAAGATTTGTACACAAAATAAATAGGAAAATCTCCCCAAATCTCGAGGACATGACTAGCCGTCATCATTATACTTTAGTACAAACAAATCCCTTGAATCATGGAGCAATAATGACTTCAGTACCAATAAATATTTGCTATGAAAATTAGCCCTAAACCTAACTAGATCATAATTAAATACATAAATAAGGTTCCAATACATGAGTTTAATTCCAAGCCCTCATTTCTTTTATTAAGAATTACCCCAAAAATAGTACATGTACTCTAATACTATTAGTACCATCAATAAATTGAAATCTATATATATGCATACATTGAGAAGTGTGCCTCTAATACCTAAATTGAAAAAAAAAATAATTAAAAAAACAATAGTCCCTTCACCCTTCCCCATGGCTAGCCTTCCTAGGAGAAAGTGAGAAACCAATTTCCAAGAACCACCATCATGAAATTCTAGGAAAACACCAACCTAGTGACCTAGACCTAGGTTGCTAATTTCAAAAACTAGTTTCATTACAACTAAGTGTTTCCTAAACCAATGAGCAAGCCTCCCAAATCCCTTCTATTCCTTTAGAATTCAAACAAATTCTAACATTTCCATCCATTTCCAACTAATGGGCTTTTAGGACTTTTTGCATCAAAACTTGTCTATAAATACCAACCTCCCTAGCTTGGCAAGCACAAACACCACACCCACACACACATTTCGGCTAGAGAGAGGGAGGAGAGCAAGAGAGAAAAGTCTAAGAGAAGAAGAGAGAGGAAGAAGAGAGCCTTCTTGTGCAAAGCTTAGTAGGTAAGCCACAACACAACCTTCTCTTTCATTTTCCTTTTTCAAATACATGTTTCTAAGGGTTCTAAATAATGTTTTCAGATCTGTTATTGATGAGTTATTTGTGTTAAAAATGCTAAAAGTTGAGTATTGATTCCATCTCTTTGGTATTTTTCCCATTTTGGCACAAAACCATCTTTTTATACCAATCTCTCAAACTTTCCAAAGACACACCTTCAAGAAAACTTTCTGAGTTAAATATATGTTAGTTAGCATGTTTTCTTCACAAAATAAACGAAAACTTTCCCTTGGTGGAACCCTTTTCTCATAAATCTTCTTGTTTTGGACATTTTACCCTAGAATTTGTTTTTGCAGCCCACTTCCAGAAATTCTAGAAAAATGTAAAAACTTATTCTGGACCTCTATTTTATGTCAAAACCTTCCTTAAGGTGTTAGCTTTCAACTAAAATTGGTTTCATCAAAAAACATCAAGCGGTTTGCAAGAAAATCAAATTTTCGTAACGGTCGACAGATCTGGACAGAATCTGGACAGCGCTGGAATGTTTTCTAAATAACTTAAAATTTGGAAAAGCAATCCCATTTCCTAAAACTGTTCTAGAAACTAGATCAAATTCTCTACGAACTATAGGAAGACCGAGTCTGGTGAAAGATCTAAAATAGTCCTTTCATTTTAATCTTTATGTGATGTTAAATCTAGAAACTATGTTATGCATGGATGTTTTATGTCCTTGAATTCATGAAATTGCCTACTTACTTATGAGCATATCTTGGCATGATATTATATGTGTTATGGTTATGTTATTTATCTTCCTCGTCTTAAGGATGCATGCTTATGTGGATATTATTGTCTTATCAATTAGACTAACCTTGATGTAAAACATTTAACTTCAATGGGAAACCTAATTGGGAGGGCATTGGGTTTTCGAGCACTTGAGTAATGAAAAGATGAGAATATGTGATATGTGGATTTTTGGGATGCGTTCCCTATTTGAAAGTTAAAGTCTTGCGCAAGCAGTTGTCGCGTAAACCCTGGAATGGAACGGACATATTTGGACTCCTTGCGACGGTTTGAATGGTGAGATAAGGTTGGGTCCGGATGGGACATTCAGGATGATAAAACTTTTTCTGGAAGGATGAGGTTGGATTCAGGAGATAAAACTTTTTCTTTTCGATATCCCTTTTGAGGCCCTGCGGTTGGCGCTATGCAGTATATAACCGTTGGTAGGCATCTGAGGTTAGTTCTACAACAAAACAGCAAAAGGGGGAGTTCTGAATAGTCTGGTGTCCAATTCTTGTGGTTGGGAGAATGAAATCTCTTTGAGGGATTTCTAGTTTACTAATATCTAACTTGTAACCCCTTAGTTGAGTATCATGCTTTACTATTTGATGTTATATTTGTGATTGTGTAATGGATTGGGAAAGAGGGATGGGGTGTGTGTGTGTTTACTGGGCATTCAAAGCTTACGGCGTGTCATGCCAGGTGCCGAAGAGGAGCTTATAGCTAGAGACGACAAACCTGAAACCTTTGAAGACTTTTGGCTATCATAGAAAAGTTAGAAATTCCTTTTGATACTTTGTAAGACTCATATGAAGATTTAAGTTTTCTCTTGGGACGTAATGTAATGGATCAAGTTTTTGTAATTAATGATATTTGTGGTTGTTATGTACTTATATTTTAATATTTATACGTATACACCTTATCGTTGCTTATGAGACCTTGTGTCAATATCTTTTAAGATCTATCAAAAGGGTAGTGCGCTGCCTAAGAAAGCCGGACTTAGAAAGGAGGCTAATTTGACTCCTCCGGCTATCTGGGATCTTACTTGGTTATTGACCATAGGACTCATTAGTGACTCTCCCTTGACTGCAACCAATAGTATAGGTTCGGGGCGTCACATGATTGTAAGAGATACAATCAAATATTTGTGACAAAAGAAAATTACATTATCTCATCTAATGCAAGAGATATACTCACATATTAATATAATGGTTTATGGTTTAACAAATTCTACTACGCAAGTGTAGACAAGTCCGCGGGGGACCTCGCTACAGCTCGGACTCGATTTGTGTTACGGTTTTTAATCTTGAACCAAAGAGTCCAAATCCGGCAAATCGTTTTGAGAAAACAAATTTTTTTTGAAAGAAGTGCCAAACATGGACTGCTTTGCCAGATACAGAGTCGCCACCTAAATATTTTATTTTTGGGAAATTTAGGAAACCCTGACTCGTTTGCCTAAGGCCACGTGTCCGTCATTACCAAAGTTGCCTCGGCACGGGAACTTGGGTACAATTCGGGAAGGTCACTTCGTGAGCACCTCCGCTCGCCCGATCAAAGATCAGCCTCTACTAACCATGATATCTAGTTTTGAAAACTTTGTGTGCTCTTATTCCGGTTATTAGCCTAGATTTACTATATGATGCGCACAGCATACAAGTATAGACCGGGTCGCCTGAATTGGAACAAAACATTTCATGTTTGTTTTTGAAGGATGATTTGCTACCCGCAGGTAGGCTTAAAATGCAGATTTTGCCACCCTCAGGTGGGCTTAGAAAAGATGGTTTTGCCACTATCTAGTGGGCTTAAAACTCACAGTTGATGATTTGTCCCAATCCAAATAACCCAACCTTCACCCACAGGCATTCAAGGCAGTTATATCACATAAGCAGTTAGCCTCATGGTAAGCATGCTATTCATGGAAGTCACTTATACGCATGCAAGGATACTAAAGCATAAAAACTCACCGAGTACTCTAAGCCAAAATAGAAACCGAATAGAAATCATGCATGATCCTAAATATACAGAAATGCCTAATGCAACACATGCAAAAATGCAACTATGGCTGGCTCGGCTATTCTAAACATGGCGTATGGAATGCTACAGCTAACATGTATTCAACTTAGAATTGAAATACAAATGCAGTTAGTATGATGCGCCGAGCTCAGTGCATGCAAGACAGATGAATGAACGCAAACATGCTATCATACTGTATGCTAATTGAAACATGCCCTAATCTGATCATCGTAAGCTGGTAAATAAAAGGGAAGAAAGACGTGGGGTTGGAAGACATACATCACACTCACGCACACTTATTACAAATATACCCTCGCGCAGAGGGTCCGAAAGAATAATATACAGTCCCGAATAGTATAGTCCAAATAAATAATACAGTCCAAAATATGTACAAATTCCTAATTAATTAACAAATTAACTAAAAAAAACAATAAACTGGCATGCAAGGCAGGGACTGCCTTGACTCTTCTTCAGATGATGAATGATGCATATCCGGGTTGCCTTTGCACGAAAATCCACTGTGATGCCCCAATTAGCCTCTGTTTTGCAATGGTTTTTGGAAAGCGCGCCAAGCCCCGGAAGACTGTTGATTCTTGATTTCTCGCGAGGAGGCGAGAAAGGGCATGGCAATGTATTTTCACAAATGTATGCATGCCTCGATCCTCGTGCTACCAATCACGCATCTCGATGCATGATGGCCGAGGAGTCGAATTGCACAATTCAATATGGAATGAATGCACATGAAAACTCAACAAGACCTAACTACATCATGGATGATCCGGAGTGTCGGTGATTGGAAAATTGAGACACGTTCCGTCACTCGGAGTACAAAACGTACCTCATTTCCCATGCTCGGGCTAACTCCTATCCCGAACACAATGCAGTATGCATGACATGCATGAAATGCAACTAAGATACAACCTAACATGCACAATGCTATGAAATGGCATACATGATGCACGAGGTAACATGGCATACACAATGTGCTAACATACAACCTAGCATACACAATGCTATAGAATGAGATGACATACACAATGCATAATGGACTTACACCAACACAAGTGGACCTCAGCCACAATCACATAGGAGGCCATTAGATGAAAATGAGACACTCGAAATGCGTGCACACGTGCACGCAAATCGAGGATCGATCCTAAGGCACGAAATGTCACTCTAACAAGACATGGCAAAGCATGGAATATGGCATACTAGCATGAAAATTTCAGCAGCAAAAGGTGATGCAAAATAGTCCCGAAACATGAAAGCATGGCACCCGAAGCATGGAATGAGACCCGAAACATGAAATTAGGCGCATGGAATGACCTATAGCTATGCAATGCATGCATTATTTGAACATGAGGTATGAAGAAAGAATCAAGACAGCCCCAAAAAAAGCATATTTATAGTTTTAATCAAGCCCAAACAGTGAACACAAATGGGCTAAGCTAGCATGCAAAAAAATGGCCCCGAAAGAGAGATAATGAAGCAAGTAGCAGCTGCTGGCCCTAAACAGAGAAAAGCCCTTCTGAAATGTTGAATAGAGGCCCAAAATATGACCTTTTACAGTTTACAATAAGCCAAAAAAACAAACACAAGTATGGCTAAGCTCTCATGCAAGAAATGGGCCAAAAGAGGGACAAAGAAGCAAGTGATGGTTGCTGGCCTCAAACACAGGAGGGCCCTTCAACAATGTTGAAGAGGGGCCCAAAATATGGCATTTTACAGTTAAGGACCAGACCCAAAACAGTGCACAAGAATGCTTAAAATACTATGAAAAAATAAGGCCTAAAAAGAGGTTTAAACACAAAGAGAAAAAAGGATGGCTCAAACAGTAAAAGACCCTTAATAAAATATGAAGAGGGGGTCAAAATAAGGCCATTTATAGTTCATACCAGAGCCCAAAAACAGAAGCACAAGAGGCTAACAAATCATGCAAAAATAAGGCCAAAAGAGGGATATAAAGGCAAGTGGCAAATGGAAGCCTCAAACAGTGATGAGCCCTTCAACAATGTTGAAGAAGAGCTCAAAATAAGCCACTTTATAGTTTATGATAGAGCTCAAAACAGTTTATACATAGGCCAAAAATACTACACAAGAAATAGGCATACAAGAGAGGTAAAGAAGCAAGTGCAAAAAGGAAGCTTCAAATAGTGAGAGACCCTTAAACAAACATGAAAAAGAGCTCAAAAAACTGCTATTTTCAGTTAGGGTCAGAGCCCAAAAGTGTAAGAAAGAATGACTAAGAAAGCATGCAAAAATGAACTTAAAAGAGGGGAAAAATGACTTACCCTTGTAGACCAATCTTTGACAACCTCTTGGCACAAGAAATGGTGCTCCTCAGCTCTGGAAAGAAGCTCCAAGTGGCTAGAATGGAGGTGGTGGTGTGGTGCTAGGTGGTGGTGTAGAAATGGTGTAGGAACTTAAGGGTTTTGAGGGTTAGGATGTAGAGAGGGAGAGATGCCACATATGAGGCTCAAAGCAAAATTTTCTAACCCTCAAGACAAGGGCTGGGGGCTGTCTATATAGGCAAAAGAAGGGGAGAAAGAGGGGGAAAAATGGGGGGGGGGGAAACAATTCAAGTTTCCCCCGCAAAAGGCACCCCCCCGGATACAAAATCTGGGGGGAAAAGGAGGGTATATTTGTAATGTACCAATCTTGAGGATCATGGCCAGCCAGCTTGCTAGGGTTTAGGTGGCCAGCCGGCTCTCCCCATGGCCGGCCGGCCAAGGGTCAAAAGGGTCAAGTGGTATTAGTGGCCGGCCACCACAAATTGATGGCCTCCCATGTGTGCTCAACACAGCCATGTGGTCAAAAACTGAAGAAAGTGAACTAGGAGAGAGAAAAGGCCACTTTTAGGAGGGGTTCAAAAGGGTCACACACAATTACTAGCCAGACATGTGATATTGGTGGCCTCCTAGATGTCTACAACACAAATATGTGGTTTAGGGCAAGAAAAAGTGGCTTTAGGGTGGTCAACATTGGCTTTCAAGTGAGAAAAACGAGCGACGGAGGGCGATTGAGGAATAAAACTGGTTGTTAGAACAATTACTGGCCTCCCACCCCTCTATGACCTTTCTAACAATGAAACAGAGGTCCCTGCCAAAAATGAACCCAAACCGATGCAAAATGAAGGTTCGGGGACCAAAACGCGCAGCCCGGGGCCCCGAAAACTGACAGTTAGGCACCGGAAGTGGTATTCGACCACGAAGTTGGTCTCTCGGACCACAGTGTCCCTCAAAAGGGAGGAAATAGGATGCATGCCAAAAACCGGATCAAACGGAGGTGGTTAGGCGGTCCCGAACCGAGGCACTTGGCCTAACGGCTCCGAAAATCGGGAACCGGGCTCCGAAATGGAAAAAATGACCTACGACCACGAAACGTAGCCTATGGCCAATGAGAGATGATCTATGAGACCTCTCCCTCCCTTCTAGAAGAGAAAACAGGGAGAACCGAGCCTGGTTCGCAAACCGAGGCAAAGCATGAAAGAGTCTGAAAGTCCGGAGGCAAAGCTCGCAGCCGAGACTCTGAAACCTCTGAACGAGTACGATATGCAACATCACCAAGCGCTCAATCGGTGACGTCTGAGTCTTAAGGTCGCTCAAAAATAGGGTGTCTACAGTTGCCCCTCTTTGACAGAACTCGAAAGTCATAAGTGACGGGAGTGAATGTCAAAGCCCAGAGATGACCCATTTTTGACAAGGCCGAAGACTTAGACAAACAGGCGAGATAAATAGATATGTGCCCGCAGGCGTGCCCGCAGGCAGGGGGCAAAATGCAAAACGGTATGCACAAGGCTAGATGTAACTTAATGATCATGCAAATGCAGCAAGCTGTAATGAAACAAATATTCGCAAACAGATGCAACAGTTTTAAGCAAGAATGCAAAGCAACAACTACATTTCATGCAGTTAAGAATGCAGAGAATTATTCAATTCTCGTCGCGTCTCACACAAAGAAGATACGATACCTGCGCGATTCATATGGTCGCACCAGCGTCAAATGAACCGTACATACGATATCGTTCCTGCAAAAGAAGTAAACTCAACAAGCACAACAAATCTGACAACATATGTTCAATGTGATGTTGAATGAAGACAAATGCAGTGCCGGTAGAAAGGTGCATCACAATGCGGGCAAAATGCGCGTGGCGACGCGAGTTTGAGCACGAAGGCTTGGTGATATTAAAGAGATGTGCATAACAATGCAAGTACGTGCATGAGAATGCAAGTTACGTGCACAACAATGCGGAACAAACGTAAATCAGGATGCGTGTTTGTCACAAAATGGCGAGCAAGGAAATGCGCGTTTCGGCTAGGGGGACTCGATCGCTGCCTCCGGTTCACCTCCCGGAGAGGTTACAACATGTTCCAAAAGGATACACCTTGATTTTGATGAGTAATGATGAGACACACGTCAGAAGTTGAAGCTGAATTCGTGAGCGATTTGTGACGAAGTGCACTTCTCTTGTACTTTTTTAGGTCCCGGGGACTCCAATCCTTCTCAAAATTTGCAGAGACCTTAGGGGGGATGTGGGGAACACCACCGGCCACTTTTATTTCCAGGGGGAGGCCACCGGCCATTTTTTGAAAAGGGAATGGCCGGACTGCCAAAAAAGGTGGCCGGCCGACCACTTGTCCAAATCCGTGGGCATTTTTGTCTTTTCACCTTCTTTTCTTTAAATCCACTCATCCAAACTTCCTCTACCTTCCCAAACCATTTTCTCTCTCAGATCTATGCTCTATACGCGTTTTCCAACGCCCTACGCAAGTTGTTTTCGCGAAATCTTTCAGTTTTAAGCACTTTGAACCGATTAAATTTTGATTTCGAGGCTTCTTTTCTCATTTTCACCACTTGAGGTGAGTTAATCTCAACATTTGGAAGATTTTCTCGGGAGTTGACTTTTGTTGACTTTTTCATTTCCTGAGAATTGACTTTTGTTGACTTTTTCCAATTTTTGCTCATTTTTGCTCCTTTTGCAGATTTTCTGAAATGGCCAGTCATTTTCCTCACGGTGGAGGTCCTCCGGGCGCCAGAGGTGATCCCGATATCATGGCTCTGCCTCCGAGGGTTCGACCCTTCATACCCGAGAGGTATGACCCACCGGCACATATTCTTCTGCGGGCTATTTTCTATCACTTCATCGACTTTGATGAGCGAGCGCCTGGGGATCTCCTTTTGCGGGAGCCAGAGTATCACCTCTCTCATGAGGCACGAGAGGTATTCACTTCGTTTTCACCTTTTCTGCAACATATTATGAATTTTTTCATGCATTCTGAACACACGGTTCAATCACTTGAGTTTATGAACACTCAGCCCATAAATTGATTGTGAGCACACGACACACACTGGTTGAGAATTGAACACACGGCCCGAACACTAATTCTCTAAACACACAGTCCGAATCGAAGGTGAACACACGGCACACACTGATTGAAATTTGACCACGCAGCCCAAACATTGATTTTCTGAACACACAGCCCGAATTGAAGGTGAACACGCGGCACACACTGATTGAGATTAGAACACGCAGCCCAAACATTGATTTTCTGAACACACAGTCCGAATTGAAGGTGAACACACGACACACACTGATTGAGATTTGAACACACAGCCCAAACACTGATTTTCTAAACACACAGCTCAAATTGAAGGTGAACACATGGCACACACTGATTGAGAGTTGAACACGCAGCCCAAACACTGATTTTCTGAACACACAGTCTGAATTGAAGGTGAACACGCGGCACACACTGATTGAGATTTGAACACGCAGCCTAAACATTGATTTTCTGAACACCCAGCTCAAATTGAAGGTGAACACACGGCACATACTGATTGAGAGTTGAACACGCAGCCCAAACACTGATTTTCTGAACACACAGTCCGAATTGAAGGTGAACACGCGGCACACATTGATTGAGATTTGAACACGCAGCCCAAACATTGATTTTCTAAACACACAGTCCGAATTGAAGGTGAACACGTAGCACACACTGATTGAGAGTTGAACACCTAGCCCAAACACTGATTGAGAGTTGAACACGCAGCTCAAATTGAAGGTGAACACACGGTACACACTGATTGAGAGTTAAACACGCAGCCCAAACATTGATTTTCTGAACACACAGTCCGCTTACTTTATTTTGCACACAACCTATTCATTTTATTTGCACGTAGCTTATTCATTTTATTTGCACGCAGCTTATTCATTTTATGCTGAAATATGTATTCATTACGAATCGGTGACTTCTCGCCTTTGTCTTGAGGATATGGCTCTAGTGGCGAGGATTGGTATGCGAGCTCCGGGCTGTCAAGATTTAGTTGACTTGGCGGGGTTGGGCCTTACGCCTGGCTATCTCGTTGTCCTGCCAGGAGGACGTTGATGGCCGCCTTGGTGGAGAGATGGTGGGACACCACCAACTCCTTCGATTTTTCCGCCACGGGGGACTTGACTATGACCAGCTTGACTTTCTTTGTGTTGGTGGCCTTGACGTGGGAGGTTGGCCCATCCCTTACGACGAGGACATGGGCCAGTGGGTGGCCGCTTGGATATATTTACTGGGGGCTCGTCCGCCTGTTGATAGATCTTCGGGCATAGTCCGATATACCTGGTTCTTTTCCCATTTTCGGAGGGTGGAGATGGAGCAGGACTCTGAGAAGGCGACCTGATATGCTGTGGTTTTCTGATGTTCCTCTTCGGGACTACTTTGTTTGCCGATAGGGGGAACACTGTTGGGCTATATCTGTTAAGTGCTTTGGTGGACCTGTCACAGGTCAGACGGTATGATTGGGGTGGCGCCGGCTTGGCTACTATTTACTGCTACATGAGTGTGACCTCCCGCGGATGGGGGGACTTACTTGGCGGCTAATGGAGAGCTTGGGAGGTACTTTCTGCCCTCTTGATTCACATTTCTGCCCCTCATTACTTGTATATTGCACACACGGCGCACTTTACACTCTGTATTTTGCCTTCAGCACTTTGCATTTACATTCTACACTGTTTTCCACAGTTATGGGTCTATGTGTATTTCCCGACATTAGCCCCAGAGTTGGTGGTGGAGGGGCCGCTTGTGACCCCGTACTCACTTGTATTTGAAGGCCAGCACCGGCCAAGACCTCGGGAGTTTCTCCTTTATCTACGGCAGTATTTCGACATGGTGCAGTCGACGGAGGTATTTCAAAACTCTCAGTTCTTTGTGTTTTCATCTTTGATTTGTCTTGTACCTTCCTGATTTCTGATTGATTGGTTATCTGCAGATTACATGGGAGCCCTGGACACCCTTAGGTGAGGGTCTCCGATTCGTTCTTTGGAGGCGGGGTGCCTTATCTGAGATCCTATTCGAGGGCGATTGGTAGGGCTGGTTTCGGGGCGCTTCTTGCGTCAGGTATGGGGCTATACTTCTCAGGACCCTCCCTCAGCACCCCCAGTCGAGATGCGGATCGCTGATAGGCTCTATTCCTAGGATGTTGTTAATGCTATGCTGGGTACTGATGCCTTACTCCATCTTGAGGAGGGGGATTATGCTACTTACCGTCACATATATCTGATGCCTCCATTGACGGGAGTCCGTACTCCGACGATGAGGCGGTTGGTATGCCATCTTGAGCCAAGCCGGGCTCGGCTCGAGGACGCCCTTCCACTTGGCGGTGGTACATCTAGAAGGTGGGGTGGATTGGTTCCCCAATTCCTGACTTATCATCATCTGGATGGCGGATATGCCGACCGTGATGGGGTGGCAATATGGGACTATCTCTCGATTAGATCGATAGAGCCTCCGATGCCTAGCCACCGATATGTCGAGACCAGACTCACCACGGTATGTTTCTGACTTTGATTCACTACTCAGATACTTGGACACTCATTTCTTTACTGATACCCCTGCCTTTTGCATCTGCAGCCCCCTGTTGAGTACATGGATCAGGTGCTCGAGATGGTAGCCTCACTCGAGGGGATGGTACTGCGGAGGGAGGCGCAGTTGTCCATTATGGGCTTCCAGGTACCCTTTAGTTTTCTAGCATTGTACTTCTGATAATATGCTGAATTTGGACATTTTACTGCATTAATAGGCTACTTGTGTAGAGCACATCTGACACACACCACATTCGTGCACTATTTCTGCGTACATCTACCCTGTGTAGCTTGTTTGCATCTGTATCTGATATATATGTTTTGGCTGATGTATTCACAATGCATTTTTCATTTTCAGATGCCTCCAGTATATGCTCAGCCACAGGCCGGGCCACTTGGGCCTTCTCGGGGAGGTGGACCATCTGGGCCTTTTCGAGGAGCTGGGCCATCCATGCCTTTTCGAGGAGCCCGAGGTGGAGGGTCGTCTCGCAGATGTAGAGCACACATTATAGAGGAGGAGCCCGGTAAGGATGAGGAGGAGGAAGCTGCAGATCGTCAGTCGGAGACATCTGCTGACAGAGAGGAGGGCTCCGGTCTTGGCTCCGAGAGTGGAAGCAAGGCTGAGGGGGATCCTGAGGATGACAGCTCCGACTCGAATGGTGATGGGGGCGCAGAGGCTACTTCGCAGAAGAGGATGAAAAGGGCCTCTTATTCCCGCTCTTGAGAGCATTGATGTTGCGGTTCCCTGTTTTATTTACCTTTTTGCTAGTAGTTGTAGCACATTGTACATTATTAGGCAGTTTTATTTTTGTAAAACTTGTGCCCTTTGTTTGTAAAATGTTGTAACAAATGAAGCATGATGGAATGAAACAGCTTTTGAAAAAGTGTTGTATTTTAAACTTTTATCGTCATATCGCATCATTTTGCACCATAATGAGATTGAATGGAAATGTGCGTTGTGCATTTACCCAGTCAGGTAGTGAACTGACGCAACAACTTAACTCACTAAGATATAACAAAACCTTAGCAAGTTTACAACTCGATAAGCAAAATACAACAGTGTTGACAACTTAATAAACAAGACTCAACAAAAATTGCTTAAACAAAGCGTAACAACTCAAAAGCATGAAACACAACAGCTCGACAAACAACTCGATAAGCAAAATGACAACTCGATAAGTAAAACAACAACTCGATAAACAAAACTTAACAAAACAAAGTGTACTTTAGACGATCTGGGCAACGGAACGCATTCGAAACAGAGGGAAATGGAGGCCTTCGACATACCCGTTACATGGAAATGCTCGAAACTTCCTCCCGGAGGGTAAAACAGGGCCAAGGACACACATTGGAGCATGGCCGGCCACTTTATTGCAGGGGGGGCCACCAGCCTGGTTTTGAAAAAGGAAATGGCCGACCTGCCAAAAAAGATGGCTGACCGACCACTTAATTAGCAACTATCAAATTTTTGACACGTGTCCCCCGAATAGTGTTTTCTCCTCTTCAAAAACCTTGGCTCCGTGGTTCATTCAATTCATCTTAGTTTTGCACAAAAAATGGAGGCATTTCTCGTTAAAAATCTCACATCTTGGATTGCTTCTCTAGATTGCTCGGAAAAGTTGAACTTCTGGGGCTTCGGGTTGAATGCATTATTCACGCTGGGCCGTACTCCATTGCACTTTCCTTTCCTCCATGCCACGGCGAGGGTCTGGAACCCGGTGACGCATGTCTTTAGCTTTGGCGGGCAAGAGGTATGTCCCACTTTTGAAGATTTTCAAGTTTTGATGGAATCTGAATGTCATGAAGAGATTTTGCCCCAGTTCCGCTTTGGCCACGCCCAAGCTTTAGGGCGGATGTGTGGACTTACCGCGCATGATGCTCGGTCTCTGATCTGTAATGGGGAACTGGATATCCTTGGTTTGATCCATCGTTTTTCTGGTGCCGGTGACCGCAGTGACCATCATTGGCAAGGTTTCCGACAATATGCCCTCTGCTTGTGCATGCTATCTCACTTCCTGCTTGCCCCGGGCCTGGGTGGACCCAACATCCGTTTGATTGAAGTTGCTCAGGGCTTGAAGGAAGGGAAGAGCTGTATTGCTATGGCATTGGCCGAAATGTTGATGGGCTTGGACGCTTTCCACCGCCAAGAGACGACCAGATTTGCAGGGAGTCCACTACTACTGCAGGTAATGTTTCCCACCCAATCTCACATATGTATTTGCTCACATCACTCGGCCCTCAGGTTCGGTTTTTCTCACAAAACCCCTGTCTCACTGTTCTCTCATCGCACGTCTCTCTATTCTTTATTCTCTCATTTTTCATCCCTTCCCAGGTATGGTTGATGGATAAATTGCAAGTTGTGGACTCTTGCCCTGCCTACTCAGCCCGCGGCTACTTCTTTCGGCAACGTCTGGTTTATGCGCTCGATGAGGGATGGTGGTTCAACTAGATGTGCAATTTGTCTGCTGACCGCATTGCTTGGCACTGTCCTTGGCTCAATCTTCCGGCAATGAGCTATAGCATGTTCCGTGAGGATCGATTGATTGATCGACCCTTGCGTGTTCTACTTTCCGTTCGATTCTGCCGATTCGGTCATGATCGACTTGCCGCCAGAGGAATTGAGTACTCATCGCTTTCCGGTCCGGGTGCCTGACTTCCCGATATGCTACAACATAGAGGACTAGAGAGCTCCTGGCCCCTGCTCCTACTTTCAGTTGCACTTTGTCTGATGAGTGTTGGGATTGGCTCAATGAAGAGGCACAGATTAGGCCTAGCTTGGCATTAGATGCTTCGACTAGCTCCGGGAGAGGGCGCAGGGACACCTGACTTGACTATGCCCCTGATTTATTGCTTTATTAGTACTTTCAAGTTTTCCTTATGAGTGCAATAAAAAGCAACTTCAATTGTATGCAAGAGCAAGAGAACTCTGTATTGAAATCAATGAAATTGAAGGTTGTGGTACTGAAAATTTTCCGCTTTGGTCCAAAAATGGTCTTAGTTGTAAAAAGATTAATTTGAACAAAGTCAACTTTTATTAAAAATTTTCAAAATTGTTTTCAATATGGATCGAATCGACACGCTGAGATCATCCGAGATGCACAACCCGGATCCTATGGCAAGGAAAGTTGCCCCTAGTCTGAATAGTATTGCGACAGCGTGTGGCAGCGGAAGATTGCCCTAGTCCGAATAACCTTTATCTTGGAGATCGCGATGAATGCTGATGGAAAAAGATGACTGAGATTATCAAAATGGATAAAGTTGATCGGGGAAAAGTTTATGGCTGAACTCCAGGATGAAGTTGCCTACGTATCCCAAAGATGGGAATCAAGCCTTACGTAGTTCAGGCTTAGGTTCGCTCAGGTATTTTCACTCTCCTTTTACGCTCTAACTTTTGCCAAGGCCGCCCTTTGCGGGTTTTCAACCTTGCGAGCTCAGTTTTTATAATTTCAAATTTTCTGTGCTCTAAGTTTTGCCTAGGTCGCCCTTTCGGGTTTTTGGCCTAGCGAGCCTCTCAAGGGTAATATTTCTTCAACTTGTCCATATTGATCGGTTGTGAGAACTCCAAGCCATCTAGATCCATCAGAACCACAACTCCACTTGACCAGATTAACTGGATGATGTAGGGACCAGTCCAATTGGGTCTGAACTTGCCCCTTCGGTCGTGGATGGGAGCTCGGTTGTCCTCGAGCACCAAATCTCCTTCTTTTAAATTCCTGGACTTAACCTTCTTGTTGAAAGCTCGGGCAATTCTGCGTTGATAACCTTGGACATGGTACAGTGCTTTCAGTCTTCTCTCATCGAAAAGCATGAGTTCCTCAAATCTGCTCTGCTGCCAATCCGCTTCGGCTATTTGACACTCAGCCAATACCCGCAATAACGGGACCTCAATCTCAATAGGTAGAACGGCCTCCATCCCATAAACTAATGAATACGGAGTCGCCCTAGTAGAAGTTCTGATTGAAATCCGGTAGCCCCATAGAGCAAACAGCGACTTATCGGCCGATCGGTGAGTTTCCACCATCTTCTGTAGTATGTGCTTGATATTCTTGTTGGCGGCCTCAACTGCTCCATTGGTCTGCGGCCGATAGGTAGACGACTTATGAAAAGCCACATTGTATTTCTCCAACAAATCAATCACCTCCTTCTTGAAGTGGGAACCATTGTCTGAAATTATTTCGTTTGGGATCCCATAGCGACAGATGATGTTGTTTCTGATAAATTTTGCGACATGCGAAGCCTTCAACACCGTATAAGATTGGGCCTCAACCCACTTTGTGAAATAATCTATCGCTACCAAGATGAATTCATGCTCATTCGACCCCTTTGGAGTGACAGCCCCGATCACATCGATTCCCCAGACTGAAAATGGCCATGGCGAAGCCATGTTGTACAGCTTTGACGGCGTAATGTTCATACGATTTGCATGAATTTGACATTTGTGGCATCGCCGGACAAAACCAATACAATCTTCCTCCATGGTGGACCAGTAGTAACCCTGTCTAAGGATCTTTCGTGCCAACATTACCCAATTTATGTGCGCACCACATTCTCTCCCATGGATGGCTTCCATCAGACGCTTTGACTCTTCGGCATCAACACATAGTTTATGCATTCCCAAATGACCCCTTTTATACAGCTTACCCCCATAGATGATGAATTGAACGGCCATTCTTCTGATTGCCCTTTTGTCTTTGGCATTGACCCCTGGCGGGTATGCTTCTTTCTCCAAGAAGTTCCAGATGTCGTAATACCAAAGGTTTTTGTCTTGAACTTCATCTATAGCAGCAATCGACTCGTAGGCAGGTGCAAATTTCTGGTCGATGATGACTGGACGTATCCGGACTCCACACGGGATGTCTATCATGGAAGATAGAGTTGCTAAAGAATCTACGAACTTGTTGTTCTCTCTTAGTAGATGAGTAAAACTTAGCTTCTCAAACCGAGGAATCAACAAGTCCAAGGTCTGGTGATACATCATCATCTTTTCCTCTTTCACTTTCCAGTCTCCTTTAGCTTGAGACACAACAAGGTTCGAGTCCCCGATGACGTCCAACCGTCTTGCCCCTAGTTCGTGGTCGCTTCTAGGCCAACAATGCACGCCTCATATTACGCCGTTGTTCGAGACTTTGAATCGGAGTTTGAAGGCTAGAGGATCTGAGAATTGTCGGTGCTATCAACACTCCTATCCCATACCCGTATTGATTTGACGCTCGTCAAAGTACATCGATCAAGTTTAAGTCATCGATATGCAAAATGGCCTCATCTGGGAATAAGTATTCGACTGCTTCACCCCCTTCCACTGGATGGTCGGCAAGGAACTCTGCCACTGCTCTTCCCTTGACCGACTTGCGTGTCACATATTTTAGATCAAATTTGGAGAGTAACAGTAACCAACGAGCTAGCCTACCCGTAAGTGCTGGTTTCTGGAAAAGATATTTGATGAGATCAAGTCGTGAAACCAACATTACAGAGTGAGCTAACAGGTAGTGCCGCAGCTTCCTGGTAGCCCATACCAAAGCTAAGCAAGCCTTCTCCAGCAGAGTGTAGCGGGTTTTGTACTCTAGCATCTTCTTGCTCAGATAGTAGATGGCTTTCTCCACCTTGTCCTCTGATTCTTGCGCAAGCATGTAGCCCATTGTAGTTTCAGTTACTGACAGATACAAAATCAGCGGTTTCCGGTTACAGCGGTGGCAACAGGCGGAGTTACGTAAATATTCTTTAATCTGTTCAAATGCAGCTTGACATTCACCGTCCCATTGGAACTTCTTTCCTTTCTTGAGGAGGCCAAAAAGTGGTTCACAAGTCAAGGTTAATTTTGAGATAAACCGTCTTATGAATTGCACTTTACCCAAAAAGCCTCACACCTCCTTTTCAGTCCTTGGTGGTGGCATTTCTAAGATGGCCTTGATTTTGGAAGGGTCGACCTCGATGCCTCTTTGTGTAATCAGAAACCCCAGGATTTTCCCGCTGTAACACCAAATGTACACTTCTGAGGGTTTAGCCGCAACCGGAATTCCCTAATCCTTTGAAAAAACTTGTGCAAGGCGGTGTAGTGGCCTTCTCTTTCTTTGGATTTGACAATCATGTCGTCCACGTACACCTCAACCTCTTTGTGGATCATGTCGTGTAATATTGTGGTTGCGGTCAGTTAATAAGTAGCTCCAGCGTTCTTCAACCCAAATGGCATGACTTTATAGCAGTATGTCCCCCACGGGGTGGTGAATGCAGTCTTTTCCTGGTCTTCTAGCGCCATCACTATCTGGTTGTAGCCTGAGAAGCCATCCATGAATGAGAGCAAAGCATGCCCTGCTGTGAAATCCACCAACTCATCGATATGCGGCAAGGGAAAGTCGTCCTTCGGACTAGCTCTGTTCAAATCCCTGAAATCCATACATACCCGGATCCTGCCATCCTTCTTTGGCACCAGAACAATGTTGGCCAACCAAGTCGGGTATTCGGATACCAGCAGGAAGCCTGCATCGATTTGCTTGGTGACCTCTTCCTTAATCTTAAGAGCCCAGTCCGGGCAGATCCTCCTAAGTTTTTGCTTGAGTCGGCCTCGGTCAAGGGGATCCGTCTTTGTACAATCTCAGGATCGATTCCAGGCATGTCTTCGTAGGACCACGTGAAAACATCTTTGAAATCTTTTAATAAAGCGACTAAGCACTCGCGTTCCTCCGAAGACAACATGGACCCGATCTGGACCAGCCGCGGGTCCTCCTCAGTACCAATATTCACGGTAGTGATTTCATCCATTAAGGGTTTGACAAATCTCTCTTGCTCTTGTTCAATTAAACGTTGCAAAACCAGAGGAACTTCGTCCTCATCATTTTCATCAAAGTTTTGAAAGCCTAAATTAATGCAATAAATCAAGGGCACAGAAAAATACTCAGAAACCACAGTTACTTGATTCTCATTAAGCACATCCAAATCGTCCGATTCATTTACAACAGACTCAAATGAAAAGGAAAAAGACGACCTAGACAGATCTGGTATCCGGTTATCATCCAGATTACCAGATTCAGACTCGCCGGCCGAACTGATTCGACTCACAAGATTCGGTGGAATCGATTCCTCACTACCCGACTCTTGGTCTGGACAAAAATCCCTCCTCGTATTGCCAAGTGAGAGAGGGTGCGATAGATTCATCCAAAATAGTTGCTGGTAAGCCTGTAGCCGTTTTATCCCCAATCATGGAAACCGAGAAGTTATCCCCCAAACACTTATGGTCGATCGGAGGATCTGAAAGTAGACTTGCCAATGCTACCCCCATTTCAATTTCAGCGCCCTCGGCATCCCCTACTTTATACTGCTCAACCTTAGCTGGTGGGTCTGTCTGCTCTGTGGCAACGTCATCCCCGGATAGTTGCAGGTCGAAGAAGATCTCGAAACCTGGCACGCGCTTCTTCTCCGCATTTAGCCACGGCTCTGGGAAGCCGCAAAATGGAAAGTCCTCCCCCTCCCAGACGAAGCGTCCGTTCAGGGTACCCTGGATGGGCCTATGCATTAATTCAAAAGGCTTCCCAGCCTGCTTTGCTCTGGCTCTTTCGGCCATTTCCTTTCCCTTCCTCACCCAGTCTTCTTTGGTAGGTAGATAACCCAAGCCAAAGGTATGAGGGTTGTGTGGCACTTCGGCCAATGCTGCGACACCTTTCCGGCTGCTCCTTTCTAATCCCATCCTGGGG
The DNA here is from genome assembly GCA_025200525.1 of Camellia lanceoleosa. Taxonomy (NCBI): domain Eukaryota; kingdom Viridiplantae; phylum Streptophyta; class Magnoliopsida; order Ericales; family Theaceae; genus Camellia; species Camellia lanceoleosa. The sequence goes on along the minus strand of CM045760.1, from coordinate 73,848,862 downwards.
ATGTGTTGTAGCTTGTTCATGAAGTAGACGGATTGAGCACTGACGTACACTCCCTCATTCACAGCCATGATATTATGCACCACCCGGGCCTCAGCCAAAGTGAACCCTGATAAGAACACATCCTCTGTGCCATGCTCGATCTCCAAGACTGGTGTGGACACTTCTGGCGGCGGATGGATTGATGAATTCCTGAAAACAATCGCCACCTCCTTCCCGTGAGGGTACTTCAACATCTGATGTAAAGTGGAAGAGACTGCTTTTACTTGGTGCAACCACGGCCGCCCCAAGAGTAGGTTGAAGGTTGCGTGAACGTCCAAGACATGGAATTCAATGTTGTGTTGCCCTGGATTAACCTGGGTCTGAATTTTGACAGTTCCCATCACTTCCCTGCTAGTATTATCATATGCTCTGATCACCTGAGTAGTCGGCACGAAGTCTGCGGGCTTCAACCCGATTGCATACGCTGTTCTAGTTGGGCAGACGTTGATGGCGGACCCGGTATCAATAAGTACCACCGGTATCCACTTGTCTCTACATTCCACGGAAATGTAGAGGGGTTTATTATGATTTGTGCCCTCAAGTAGTAGTTCTTTGTCTGAAAAGGTTAATGCCGGGGAACCCCCTCTCGGAAAGACCAGCCCAACCAGCTGCTCTGGTGTAGTATCTATAGAGAGTTTGGCTTTGTCCATAGCAGATAGAACGGCCTGTTTGTGTACCCTCAACGCCATAAGCAGTCCCCAGATGGAGATGTCTGCTTGTATCTTCTTTAATTGCTTGAGCACAGCTTCTTCTTCAATCTACTTTTCCCTCTGTTTCTCAGCTTCCTTGTCTTTCCCAGACGCCTCAGGTTGGTCTAAGTGCAGGGGCTTGAAATACCGCCCACTTCTTGTCATATGAGCGACCTCGTCAATATACCAGGTATCATCAGGTTGATTATTCCCCCAATCCTCATCTGTATGGGCAAGACATAAATCATCGTCTTCCCACCACATTTCGTTGGTAGCCGACAGGCACCTGTCCGGCTTCGGTATGATCGTACTCGCAGCACCTTCAGTCCACATGCCCGCAGCATTTTCTGTTCCTGTGCACATAGCACTCTCGACCCCTACATGGGCCTTAGCTTTTCTGATTCTCTCGGAATCCTCAAATTTTTGTTGTTCCAATTGCGTCAGTACAACTGTTTGTTCAATATTCCCTACATTTACAATGCCCAAGTTCCAAGTGAAATTCTTAGTGTCGATGCTCTCCGGCGGTGTATTCTGACTCTCGGCCCTTCCGGCCATCACTGATACTCTTGCCCTTGCCGGGCCTTGTTCTGGTTGATATGCTACGACGTCTGGTTGATCATCTAACCATCCAGTAACTTCTACCGACTCCTCATACTCGAACCAGTTGATTGCCGCATCCCCTGATTCTTGGTCATTGAAGAACTGGAGGTTGGCAAGGTCCTCTCCTACAGTTGTCAGATCATCCCTCTCCTGTTCAAGTTTGTCCCGCTGAATTACACATAATTCTGCTCTTTTTGGTAGCCCTACACTCAGCTCAGACTGGCCCACTAACTAGATGTATTCACTTGGATCGTAGACTCCTCTAGCGAGATTCCTAGACTGTTCAACCCCAGACTCAACAACTCCACTTTCCTCTGAAACCTGCCCTGTCCCATCTTCAGTAGTCATCACCATTGGCTCAGATTGGGTTGTGGAGATGTCCATCATGCACAAGTCAGTGCAGACAGGAAGGATCACCTCCGGCTTAGGTAGGTGGGATGCGGTGATATAGATACTAGGATTGTAAGACGCGACCCCAGTTTGGATGAAGTTGATTCTGTTGGGAGGAGGAGCTTGGTTATGTGGTGGGAGAGGATTTGTTGTGACGTTGGGTTTGTCAGGAGGCGCGATCACCTGCTTGTCAATAAGATCCTGGATCTCATGACGCAATCTAAAACAACGGTCGGTGTCATGACCGTGCTGTTGGTGATACGCGCAGTATTTTTTCGGGTCATGAGAGGGAGGGAGTGGATTTGGTAGTGGCCTCGGCTCTAGGGGCGTCAAATGCTTCTTCCTGATTAATACCCCCAGAGCTTTAGACAAAGGCATGTATAGCGGGGTGAAGGTTCTTTGGCCTCTGGGCAGATATTTAGGGGTTTTGGTATTACTTCCGGATGCACTGGAGAAGGGTGTCGCGGCTATGGGTCTTCGGGGAGGGGGGATGGTGGTGACCATGCTCACCTTCGAAGCTCGTGCAGTTGCAGCGCCACTCGGGCATGCGTTGTTGTTATGGTTGAAAGTCCTCCTAGGTTGCTCCCTATCCTGGTCGATCAGACCTTGTTTCATGGCATCCTCGATCTGTACCCCCATCTCGTGTAAATCTGAGAAGGTGGGAAAGGGGAGTACAATCATCTTCTGCATCAACTTCGGTTGGAGATTGCGCACAATCATCCTGATTTGGCCTTTGTCGGTAGGCCTCAAAGTCATCATCGATGCCTTCGCCCTCCATCGAGTTACGAAATCTGAGAAAGTCTCTTTGGGCTCCTGCCTCGTTGTTTCGAGATCACGAGTTGTAATCTCGATCTGGGTATTGTACGAGTATTGTGCAACAAAGGCCTCAGCCATTTCATTCCAACTTCTTTTGACCTCGTCCTCCAACTTCGCGTACCAGATAGCAGCCACACCCGATAGGGTTCGGTCGAATAGTGAAAGCTTTTGTGGTCTGGTTAGGCCCATTGGCCGCAATATGTCTGAAAATAGCCGAAAATGGACCATGGGGTCCCCGGACCCGTCGAAGCGGTCAATTTGTGGCTTCTTGAACCTATCGGGCAATGTCACAGCCACGTCGGTATATCCGTCCTCGATGTCCGGAATAGCCTTTACCCCTTGTGATTTCTTGAAAAGCTTTTCAAGCTTGCTCAGTTTCAGAGCTGTATGGTCTATTTCGAACTCGAAGGGAGAGTCCAGGTGGTTGGGTGTATGGGTCTTGGACTGTTGAGGCGGAAGCGGGAGCGGAGCTGGCCCCATTGGAAGGTTTGTGTCCTCTTGGATGTTCTGAACATTTGGCACGGTGTTCTGGGTGTTTGGCAGAGCATTCTGGACAGTAGGTGCCTGCTCGGGTAATGGGGCCCCTGGTGGAGAAGGAACTTGATGTGAAGCAGATGCCGCATTCTGCTGTTGTAGTCTAGTGATTAGCTCGGCCTGTTGGGCCATGATTGTGGCCTGCTGTTTGGAGAATTCCGCTTGATGGGCAGCGTCCTCCTGCATTTGTCTCATGCTCTCCTGCATTTGGCACATCAGGGCTTCCATCCCTGATGTATTTTGCTGATCCATCCGACTGACCGGTATGTCTATTTCTATAGCAACAATTGAGACCTCAGTCCTACTGTCCTCTAATGGAGTAACCCACTGTTCTGGCAACCTCTGTTTTGACACACTGCGCTTCCTTGGCCTTCTCTTGACAACGGGGGGTAAAGAATGGAACACTGGATGTTCGTCAACTAGATCCTCAGATTGATTAAGTCGACAACCTTGTGTCCAAAGTGCTTGGGAAATATCTACTGGGTTGGAAGCAATGGTGCTAAAACTGCCCTAGCAAAAAGATAAATAAAGCGAAAAGGAAATAAATAACCAGATAAATGAACAGAATGATAGCTTAAAATAAATACACAACACACAGTCGGGCATACAACACACGGTTGATAAGCTGAATACACACTTGCCTCAAATCGATCAACGTCACTGAATCATCAAGTTTCCCAAAGATCAATCGATACCGCAGATAATCGATTCTCAACATCGACCGATGCCCTTGCAGTTCGATGCCCAAACTCATAAACTGATACATGCATTCCCTGTAGAGACACACTCTAAAAGCACAGAACAGATAAGTGAGAGCCAAAACACCCCTATGTTGGGGTAGGGTTTCCCTCTCCTATTTTGTCAGGAACTAGGGTTTCATTATGCACGCAGCGGTTTCAAACAACCTATATCGGGTAAGCAACCTGTCCTAGTTTGGAATGGTCACTACGGATTTCGATATGCACTAGGTCGAATGGTCAAAAGGGTGCCCCGGTAAAACCAGAGTTTGTGTTCCCATACTGGCAGAGCCCATAACCGGTCAGCCTTATGGTCATGCCTTGACAAGACAAGCCTCTGGAAAACCGTTCAGGAAAAGCAGATGGCAAACACGGTGTCCTAAGCGCACCGATGCAAATGCAATACAAAGAAACGCACAAGTGTGGTCAAAACCAGATATCATGAGTTCGAGTCAAGTTCTCTAACTCCCCAGCAGAGTCGCCAAAAACTGTAGACAAGTCCGCGGGGGACCTCGCTACAGCTCGGACTCGATTTGTGTTACGGTTCTTAATCTTGAACCAAAGAGTCCAAATCCGGCAAATCATTTTGAGAAAACAGATTTTTTTTTTTTGAAAGAAGTGCCAAACATGGACTGCTTTTCCAGATACAGAGTCGCCACCTAAATATTTTATTTTTGGAAAATTTAGGAAACCCTGACTCGTTTGCCTAAGGCCATGTGTCCGTCATTACCAAAGTTACCTCGGCTCGGGAACTTGGGTACGATTGGGGAAGGTCACTTCGTGAGCACCCCCGCTCGCCTGATCAAAGATCGGCCTCTACTAACCATGATATCTAGTTTTGAAAACTTTGTGTGTTCTTATTCCGGTTATTAGCCTAGATTTACTATATGATGCGCACAGCATACAAGTATAGACCGAGTCGCCTGAATTGGAACAAAACATTTCATGTTTGTTTTTGAAGGATGATTTGCTACCCGTAGGTAGGCTTAAAATGCAGATTTTGCCACCCTCAGGTGGGCTTAGAAAAGATGGTTTTGCCACTATCTAGTGGGCTTAAAACTCACAGTTGATGATTTGTCCCAATCCAAATAACCCAACCTTCACCCACAGGCATTCAAGGCAGTTATATCACATAAGTAGTTAGCCTCATGGTAAGCATGCTATTCATGGCAATCACTTACACGCATGCAAGGATGCTAAAGCATAAAAACTCACCGAGTACTCTAAGCCAAAACAGAAACCGATTAGAAATCATGCATGATCCTAAATATACAGAAATGCAACTATAGCTGGCTCGGCTATTCTAAACATGGTGTATGGAATGCTACAGCTAACATGTATTCAACTTAGAATTGAAATACAAATGCAGTTAGTATGATGCGCCGAGCCCGGTGCATGCAAGACAGATGAATGAACGCAAACATGCTATCATACTGTATGCTAATTGAAACGTGCCCTAATCTAACCATCGTAAGCTGGTAAATAAAAGGGAAGAAAGACATGGGGTTGGAAGACATACATCACACTCATGCACACTTATTACAAATATACCCTCGCGCAAAGGGTCCGAAAGAATAATATACAGTCCTGAATAGTACAGTCCAAATAAATAATACAGTCCAAAATATGTACAAATTCCGAATTAATTAACAAATTAACTAAGAAAAACAATAAACTGGCATGCAAGCCAGGGACTGCCTTGACTCTTCTTCAGATGATGAATGATGCACATCCGGGTTGCCTTTGCGTGGAAATCCACTGTGATGCCCCAATTAGCCTATGTTTTGCAATGGTTTTTGGAAAGCGCGCCAAGCCCCGGAAGACTACTGATTCTTGATTTGCTGCAACAGAGAGCAGGAAAGGGGCATGGCAATGTATTTTCACAAATGCATGCATGCCTCGATCCTCGTGCCACCAATCACGCATCTCGATGCATGATGGTCGAGGAGTCGAATTGCACAATTCAATATGGAATGAATGCACATGAAAACTCAACAAGACGTAATTCTATCATGGATGATCCGGAGTGTCGGTGACTGGGAAATTGAGACACGTTCGTCACCGAGTATGAACGCATACCTCGTTCTCGTGCTAACTCCTATCCCGAACACAATGCAGTATGCATGACATGCATGAAATGAAACTAAGATACAACCTAACATGCACAATGCTATGAAATGGCATACACGATGCACGAGGTAACATGGCATACACAATGCGCTAACATGAAATTAGGCGCATGGAATGACCTATAGCTATGCAATGCATGCATTATTTGAACATGAGGTATGAAGACAGAATCAAGACAGCCCCAAAACAAGAATATTTACAATTTTAAGCAAGGCCAAACAGTGAACACAAATGGAGCTAAGCTCGCATGCAAAAAAATGGCCCCGAAAGAGAGATAATGAAGCAAGTAGCAGCTGCTGGCCCTAAACAGAGAAGGGCCCTTCTTAAATGTTGAAGAGAGGCCCAAAATATGACCTTTTACAGTTTACAATAAGCCACAAAAACAAACACAAGTATGGCTAAGCTCTCATGCAAGAAATAGGCTAAAAGTGGGACAAAGAAGCAAGTGATGGTTTCTGGCCTCAAACACAGGAGGGCCCTTCAAAAATGTTGAAGAGAGGCCCAAAATATGGAATTTTACAGTTAAGGACCAGACCCAAAACAGTGCACAAGCATGCTTAAAATACTATGCAAAAATAAGGCCTACAAAGAGGTTTAAACACAGAGCAAAAAGGATGCCTCAAACAGTAAAAGACCCTTAATGAAACATGAAGAGGGGGTCAAAATAAGGCCATTTATAGTTTGGACCAGAGCCCAAAAATAGAAGCACAAGAGGCTAACAAATCATGCAAAAATAAGGTCAAAAGAGGGATATAAAGGCAAGTGGCAAATGAAAGCCTCAAACAGTGATGAGCCCTTCAACAATGTTGAAGAAGGGCTCAAAATAAGCCACTTTATAGTTTATGACAGAGCTCAAAACAGTTTATACATAGGCCAAAAATACTACACAAGAAATAGGCATACAAGAGTGGTAAAGAAGCAAGTGCAAAAATGAAGCTTCAAACAGTGAGAGGCCCTTAAACAAACATGAAAAAGAGCTCAAAAAAATGCTATTTTCAGTTAGGGTCGGAGCCCAAAAGTGTAAGAAAGAATGACTAAGAAAGCATGCAAAAATGAACTGAAATGAGGAGAAAAATGACTCACCGTTGTAGACCAATCTTTGACAACCTCTTGGCACAAGAAATGGTGCTTCTCAGCTCTGGAAAGCAGCTCCAAGTGGCTGGAATGGAGGTGGTGGTGTGGTGCTAGGTGGTGGTGTAGAAATGGTGTAGGAACTTAAGGGTTTTGAGGGTTAGGATGTAGAGAGGGAGAGATGCCACATATGAGGCTCAAAGCAAAATTTTCTAACCCTCAAGACAAGGGCTGGGGGCTATCTACATAGGCAAAAGAGAGGGAGAAAGAGGGGGAAAAATGGGGGGGAAAACAATTCAAGTTTCCCCCCAAAAAGGCACCCCTCCTGGTTACAAAATCTGGGGGAAAAAGGAGGGTATATTTGTAATGTACCAACCCTAAGGATCATGGCAGGCCAGGTTGCTAGGGTTTAGGTGGCCGGCTGGCTCTCCCCATGGTCGGCCGGCCAAGGGTCAAAAGGGTCAAGTGGTATTAGTGGCCGGCCACCACAAATTGGTGGCCTCCCATGTGTGCTCAACACAGCCATGTGGTCAAAAACTGGAGAAAAGTGAACAAGGAGAGAGAAAAGGCCACTTTTAGGAGGGGTTCAAAAGGGTCACAAACAATTACTGGCCGGCCATGTGATATTGGTGGCCTCCAAGATGTCTACAACACAGATATACGGTTTAGGGCAAGAAAAAGTGGCTTTAGGGTGGTCAACATTGGCTTTCAAGTGAGAAAAACGGGTGACGGAGGGCGATTGGGAAATAAAACTGGTTGTCAGAACAATTACTGGCCTCCCACCCCTCTACGACCTTTCTAACAATGAAACAGAGGTCCCTGCCAAAAATGAACCCAAACCGATGCAAAATGAAGGTTCGGGGGCCAAAACGCGCAGCCCGGGGCCCCGAAAACTGACTGTTAGGCACCGGAAGTGGTGTTCGACCATGAAGTTGGTCTCTTGGACCACAGTGTCCATCAAAAGGGAGTAAATAGGATGCATGCCAAAAACCGGAGCAAACAGAGGTGGATAGGCGGTCCCGAACCGAGGCACTCGGCCTGACGGCTCTTAAAATTGGGAACCGGGCTCCAAAATGGAAAAAATGGCCTACGGCCACGAAACGTAGCCTACGGCCACTGAGAGATGATCTACGAGACCTCTCCCTCCCTTCTGGAAGAGAAAACAGAGAGAACCGAGCCTGGTTCGCAAACCGAGGCAAAGCATAAAAGAGTCCGGAAGTCCGGAGGCAAGGCTTGCAGCCGAGACTCTGAAACCTCTGAACGAGCACGGTATGCAACATCACCAAGCGCTCAATCGGTGACGTCTGAGTCTTAAGGTCGGTCAAAAATGGGGTGTCTACAGCAAGTAAAATAATAATTAACGACATCTCATGTCACAAATTCAAAACAAACTAATAATCAACATAAAAGATTTCTTAAATATACTTCCAATTAAATGGAACGATATCACTACATACATCATCATGTTTAAATTTCTCTTGTGTTTAAACACCCATTCAAAATTGATTAGAAATACTCAAATTAATCTGCTTATGTACAAAGTCAAAATATCAATTTGTCATTCCAAATCACATGAAATTATTTTTAAGAAATAACTTGAGTTGATATCAATACATGCATATCAAACGCATCAACTGAAAATAATGAATTAACAAAATAAATTAACCATGCATGATCCCATAACTTGCATCATGAGATAAAAAGATTCCCAACCCATAAATAAAATCCAACGCGTTTTAAACTTTAAACTCCAAAAAATGACAAAACATACCTTCATTTAATCAGTTTGATTTGTACATAAATAAACTAATTACATATACATTAAAATGTTCTTGTGAATATATATATATTTCGACTCATGTGCAGAAACTATTCACGACTACGGATCCATACACAGAAATTAAAGAATGAATCAATAAACCAATAAAGAAAATAAACTTGGCACAAAGGTTTCTTTGTAATAAAAATAAAATTAGTTGGTAAAACTAATATTTAACTCCATAATCAAATACTTCAATGTATACTCACGATGAACTATAATAAAGTCAAAAGAACTAACACCTTTTCACAAAGGGTTCAAAATTAAGTGGCCTTCCAAACGAAACCGTAAGTCACGTACAAAATTTACAAATTGTGACCGAGACACAAAGTTACATGATTGATTAACAAAATTAATTTTCTAGTTACTAAAACCAGAAAATAAATTATAACACAAAATAATTTTATTTTCCTTGTTACTAAAACTAGAAAATAAAATATCACAATAATTTTCTATGACACCAAATAATATTCTGTAATTGTTAATGACACCAGTATATAACTACCAGTTGTCAAAGAAAATAGACAGTATATTACTATTATCTGTCAAATAGTTTATAAATACTATTTGTATTTTCCAACCAGAATATCACTTTGTGAAAGACAAAAAATTAAATATAATAAAGATACAAAAATAATCTGTCTTAAGATTGTTGGACAATCTTCACTGTATTTAAATAGATTAATTCTGTTGTGTACTTAACAACAACTAGAATATAAAAGAAATAAAGGAAATGAGAGAAAAATGTTTGATTACAAAAATCAAACTAAAAATAGAATTAAATAAATAAAAACAGATTTTATTTTGTTACCAAAAGAAAATTAAAATTTGATTTAAATAAATAATAAAAACAGAAAATATATAAATAACTTACGTGATTAATATCTTGAATATTATTCAAGTCCAGTGTTTGACACTGTGTCCTTAAGACAGATTCGTCCTCTCCACGGTGCTTTCAGAATGTGGACGTCTATCTCTCAGGATGAAATGATCAACTACAAATAATAGCAGCACTACAAATTGTTTGCATAATGAACACACTAAGTGTTTATACTCTTTCTCACAAAAATTAAATGCAGCAAAATGAAGAATAAATTTGCAGAGGTTAAATACGAAATTTCTGAGTGTAACATCAAATGAGGGATGTCCTATTTATAGATGGATTGGTGGCTGCAGGTTTTGAATTAAACAGGTGCAAACCTGTTTGAATAGGTATGAAACCTGTTTGGTTTTGAATTAAACAGATTTAAATTTGTTGGGTTCAAAATTCAAACAGATAAAAACGGGAAGGGACCTGTTTGGGTGTACAGAAAAATTGGACCAGTTTATTTTCGAAATTAATTTGAATTCTGGATTTTATTTTTCAAAAAATAGAATTAAATTCAAATGTTTTTGGTATTGGGCCAGACAAGCCAAACCTCACACCTGCGCCGAAGCCCGACCGAGCGCACGACGGCAGCGCGCGTGTGTGGTGATTTTTGGGTCCAATGGGTCTAGGCCATTTTGCCCGTAACCTCCCTCTCTAAAACACTTGGGTACCCCTTGGAGCACACCCCAAGTTCCAATCTCATGCCTTATAAACCTATTCAAAACTTCCCACCAAATCAATGTGGGACAAGCCTTATTCAAACCTTTAAGGATTTTCCACCAAAACTCCATTTCCATGGAGCATACTTTGGCTTCAATTTCCCATTCACTCGGTAATGGTTTTGAGCAACCAAATATACCACGTGAATCACAACGCGGCATAGAACACGTTGCCACTTTGACCAGCCAACTTAGACGCTCGGGTCCCACCTAAATAATTGACCAAAGTTAGGAAAAAATTCTGGTTTTACCCAGAATTTTCTAACTATTTCCAACACAAAACGAATCTTTTAAGTAAGAAAATTTTATGGCCTGTTCAAAATTTTGTTTTCAATTATTCAAAGTGTTTTTGACGTTATATATGACACTTTTTCTCTTTAAACTTTGTGTAATGATCTACCCACGAATTACACAAAAATTATTGAATATTAAACAAACAACTAGAGTTACCTCATGCAAATGATCTAGTTTTTCAACAGAAAAGTTAATTTTAAACTTTACCTTTTCGACTTGCAAAGTATGGTCTTGGTCATTATGTTCTACTAATGATCAATGATGCATTATGTCACATGAAATTTTCATCATAAAAATAGTGATGCCATTAATTAATATGAACAAATGGAAGATGGACATTATTAGCTTTGTTTTCTTCACACAGCCTAAGCACATGAAAATCTACATCGGAAAAAAGACCAGAAAGAATCTAATAATTTTCACAAGGCAAAGACATTTATAACTGCCCCCAAAAGTTTCTTTCATTGAATAAACTGAAGATATGTATAAACTTACAACCAAAATCCAATCAAACAAATCTATCAAAACAGATCTGGTTATAAGAATCAACTTGAGATTTGTCTTAAAGAACGTTACAAACTGCCTATAACAAAACGAAAGTACTCCACAAATGTCACAACTCTTGAAACCATAAAATAGTTATTATAATTTGAAAATTGTGATTGGTTGTTAAACAAAAATTCCAGTCAAAAAATTTTTTTTTTTACCAACATTCAAAGAACTTAGATCTTTTTAACAATAGTTCATGATCCACAAAACTATATTTTCCCAAAAACCATAAACATGGAAGAGTCTGTCTTAAGATTGTTAGGAAAAATAATACCAAACTATAAGGAAAATATAATTTTAAAATATATAAATGCTTTTTGGGCAAAACCAAAAACTGAAATATATCAACATAATAACGCGATAAAACTTACAGTACAGAAAAGGATAAAACCTAATCGAGTCGAGTGTGTGACACTCTTTCCTTAAGACAGATTCGTCCTCCCACCGGTGCTTAGGATTCAATGGACGTCTATCTCCCAGGATACAACGATCAATATCTTGCACTAGCAGCACTACTATTGCAAGCCTAACGATCTTCGTTGTGCATGTACTCTCTTAATAGGAAAATTAGACTCAGAAAATATGAAGAATAATGCAAAGTGAAGAAGAAAATGACAATTCACTAACCAAATTGAAGTGAGGGAGATGGAATATATAGACTTCTATGTGACTCTTCAAAAAGGTTGTGATCCTTCAAAATGACATACCCTTCCATCTCAAGAGACACAACCATTGGAGTAAAGTTAAATTCAAATTTTTCCAACAACAATCAGCATAGAGTGTCGTGCCTCTAGGTAATTAGGTTTAATTTCTGCTTATGTTTATATGAGTCTCAACAGGAGAATTCTATCCTCTAAAATTGGGTTAGGGTAACTTAGATTTTTTTCTTTTCTTAATTGATAGGTACTTGGAGAATGTAAGCATTTTGGGTAATATGTTGGCATAACATTTTTTTATCCTCTTTTAAGAGTTCATATGATGGCCTGTTTGGTGAGACTAAAAGCTAATAATTAGAAAGCGGAAACTAAAAGCACCCATCCTGATAATCAACCTATTTTGCCTCATTAGCTATAAGTAAAAAGCTGCACTGCACTAAACACATTGGCACAAACTCCTAAAATTAAAAAAGAAATTAGCAGTCCCTATAAGCTGCACTAAACAGGCTGAGCTCTTAGAAGATGGATAAAATTTCTGTTTTTTGTTTTGTTTTTTTTAATAATATTTACAATTTAGAAATATTTGTGTTTCATTGAGCATGTAGTATTCAATACTCCTTTTCTTTGCAACATTATTATTTTTTTTTTGTTGATTCTTTTTTTTTGGGTGTTGAGTTTAGCATCTGTTCCATTTATGCTTTTGCATAAATGTGTTGTTTGGATGGACTAACTGGCATGTTATGGTTGCATCGCATTTATACCAATATACTCTTTTCCGCTTTCAAGCAGAATAAATCGTGGTGATTATTCAATGTCACAGGGTCTTATCAAGCAAAGTGTATGGTGCTGTTCCACCACCACATCAATTGCTGAATGGAGTTCAGAGTTCTGGGAATGAAATGGAGGCAAATAATAGTTCAGCTACCAGTTTGACATCAGTACCTGTGAACTCTATAGCAATTCCACCAATTTCCTTAGCTACACATCCTGGCATCACGACTACCCTTCTTCAAGGGACTTTGTCACAATCCATAGGATTGAGCCATGGCCATTCTCAACCAAACATGGTTTGCTATCCCCATCCTTCGTTATCTAGTGGAACGAGCTATAGTGGATATAGTCAGATATATCCTTAAGCCACTCTTTTGCAGCAAGTTACCTTAGCCCTTAGAAAGTTACCTTCTATTGTCAATTCAATAGTTGCTCCTACAACAACAGCATCAAGCACAGTAGCGAATTCTAGCGAGACCTTGTCATATGAGGAGAAACGGCGTCTGCAGAAACGAAAGTTTTAGGAGTTACCAGCTGCTTTGAAGGGGCGTGCAAACCCCATTAGGTATCTATGCTTACTCTCCTTGTCCTGGAGGGTATTGCATTTTATGGCCTTTTAAGAGAACAAAGGAAGAAACAACTAGATTGGAAAAGCCTCGTCTTTCAATTTAAATTAATTAGAAGTTATAACCTATTGAATATAAATAAAGGATGAATATTTTACAGCATTTGTCATGATTATTTTGACAATAGTAAACCTGCATGAGATTTAAAATAAAGATTTCTTAAGGCGGTATTCATTCCCTTGAAGTGGTATAGCATGTATGATGATGACACTAGAGACTAGAGACTAGAGACTTGGATGGTGTTCGAGATTGATTTTTCAAGTAATTTTTTGCTTTGGTGTGCCTTGCATATTTCCACAATATAAATTTACATTGTATTCATTTTATTAGTCGATTCCAAGTTATTTTAACTTTTTTAAAGTGTCCATGCTTCTTTGTTGGTCCTTTTCTTTGGCCTATTTGCCAAATGAATTTGATTCCTAGTGCCTGTTGATGTTGGAATTCATTAGTTGGTCTAAACCAATTGCTGAATTTTGTATGCCAAGGGTGATGCTCAATCCTTGGATGTGTGTTTTTAATTATTGTCTTCTAAGAATGTTTTGGTGAATAGGTGATTGCTGGCTTGTGGATATCTTCAATTTTTGGAAGTTGGGGCAATTTCTTGACATTGCTCTACATATGTAATGACAACAATTTTTTTTTGGTTTTTTTTTTTTATATATCAAATGTAGGTTTTTGTTTATAGACTATACCTAGTCTTAATTATTATGATTTTGATGAAACAACTTTTATATTGCTACACACGATGCCTATACTGTATGAGAAGTATAAGGACCAGGTTGATTCATTTTTAGAGAAAGCAATGATCGAGATCAAGAAACAGTATGCAGTGTTTGATGCCAAGGTTCTCAATAAAATTCCAAGAGGACCATTAAAAGACAAGAAAAAGGGCTTAGGGAAGCCGAGGTAGTCAATGTGCAATAGACATTTGGGTTGTTGTAAGTTTGTGGGTGATTGTCGTGCTGCTTTGCCTGCCTTTGTTAGTTTCATGTTTTCATTTTGTTATCAGTTGTTTCTACTATGGGTTCACAATTTGGATGTATTTGGGTATTTTAGTGAGTTTAGCCTTTTAGGTTTTATACACTGCTTCTGAAAGTAGTATCAGCAGTATTTTTTTGCCTACATATCAACTTTAGGTGATTTCATATCAATGTTATTAGTTTGTAATAGTGGTGCCTAAGGGATGCCTCTAGTAAATTTGTAAATCTTATAAAAAAAATATAAATGATTTTCAATTATTTTTGTCGCTGCAAATTTGTCGTTGCTAAAAAGTAAAGCTTTCTCAAGAAACAATTTGTTGGTAAATATGTTGCCAAAAGTTTATTTTTGCCCACTCTTATTGTGTTGATAGAAGTGTATTTTTTGCCAATGCCAATATATCGTTGTTAAAAGTAAAGCTTTATCGACAAACAAATCGTCGGCAAATGCCAATATTTACTGAAATAAATGTATGGCCCAAAGTTTACTTTTGCTAACTCATATTTTGTTGCTAAAAGTATATTTTTTTCCCATGCAAATTTCTGCTGGGAAAAGTGACACACAATCATCATAGGTGAACTACTTTTACCGACGCAAGGTAAATTGCTGACGATGGATGAAGGCTTTTATCAACGACTATGTTTGTCGCTAAAGGCATTACTTTTACCAATGCAATGATAATTTCGTCAGAAAAATCTTTTGTCAACTCACTTATAGCTACGGGTTGCCAATGTAGTTCTATGCATTGGTGAAACTTTTTGCTGACGAGTTTTTCCTTTTAGCAACATATTTTGTTACGTTACAAAAAAATGCAATTTCTTGTAGTGTCACCAAATATGAAGATAGAGGTTTTTGTAACGAAATTTATCCTTACCAATGATATAGATTAAGGTGACAAAAAAATTTATCACTAAATGAGCACAAAACAAAATTCTTCAATGACAAAAATATACATTAAGCCAAGTGGTGGCCGGTCGGCCATTAATAATTGCATGCCGCCCACTAATGTTAGGTTTCTCCTACTACAACAAATAACAAATAGAGCACAAACAGAGCATTCTCAGGGGATGTTTGTCCATCCTGCCTCTCATTATCACCAACTCGGTCAAAGAAGGGCTATGCTCGATTTGCAAGGCATCAATTAGCACAATTTCATTGCTTGATGACTTCTTAATCAAGGGATACTATTTCAATAAATGGTAAGGAAAGACCAAAAAAACCTCCTCCCTATCATGGATTGATCAAGGGAAGGGATTGACATTGACTCTTGAACGGTTTTCATCACTAACAAGTATGAAACAACTCAAGATTCAATAGGTTCAATTAACATCCGATTAAATCCCAAACTTGATTTTTATTATCTTGTTTCATTTTAGTCCAAATTTTATTACTTCAGTTTAATTACCTCCCATTCATTAGTCAATTAAGTCCAATAATTTGCTTTAAGTCCGCTATTAGAGAGAAGTGTCAAACCAAATGTTGTCTTAGGCATGAAAGGGAGATCATGTAGTTGGTAATGAACCCCCAAAGGGATTAAACCATTAAGCACAATATCACCCTTCAAGCTTAAACAACACTCCTTTTGAAGCAACTCTCAAAACAAAGAGGAAAAGCCAAGCAAGGAGGGAGATTGCAAAGATGCTTAGAGGTGAACACAAGTACGGAAAGCCAGAAATAAATGCTATCAACTCAAATAGATTATTTGCTAAGGCCTAAACCACTAAGCCTATGAGGACCATTACACTACAAGCACACTATACAAAGCATGAATGAAACTAACACATAAAAATAGTTTTAAAACAGTAAAAAAAAGTGCTGGAGTGAAGACAAAAACAGCTACAACAACAAGCTAAAATATTAAGGGATTAAAACTAGCATACAAGCATAAGGAGGGGAGGCTAACCCTTCCATTTTTTGGACTTCAAAACATGATTTTAGCCTCTGAAAAACTCGGAAGTTCAGGGGTAAAAAAGCTCAAAAACAATTGATGAGAAGATGAGAAACACAAGGGCAAAGGCCTAAGAAGCAAGGTTCAAAAAAAGGTGGTCAACCCCTCCACCTTTAATGGCCTTAAACCACAAGTTTCAGCCAAAAAATACAAGTGAGAAATATCTCAAAAACCAGCAAGAAAAGATGGAAAAGAGATGGTACAAAAGAACTAGAATGTATACTTCTTGAAGAAGAATGATCATTTGAATCACAAACCACTAATTTCACACCCTCAAGAGCTAAAATGCAAGCTCAAATCACCTCAGCAAAAAACTCTCAAGGTATGGTTTAGAGTGTCTGGGCAAAGGTTATGGAAGTTGCAAGGGAGAGAGAGAAATGTAGAGAGAGAAATTATTTTCAAACTTTTGCTCTTCAAAAATTTTCTAATCCAAAATTTTTCTAACCCTCACAACATAAGAGAGGGTCATCTATATATAAAAAAATATAAGAGACCCTCAGAAATATCTATACAAACACAACTGGAATGGTGCATGCATTTGTGGAGACAGCTGGCAGAAAATATCTAGTTTTTGCACTAGTGGTCGGTAGGCCACACGAGTGGGTCTGCAGGTCCGTGGATGCTCAAGCCTGAAAAATCACTGTTTTGGTCCAAAACAAGGCACAAGGTTTGTAGGTTCAAAACTGGGGTTTCCTGCCGAGGAAATCAAGCATTTGACAAGCATACAAATTCATCATTGAGTGATCACTCAATGGCATCCAAGTCTTAAGTGCAGTCAAAATTGGGATGTCTACAGTTGGCCCTCTTTGACAGAG
This sequence comes from Camellia lanceoleosa, assembly GCA_025200525.1. Lineage (NCBI taxonomy): Eukaryota > Viridiplantae > Streptophyta > Magnoliopsida > Ericales > Theaceae > Camellia > Camellia lanceoleosa. The sequence continues at coordinate 73,831,813 of CM045760.1, read as the reverse complement.
CTCGAAGTCATGAAATGACGTAAGTGAATGTCAAAACCCGAAGACGACCCATTTTGACAAGGCTTTAAGACTCAGGCAAACAATCAAGACATAAATTAAATTGGTTGAGCTCGCAACCTGCCTACATATCCCTTTGCAGGGAATCAAACCAACATAGTTTTGGGGCAAGATATAAATGATACACACAAAGAATACTTTGAAAGCTGGACTCACACGCCTCGCGAAGCCAGCTATTTTGAAAATCCATGATAATACAAGATGATGTAATAAGCAATAACAAGATAACAACATATGAATGAGCTTCAAGCTTAAATCGAAAAGGGTTTTACACGAAAAGAACTAAAAACGCACACTCTAATCACACTGAAGCCATGAGAAAAGAAGAGAAAAACTGCTTAGGGTCGCGTTTCACGCGTCCTGAGATGCTCTAATCTAGCTGAAATTGTGCAGGGTCGCGTTTCACGCGTTCTAAGATACTCTAATCACGCTGAAATCGTGAGAAGAGGAGAAAAACCGCTCAAGGTCACGTTTTACGCATCCTAAGATACCTCTACCAACACTGAAATCATGAGAAGAGGAGAAAAACCGCACAAGGTCAAGTTTCACACATCCTGAGATATATGCAAAAAGTATGAGATTATGCGATAAATGACAAGGGCGATAAATGCACAAAGCGAACAGGTGTGATAGATGCACAAAGTGAATAAGTGAGATAGATGCACAAAGTGAGTGGGTGCGATAGATGCACAAAATGAACAGGTGCCATAGATGCATAAAGTGAATAAGTGCGATAGATGCACAAAGTGAACAGGTGCCATAGATGCACAAAATGAATAAGACTGAAAATCAATAGAGTGACAATGCATGTTCTATGCAAGATTATTAGACAACCAATAGATGACATTAAGCATGTTAAAAGACAAAAGCATGTTCTACGCAATCACGTTCCATGCAAACTAATTGAGAGCATATGAGAATGCACGTTCTATGCCAAAGAAAGTAACATATATGTAAAAACAAAATGAACAAAAGTGATGTTTGACAACAACCTCCGACTTATCCTTCGGAGACTTTGCAAAATGCTCAAAAAGGATACACCTTGTTCATATTTGAAATTGGGGCACGTTCACACGCCGGAGCACTGCGGGTATTGGAACAGCGAAACCGGAACATAGTTTTGAGCTCCTTGAAAATCAATCTAGACCCAAAAGAGAACCTTCCATACATTGTTATGGCAAAAGAGGAATAAAACTAGCACTAGGCCACAAAAGAGGGCTACCGACCACTAATGCAAAATCGGGGCAGATTTGTCTTTTTAGCCGTAGGTCTTCTTAAATACACCACCACACCTCATTTCCTCACACACCCAAGTCCAAAATCACTCTCCCTCTTTCTCTAGATGCTTCATCTCTCTAGATTTGTGCTTTGTACGCATTTTTCAATGCCCCATGCAAACTTTATTCACAAAACCCCTTTAATCCTCTACACTTTGAACCGATCAGATTTTTGTTTTCATTGATTTTCTCGAGTTTTCAATACTTTGGGCTTGTTTCCCTCAGGTTTTGACTTTTTCTTCCATTTTCTCTCTCCTAGGGTTGACTTTTTCAAAGTTTTCCCTATTTTTTCACATTTTCCTCACTTTTTCATCAGTCTTCACCCACTTTTTAGATAGTAGACGACATTCCTCATGGTGATGCCCCTCCTGCGGTTACACCTGCACTTTCATCCCCTGTTAAGGTTGAGGAACCGGTGGTCACTGAGGCCGGCGAGGTCACTGAGGACATTGCTGCTGATTTTGAGGTAGAGTTCGCTCCAGGGCTCGAGCTTGAGCCACTACTATTGTAGGTGAGGCCCATTGATCCAGTCACTTATCACCCTCGCATGTACATGATGGCGCATGGAGGTATGATGCGCTTTAAGGATTTTATTGATGGCGCGCCGGACGATATCTTGCTGAGAGAGTTGGACTCCCACATTTCCTACGGCGCTACAGAGGTACAAATTGTATTTTCGTACTTTCTTGCCTTTCATTTGACTGTATTTCTTGCATTGCCTTTCATCTGACTGCTCTTTTATCACTATCTTTCATCTGATTCACACTTTCTTTGCCACAGGGGGACTCTTGTTCTTGCAAGGGCTACGGGGTAGTGACAGCCTAAGATTGGTATTGTGAGCTCCCGTCCAAGGTTCGCGACCTTGTTGACGAGGCTGGCTTTGGCATATTTTGCACCGGGCTCTCAAGACATATGGTTAGCCAGGCCCTACTCGGAGCATTGGTGGAGAGGTGGTGGGATACCACTAACTCTTTCCACTTCTCTTCCACTGGGGAGATGACAATGACTCCCTACGACTTCTCGATGATCACAGGCTTAGGAGTTTGCAGAGATCCAATCACCTTTGACATAGATATAGGTGAGTGGGAGGCAGCTTGGACCTACTTGCTGGGAGTGCATCCACCTCTATTGTCACGACTCAAACCTGTCCCTATAGGTTTAGCATCGTAACCAGCCAGTAATCCATGATTACCAAAGGCCTGCTTAACAATAATGACAATAACACCGCAATAAGGGCTGCGGAAACCAATCAATAACATAAAATGCCGTCCAATGAGCTATGGGGACTTAAATGAACAAAACAAATTTCACACACTTGGAATTATACAAACACTTAAGTCTATAAAACACATGTGCTCATAACAAAACATAAGCTAGGGAATTAAATATCATTGCCAAATATAGTTAACAAAACTCAATAAACATTCTTATCTCATAAACACAATGTCAAAAGGGTGAATTTGAATCACCCAACAAACCCTGACATGCAATGGTTCGGAACCTTACAGTGAGGCATAGTAATTGGCATGACAAAAATAGGGTTTGGGTCGACGCCGCTAACTCTGATCCCGTGCCCGATCACCTACATATATATAATAAACAATGAGCTAGAGCCTAGTGAATAACAACTGCGTAAAGGGGTTATGAATGATGTCCTCAGAATATTTGAAATGATCGATTATCAATAAAACATTTTCTCAATCAATATCTTGTGTCAATCAATCATTCAATCGGTCAATTTAATAATCATTTAGATTCATATAAGTCATACGTGGTACATCCAATAGCAACAATACAATAGGTCTTAAAGACCAAACAATCAATTGATGGCCATCAAACAATAGACAACAGTTCCAAGAATTAGAACTAATAGAGATCTCTGTAACAATAGCGATAACAATATCAATAACAATAGTAATATACTATGGATGCCACAAATACAGTTTAGAAAATAGGATCATCATTCAGTCAATAAAAAGTATCAGTTCAGAAACCAATATAATTTATCAATCAGAAAATAAATGCAATTTGAACATATCTTTACAACAGTGTTACTCACAGTGGGCTTCTTGAAACACGTGTTAACAATGCGTTAAAGATGCGGCGTCTGACCTAAACAAACAAATTCAAGCACAATTCAATTACATTCAAGCCATTTCTATTCAGTCGGCTGTTAATTTATTTGATTTATATTCTGTTAGAAATGGGCACCCATGTGGCATGACCATTTGAATTTGAATTTGAACCTTATCCAAATAGGTTTTGAAATTGAATTCAAACCTATTTAGGATAACTACTCAGGATACTGATATTATCTCCATTAACTGATATGGATAGATAATAATAACACATTATATATATGATATATGGGTTATGGGTGATTAAGAGAGAAACAACGTATGATCTAAGTTTTTTTTCCCATATACAGTTTCTCCCATATACTGACTCTCTCCCAAAAACAACGATCAAAGCCATTCGCACTGTGATTTGTGTAGGTGATATTCACTATTGTAATATCACCCCATTGCTGGGTTGATTGACCAGATTCAGGAAGCACGTGATTTACCCACGAGATCCTTTTAATTCAAACTCTGTTCGAAAAAGGTATGACCATAATTTTTATTCCGCTGCGTTATACTTTGTTTTACATTGGTATCAAAGCCTTGTATGGGTATTTTTGCGCTTTCTTTTATCAAATGTATATTTATATATATATGTACACATCGATACTCATGAATATTTATAAAAGAGGAAGATATCTAAAATATTTCATTTTTAAGATCATAAATGTCATTTTTTAATGCCATAAATGTTTTTGTTTTGAAAAATGAAGTCCGACAGTATAAAAATCGGACTAGAAAACACCCCGGAAGGCGGCGCATGGGTTGCACGCGCTACCTAACGCCGTGAGCCGCCTCCACGCTGCCGCTTCTTCCGACGCCCTTAAACAGCGCTGCTTATCGCAGCGCCATGTATGTGTCACGGCGAAGCCTGCGTTACGTCGGTGCCATGCATACGCGTCGTGTGCTGAGCCACGTGTTGAGCCGTGCACTGAACCGAATCGCGCCGAGCCGCACCGTTTTCCTCCGCCGGCTTGGCTGGCTTGGCTGCTGATGAATAAGGCACTGTTTGTTTTGTTTTTTAATTCTGTATCACGTTAAATGGTCATTATTAACTCATTACATATTTGTTTTAGGCATGGTTTATACTATTAGAATCAGAATTAATTTTTCTATATTTTGTAAAATTTTGAAAATTTTATGAAAATAAAAAATATTTTTTTTGTGTTAATAATTCATTTTTTATGCTTTAAAATGATTCTGGTATTGCGTAAATAATTTTATGGGGTTGAAATTTTTATTGTGGACTTCTGAAATGTTTTACTATTTATTGGTACAATTGTTTCAGTTTATCAGTTTTTGGATTTTTTATTTCTAATTTTATGTGTGCTTATTAGTTATTTAAAATTCCAGAAAATTTTAGAAATATTCCAAAAAATTTCAGAATGATATACATTTTAATTATGGCATAATCTGAATATTGTTTCAGTTTATCAGTTTCTGAATTTTTTATTTCTAATTTTATGTGTGTTTATTAGTTATTTAAAATTTCAAAAAATTTTAGAAATATTCCAGAAAATTTCAGAATGATATACATTTTTATTATGGCATAATCTGAATATTGTTTCAGTTTATCAGTTTCTGGATTTTTTATTTCTAATTTTACGTGTGTTTATTAGTTATTTGAAATTTCAGAAAATACCAGAAAATTCCAGAAAATTCCAAAAGTGATATACTTTATGTTATGGCATAATTTGAATATTAAATACAGCATGTTGTTGTTTTTTGCTTAGAATTTCTAAATTGTTGTAATTAGAATAGCATGATTAATTGTTTTTTATTTTAATTCCGTTATTAAATGTAACATAGCATGTATTGATTGTGAATCTACATTATGATGCGGTTGTATGGAATTAGAATTTTTTATCATGCTTTTAGACAGGCCATAGTCAGTGGGAGGTTATTTGGTTGAGAGAAATCTTTGTAGATTAACTCCCAAAAACTAATATTTTGCGCATAAATTAAATTAAAATTTGGATAATTGTCACCTGTGGCGCAAGAGATGATTACGAGCATAGCGGATTTTCGATCTTGCGACTTGTGTAATATTGTCACAATTTAATTTAGATTTTTGCGGCAAAATTATATTATGCTAATCAAATTAATCCCAATGCGAATTTCTCTCAAAATTGACTGAGCTTATGGAAGTTAATTTGGTTGACCTAGACTTAGTAGAGATGTTCAAATGTGAACAATGTAATCTCATTCTTTAGATGAGCAAAAGTAAGGAAACATGACTCAAAGTCGCCGTGGTTTTGTTGCCTTGGTTGGCACAACAAAATTTGATGTGTGCGCTATGGTTAGCGGCACGCTACGTAGTTTTGGTTGGCAAGTTTTGAGGTTATGAAATTAGTAAGCCCTCAATAGATCTGTATATGATCTTGAATATTGAGCTGCGTGGATTGACTTTGTAATTTGACTTATAAATAATGTTACATCATTGAATGAAGTAACATTCAAGAGTCACGTCATCCAAGAAATGCGAGCTTAAATGAATTAGTCATTAAGTGTAAGACGAGTAGCCAGTATAAGCAGTGTTTTGCTCTCTACCCAATTATTGGGAGTGGATGGAGAAAAATTTCATGCACTATAATAGTGTACGTTGAAATATCACGCTAAGTGAAAAGATTAGCGCTTAGAAGCTGCAAAAATCTATTAACACTAGGTGAAAAGATTAGCGCTTAGTGGCTGCAAAATCTATTAGCAGTGCCAACTTGTCTAAATCTGGACACTTATTGTTTCCACACTTGAGTGTGAAACATGAGGAGGGGCTTCTTTGTATGATTCCTTAGCTAGGCTAACGTTTTTGAATAACGTTTACCACTAAGCGCAAACGTTGCAGCATAGTAATGAAAAGGTCAAGGTCGACAAGGTTGTTATGACTCTAAGAATTTGACGATCGCCAGAGAGCATTGTGTTGAATTAGACTCTTTAGCCTAATTCCCGCTTAAGTTACTTCAAGAGCTATCACAGATTGATAGCTTATTCTCTCCTTCTTGTGGATAGTAGAATTAATTGCAAGTAACTATGAAGCGAGAAATAGATATGGCAAGAGGAGTATCGTCATCTTTCAACTAGATGCATTAAAGTGTATGGAGAATAAAATTGACTTGAAGGTGCAGGGGATTAGCACTTACTAGTCAAATTTGCGACTTAGGCGCACTTGATATCTCCATGACATCCTTTTATGATCTAGTGAATATGAATTAGTCTTGAGTCATTACCTAGTTGGGCCTAAACCTTTTAAACTTATCTTCGAGAACTCACACATTAAAATGATTGGAATTAGTTTATGACATTGGTCATGAACCGGTGGCTTATTATACTTAATCACATTAATGAGATGATGACACGATGGTTTGAGTAGGCCTTCTCAGGCCCACTCGCTTGTGACATCCTGCTCTCATATAAATGTGTAACTTTGTTCGCAATGGGTGCACACAAATAAGTAGGAAAGCCGTAGAAGGTCATTTGTATTGGCACATTTAGTCCACTATGTTTTTTGTGACTAGATATGTGTAAGGGTATGATAGGTAGTCCTCAATCTCGACACATTTATTGATTACGATACGCATCTGAGTCAAGACTATTTGATCTCCCATAAGTCAAAAGTTTTGAGATGATTTTTTTGGCATTGCACATATGAGGTTGAGATCAATTAGATAACAGCTTTTTGTGCTTTTAGTTTTGATCAAGGTAGCGAGTATCTATTTGAGTTATTTTAGAAAACTCTGTGAAGAGAAATGGATGCTTAGAAAATTGATTATTCCTAATACTCAACAACACAATGGTGTAGTAGAGATAAGGAATTAAATATTGTTAATGTTAGGTAGATAATGGCACAAAATGTTTCCCAATTGGGAATTGCACTAGTTTGTTGCCTATATCCCTAACTAAGTGCCCTCCATATCAGATTTTACACTCCATTTGAGTAATGGGTTAGCAGAGAGCCATCTATGGGCGATCTCAGAATCATTGACTTATCTTTATTTTACTTCTCATAAGATTGTGAAGTTAAGACCTAGGGTTCTATAGCGCATTATTGTATGCTGTCTTGTAAACACATAGGGTTGTGTGGCGCATTATTGTATGCGGTCATGTAAACCCTCCGGGTCAGGTGCATATAGGTAAGCAGCTTTGTGGTAGTGTAACTAAGTCACATAAAGTTTTCTTAGTAAAGGTGACGTGTATAGAGTTTTGAAAATCTATAAGATAGAGAATTCTAAGCATAGCGCTTTTATGTAGCCTAGTTGAGAATGGAAAGAAATTTCCAATATTCTAGGGACAGTGGGAGCGATGTGGCTACTAATGGATTACTCCATTAGAGAAAAATACTCTACATTCTTAGTTGCGTGGTAGCGAATATGAAAATTTTCCATGTCATCACTGGGTGATTGAGAAGGAAACATTCATGATTGCTCCGCAAGATGATAAAGAGCCTAGGATAATGCCAAAGGCTCTAGTCCCCTGTTTTTAGAAAGTGGATTAATGTTGTGCAATTTAAGACAGTCTTTGAGGATTAACCATTTCTATAAATTGGTTGACTTTCCATTATGACGCGAAACTGTCCTAAAGTTATGCGTAATTTGGATAGTCATTGTTGAGGCATAAGGTTCGCTAGATACCGAAAAGTCACACCATCGAGAAAAGTGTAGACCATGAGGAGACTTCCTCCTAGGGAGTGAGGTTATTTCGACTTAGGCCATGATTGACATAAGTTCAGAACATTGATTTGTGGACATTGTGACCCAACTTCTTGTTGGAGAATTAGATAAGTAAATCCATAGGGATTTACCTTCTGCTTTTATGGTGAAAAGTTAGGAGCGCAAAAGGTTGCTAGTTCTAATAAATTTTTTACAGCCTAAAACAGTTATCCAAATAGTGGTTCTTAGATTTCGTCAAGCCATGATAGGCAAATGATGATCGATGAAGACTACTGAGGCATGATCAATGGTCCAAAAGAAGCTTTTCCTTACTTAGTCATTATGAGCCAGGAATTTATAGGGTTGTCGCCACCTAGTGTGGGCAGTTCTCTATTTTAGATATGATGGACATGGGTGATGTAATTTATATGCTCGGATGTATAATCCTTAGGGATTGTTTTGGGAGAATTCCTATTTTGTCTTCGATGACTTACATAAGGAATATCCTAGAATGATTCTAGATGCAAAATTGCAAACCCATTGGCTTACCTATTGGTAAAAGCCAGAGCCTTAGCTATTGAGTGTATCCTCGGATTGTCTTTGGGAGAAACAGATGACCTATATTCCTTGATCTTTTTCTTTGTTGTGGGAGCCTAAAGTACGCTATGTGGGCGTATTCGGCATGATAAGTGTTATCTTTGGTAAATGGTCAACTGAGTTGTTTAGACATTGACCTTGCTCATTGGATCGTGGATAGAATTCTTTACTAATAATATATTAATTTGCTCTTTGTAAAATTCAATGCGCTAGTCGGACGCATCTGGGCTAGTTGGGCGCATCCAGAATGAACGCAAATTGGTCACCAAAATACCTTTAGAGAGGTTATTGCGTAAGAGGTTATGATCATGAATCACTTCATGTGAGGCGCACATGGTGGATTCCATTGTATATACTTATCGCAAGAGGTGCTGATAAGGCTTATGTTTGGAATCTAGAATTGTGCAAGCTGTGGTCAATTTTTTTTTTTTTAAATCGATCACTTATTTTGAGATGATGGGATGTTGACACTATTATGGTTTGTGTCATAACGATTAGCAGATGATGATGTCAGCAGGCAAGATTGGCTCACTCACATGAGCAATTGCCCTTGGCACTTGAGAGTGAGCGAGGATGAGACTAGTGATTTATTTTTATTTGAAGCCAAGAGAGGCTTAAAATTATCCACTATGCATGTCGCCTTGGTTACAACCAAGATGAGGTCATATTAAGGACCAAACATGGATGTTAGTACCCATTTTCCATGTTGTGCTTGTTATGATTAGCCAGATGCGAGATCTCATTTGGCGCCTAGAAAGCGAGCAGATAGAGAATTCGGGTTAGGTGCTAGAAAGCGACTAGACTAATATATGTACGGTGTATCGAGTATGACGTCACTCTTTTGGAAGAGTTACTCCACCGTAACATGTATTCATACCATATGTGCTTGGCGACTGAGTAATGAGGTGAGAGAATAGATCCGTGTTTCCTCACCGTGTGAGTCTTACGTGTCATTATTGATATGACTTTCATTTTTGTACCCTTTTGTGACTTTTGACTATGTCATAAGGTTAAGGGGTTGATGTTCTGCTACTTTGGTATGTTGTCTGCAGTCATGTATGATTCGGCCTTAAGGAACATCACTGGGAAAGCGGTCAATCCTAAACTAAATGGCATGATGGCAAAGGGAAGATCATTTAGTATTACACCACTGATGTATATTCACTGCTGGCAACTCACATCGCTCTGTATGAGAAGCAGATTGAGTGTGAATATATTGCAAGAATTGAGAGGGTCAAACATGCTCTTTTTGAGGGATTAGAGATGTTTTTTGGACCGGTGTAATTAGATGGGTCTGGGGTATATGAGACACTATTTCTGTTCTTTTTTTTGGGTTGATGTCTCTATGCTGGCTCATTTTGAGTTTCTAGTATAGAGCTCCTACATGCAGGTGTTCTCAACAGTCGCACGGTTCATTGGCTAGTATGAGATTGTTCATTTTTTGGGAAGATCGAGATAGAGATGTGGCAGTGTCATGCCAACTCATGTGCGAGTGGGAGATGTTAGAAATGGGCGCCCACGTGGCATGACCATTCGAATTTGAATTTGAACCTTATCCAAATAGGTTTTGAAATTGAATTCAAACCTATTTAGGATAACCACTCAGGATACAGATATTATCTCCATTAACTGATACGGATAGATAATAATAACACATTATATATCTGATATATGGGTTATGGGTGATTAAGAGAGAAACAACGTATGATCTGAGTTTTTTTCCCATATACAGTTTCTCCTATATACTGACTCTCTCCTAAAAACAACGATCAAAGCCATTTACACTGTGATTTGTGTGGGTGATTTTCACTATTGTAATATCACCCCATTGTTGGGTTGATTGACCAGATTCAGGAAGCACGTGATTTACCCACGAGATCCTTTCAATTCAGACTCTGTTCGAAAAGGTATGACCATAATTTTTATTCCGCTGTGTTATACTTTGTTTTACATATTCGTTGTTCACTAATTCGGTTCTAACTTTTGTTCTATACATTATTCATGTTCATGAGATGCAATGCACATGACAAACACTTTCAAACCATGCAAATTACAATTTCCATCTTCAATTTCATTCAATACAAGACCCAAAACTTCTTTCACGAAAACATTAATTTTTATAGATGTGACTTTGAACAAAACAATAAATTTATAACAATACTTAATTGTTCAATTTATAACCAAAAATCTTTAAAGCAAATTATAAAATATTAAAATGTGTATTCAAGCTACAACTCAAGCTTTTAAATGAGCATTTCCTAGAAATTATGAGAGACCAAGCAAGAATTCATGTATGTAAAACAAATTTGTCCATCAGATGATCATATTTTTTGGACTCAATCATTTTCAAGTGTATATTACCATTATATATACAAATTATGTTCTTTTCCAAAACTTTTGAGATTTCTTTCTTAAAGTTCATAAACCATGCAAGTAAACAATTGTTTTGTTCTTGGATTCTTGAAAACATGACTGCATGTAAGGAACATGCAACCTAATAGGTGTTTGAACTAAAATTATGCCATGCATGTCAATATATTACACTATCTCCTTCAATTTCTACTTTGATAATCATATATGGATTCTCAACTTTATTTCTTCTCCAATAACTCCTAATTACTCCAAAATCCTTTCTATTTGAACTTAGATGCTAAGGAATTAGGAGTGTATCATTTCAATTTCATGAATTTTGAAATGAAATTTACCTTAATTTGGTGATTTGTTGAAATATAGCTCAAGCTTCTACTTTTCTTCATCCTTCTTGAACTCAACCCTCTCTTTTCCTCTCGTTTTCTCTCTTCACATGCTGGGTTTGTTTGGTATGTCAAAAAGATGATTAAACTTTGGGAACCAAGCACTCTCTCTCTTACTATGTTTGTTGATTCAAAATGAGTAGTATTCCAAATTATTATTATCATTAATTCATTTAGCTTTAAACCATTAATTCATTCTAATTAAGTTAAATAAAAATCAAATCTATGCAAATTAAATTAATCTTCATCACAATAAAATCTCAATTACACTAAATTTAATTATATTAATGTGAATTGGGCTCTAATTCTTATCCAATTATTTAATTCTAACTTGTTAAAATTAGCGAATCAGACAGATTTAATTTTCATTCTAACCTATTTGTTCAAACAATACAAGTCAATAAATCTCATAACAATCAATAACATTTAATCACATAATTAACATGTAGGAACATAATTAATAATTCCAATTAAGGCTCAATTTAATCACAAAAAATTTTAGTAAACTGAATCAATTTTCAATTAAACTTCCCAAATGACTCTAAAAATTCTCATGAGTCCATCCATGCACTCAATTTCAATTTGTACACCAAATAAGATTGTCGATTTCAATTTCAAATTTGTAACCTTAATAGGTAATTTTTCCAATTTGGACAGACATGCACAAATTAAATTATTAGGCACTAGTTCAATTAGAATTAACACATAATTAATTAATTAAAATCACCATTAGCAAGTCTGGGTCGTCACATCTATATAGGACAGCGATGGTCAGATACAACTGGTTCTCCGAGCACTTCCGCGGGAGTCAGCCCGAGTGTAGACGTCCCCGAACGTCCCGGGAGGGAATCCCATTTTGTTCATTTGGGCTCACTATAGTTCAGGACTCAATGTCACGGTCCTGTATCTAATCTCGCAGAGTGCAATGCAAGACCGATGAATCATCAAAGAGTCCAAATCCGACAAATCGTTTTTGAAAATAGAATTTTTTTGAAAGAAGTGCCAAACATGGACTGCTTTGCTAGATACAGAGTTGCCACCTAAATATTTATTTCGGGGAAATTTAGAAAACCCTGACTCGTGCCTAAGGCCACGTGTCTCTCATCACCAAAGTTGCCTCGGCTCGGGAACTTGGGTACGATTGGGGAAGGTCACTTCGTGAGCACCCCCGCTCGCCCGATCAAAGATCGGCCACTACTAAACATGATATCGAGTTTTTGAAAACACATGCGTTCTTATTCCGATTTATTAGCCTAGGATTACTATGTGATGCACACAGCATACAAGTATAGACCGGGTCGCCTAAATTGGAACAAAACATTTCATGTTTGTTTTTGAAAGATGGTTTGCTACTCACAAGTAGGCTTAAAAATACAGATTTTGCCACCCTCGGGTGGGCTTAGAAAAAGAAGGTTTTGCCACTATCTAGTGTGCTTAAAACTCACAGTCGATTATTTGTTCCAATCCAAATAACCCAACCTTCACCCACAGGCATTCAGGCAGTTATATCACATAAGCATATAGCCTCATGGTAAACATGCTATCATGGCAGTCACTTACACACATGCAAGGATGCTAAAGCATAAAACTTACCTAGTACTCCAAGCCAAAACAGAAACCAGTTAGTAATCAAAGCATGATCCTAGTTCATGTTAAGGTGGGTAATGCAACACATACAGGTATGCGACTAAGATAGGCTCGGCTATTCTAAGATGGCATATGATGATGTTATAGCTAACACGTATTCAACTTAGAATTGAGATACAATGCAGTTAGTATGATGCGCCGAGCTCGGTGCATGCAATACAGATGAATGAATGCAAACATGCGAGCATAAGTATGCTCATTGAAACATGCCCTAATCTAACCATCATAAGCTGGTAAATCAAAGGGAGAAAGACGTGGGGTTGGAAGACATACATCACACACACGCACACTTATTACAATTGTGCCCCCCACTCGGAGGGTCCGACTAAATAATGCAATCCGAATAATAATTACAGTCCGAATAAGTAAAAAAAACCCTAATTAATTAACAAATTAATCTAGCAAAGCAAGTAAATTAGCATGCAAATCCATGGACAGCCTCAGCCCTGTTCCGAATGATGAATGATGTATGCTTGAGTTGCCTGGCATGGAAATCCATTGCGATGCCCCTATTTGCCTCTATTTGCAATTAATGCCGGAATGCTGTGCGAAGCTCTAGAAGGCTGTTGATTTCTGATTTGCTGCAATAGAGAGCAAGAAAGGGGCATGACAAAGTATTTTCACATATGTATGCATGACTACTCTTCAGAGAGTGTAGTCTTCGATCCTCGTGCCACCAATCATGCATCTCGATGCATGATGGCCGAGGAGTTGAATTGCACGACTCAATATGAGATGAATGCACATGAAAACACAACAAGACCGAGACTACATCATGGTTAATCCGAAGTGTCGGTGACCGGGAATTGAGACACGTTCCGTCACTAAAAGTACAAAACGTCCCTTGTTTCCCATGCTTGGGCTAACTCCTATACCAAGCACGATGCAATATGCATGACATGCATGACATGCATGAATGTGACTAAACATACAACCTAACATACCCAATGCTATGAACTGGCATACACAATGCAATATGGGCTTACACCAATATGAGTGTACCTCAGTCACACTCACATCAGCGGCCATAAGATGAAAATGAGACTACCGAGATACGTGCACATATGCACGCAAACCAAGGACCAAACCTAAGGCACAGCATGCAACTCTAACAAGGCATGGCAAGGATGAAGGATGGCATTCAAACATGTAAATTCCAACACTAAAACATGATGCTAAAAGGTCCCAAAACATGGAAACATGGCACCCGATGCATGAGATGAGCCCCGAAACTCAAAACTAAGCACATGTATTGACTTATAGCTATACAAAGCATGCATTATTTGACTATGAAGCATAAAGACAGAGCCAAGGTAGTCCCAAAACATGAACATTTTCAGTTCAAAGCATGAGCAAAAGATGCTAGAATGATGGACTAAAATAGCATGCAACTTTGACTAGCAAACATGGTTTACATGGCATGTATATGAAGCGCATGAGAACTCATCAAACTAGCAAAAATCAGTGAGTAGAACATGCCAAAATATGCCCAAATAATCACTGAAATGCAGCCAATGCATGCCAAAATGATGAACTCCTTTAGAGGGCCATGCAAGGGGTTATTAAGCACATACAAGGTACATATGTAACATGGAAAAACCACCTCTAAAAATGGATTATGACAGCCCTAAACCTCACCAAAATGACCCTGAAATCAGTCTCAGAAACATGCAAAGAAAGGCCTCTTTGGAAGGCCTTGAATGGGATTTCTCTACACATGCAACATAGACATAAAATATGGCCAAAAGGGCCTTGGATAGAGCCAATGCAGACCTCAAAACTCACATAATAGGGCCTGGAAAGTGACTTCAAAGCATGCAAGATGGAGCCTCTTTTGAAGGCCAATAAGGCCAACAAACAAATCAAGGAGAGAGGGGGTCACTCCCCTCTAATTTGGTCTAGATTTTAGTGGCTAAGAGGCCTAACCAAGCATGCAACAAAAGCTTAGATGCAAGGCTCAAAACAAAAGGCAATCAAGCATACAAGGAAGCATATGACCTCAAACAGAAAAATTCCCTTAAACAAACATCAAGAGGGGCTCAAAATAAGACTTTTTCCAGTTTATAGAAAATCTTGAAAATGTTCACAAGTAAGGCTACAATAAGATGGAAAAATAGCCCTAAAAGAGAGATTGAGCAAACAAGGAAATAGATGACTTCAAACAGCAAAGTGTCCTTAATCAAAGTTAAAGAGGGGCTCAAAATAAGACACTTTACAATTTGGGTCAAAGCCCAAAAATTCTTGCAAACACGGCTTACTAATGGAGAAAAAAATGCAAGTTTAAGGGAAATAGGTACTTACCCTTGAAGAGCAGCAAAGCAAGAGCTTTTGGACCAAGTTGGTGAACCTTCAACCTCTGTAAATCAGTCCCAAGGTGCTGGAATGGATGGTGGAGGTGGTAGGCTATGAGGTGTAGTGTAAATGACCAAGAACAAGGGTGTTTTGAGCTTAGATGAGAGAGATATGAAGGGTTGTATCTATATGCTCCAGCTAGTTTTTTTCTAACCCTTGCAAATGGTGATGGAGGCTTGGCTTTATAGAGGGAGAGGGATAAGGCTTCTTGGAGAAGCCAAGAGAGAGGTTCAAAGCTTCTAAAAGAAGCTTGACCAAAGGGGTCAAGCTTATTGAGGAAGCTAAACCAAAAGGGTCAAGCTTCCTCAAGAAACTTGACCAAAAGGGCCAAACTCCTTTTGAACCAAGCAAAGGGGGCAAAAACCACCTTTAAAGGGGCCAAAAACAAGGACAAACCCTCGGGCAGTGGATCAGGTGGAAAATAGCTGGCACAGCTAGCACATACTTAAGAGGGCAAACATGGCCGGCCAATTTCAAATGGCCAAGGTGGCCGGCCGGCCACCTCCCCTAATCGGCCGACCAGGGGTCAAAAGGGTTAACAACAATTGCTGGTCGGCCACCCCAAAAAGGTGGCCTCCCAGATGAGTACAACACAGCTGTATGGTCAAAAACTAGAAAATGTGACCTAGGAGAGAGAAAAACTAGCTTTTTTAGAGGGGTTCAAAAGGGTCAGGGACAATTACTGGTCGGCCTATCCATATTGGTGGCCTCCCAGGTGTGTACAACACAATGGTGTGGTGGAAAGTCAGAAAAAGTGGCTCGAGAATGGGAAAAACCAGCTTTCTAGTAAGAAAAACGGGCAACGAAGAGCAATGAAGAGAAAAACTGGTTTTTTAGAAAAAATTGCTGGTCTCCCACCCTCCTACAACCTTTCTAACAATGAAAATAAGGTCCTTGCCAAAAATGGACCAAGATGGATGCAAAACGAAGGTTCGGGGGCCAAAACGTGCAGTTTGGGGCCTCAAAAATAGGCTGTTAGGCACCGGAAGTGGCGAATAACCACGAAGGTGGCTCTCGGGCCACAGTGTCCCTCAAAAGGGAGGAAACAAGGTTTGTGCCAAAAACCAGAGCAATCGGAGGTAATTAAGTGGTCTCGAACCGAGGCATACGGCCGACGACTCCGGAAACCGAGAACCGGGCTCCAAACGGGAAAAATGGCCTACGACCACGAAATGTAGCCTACAGCCACTGAGAGATGATCTACGAGACCTATCCCTCCCTTCAAGAAGAGAAAATAAAGAAAACAGGGCCTGGTTCGCAAATCAAGACAGAGCACAAAAGAGTCCGAAAGTCCGGAGGCAAGGCTCGCAGCCGAGACTCCGCAACCTCAGAACGAGCACAATATGCAACATCACCAAGTGCTCAATCGGTGACATCTGAGTCTTAAGGTCGGTCAAAAATGGGGTATCTACACTGAGACACAAGAGGAGGTAGAGCAGTATGTCTGGGGATTCTTGATCCTCCTCGGTACTACCTTGTTCGCGAACAGGTGGAACACCATGGGTTTGTACTTTCTGAGTGCCTTTGTGACCTTGTCTCGAGTCCGATTTTAAGACTGGGGTAGGGTCGGCCTCACCACACTCTACGGCTATATGAGTTCGACATCCCACATGAATGGAGAGTGGGTTGGAGGCTATTGGAGAGCCTGGGAGATATATACCACACCTTTCTGCTTTTGCACTTTTTGCTGACACATTGTGCTCTCTGCTTTGCACTTTCTGTTTTATATGTGTGACACATTGTTGATAAAACTACGGACCTTTTCTTGTAGTTATGGGTTTACACTTATTTCCCGGCTCTTGCTCTAGAGCCAGTGGATGAGATCTCTCCAATAGTGCCCTACTCATGATGATATGATGGCCAGTGCCGGTGCCGGAGCCGCGACGATATGACATTCGCCTTTTACCACCGATACTTCGATACGATGATTGCACGTGAGGTAATCTAAAACTCATAGTCATTTCTGCTTGTATTCTGATTCATACCCTGATAATTGACGGCAACTAACAATCTGTACATTCTCTATTTGCATATCACGTGGCAGCCCTAGGCGATGATGCTAGCCGGAGTGAGGGACCAATATGTTGGAGCTTGGGCCACGTCTCGATACTGGATCTTACTAGAGGGCCCACTCTGCTAGGCCTGGTTCTTGGGCGAGCATTCCATATCCCAGACTCTGGGCTCACCCGCCCTAGTCGTTCCTATGTCACCCCCAGAATCCATGAGGACAATCGATAGCCTCCTAGCTGAGGCTATCATTCAGTATATGGTGGGGCTGGATGCCGACTATTTCAGAGGTGATGGGAATTATAAGACTTTCATCCAGACTCATCTCATGCCACTTCTGACTGGAGCTGATGCGGGCGATGCAACAAGTGCTCCCTTGGTGGGTGAGGCTGCTTAGAAGGCCAAGGCGGGTATTGGAGAGGTCCCCTCCTGCTATGCTAGCCACTAGTTGGATGACGATTCCTAGGGTGCTTATTTATTGGCGTCCAGGTGGAACAGTCTATCAAATACCGATAGAGCCACTAGAGCCAGGACACGGGTATATCAAAGCCCGGAGCGCAACTCAGGTATGGACCACACTTTACAGCTTGTAACCACACTCTCCCTTTTTAGATATTGATTATTCCAGATACTGATCATTCAAATGCACTTACAGGCACCCATTGAGTACACAGAGGACCTGCTCTAGCTGGTTGCTTCTCTGGTTGGCATGGTGCAGAGGAGAGAGACGTTGCTTGGTCTCCACGGTATCCAGGTATTTTCTCCTATTTTTTGCATATATTTCATTGTTATGCACCACACTACCATATTCCCATTTATACATTGATACTCATACCATAACATTCACACCACCCCATACTGCACCGATTCACTACATTGAAACACTATACTCATACTATACATTTTTGCACTCATTTCGCATACTGCATTCGGTAACGACAATATATACACTGTATATGATATGTCGACACTTGTTTTTTAGATCTCATTTGCACATAGGGCACCAATGGTAGCAACAACACCTCCTCTAGCAGCAGAGATGAGAGGTAGACAGGCTCTAGCACACAACTGAGATGAGCGCCGTGGTCGAGGTAGGGGCAAAGGTGCTCAAAGTCGGAGTAGTTCGGAGCTGGTTTTGAGTGGAGATGATACCGAGAGTAGCGACTTTGAGGAGGCAGTGAGCCGATATTCTAAGTCGTCTGAGAGAGGGGGAAATGAGGCTGGCTCGGGGTCAGAGAGCAGAGACGATGCCAAAGCTAGCTTTGAGTCAGGGAACGGAGATAATGACACCGGTTCTGGCTCAGAGTCTGGTTCTGATAGCAGTGTTGATGGAGACAGTGCCCCTGAGTCCCTTCCAAGGAAGAGGATGAAAAGGGCCTCTCGAGCTTGAGATGACTGGTGTCGATTTTTGTACTTTTTACTTAGTTTCTTTTATTTTGTAGCTCAGCACATGTATAGCTCCAGATGAAGAGGCTTCAGATGAAGAGGCTTTTACTTTTTCTTTTGAAAACTTGTACTCGCTTTTGTAAAAACTACGATGGGGGAAAACCCTGCAGTTTTATGAAAAAAGTTATTGTTTTTGCATCATAAGCACCATCTTTGTAGAAATGAAAAAATGGAGTTCAACTTGAAAGCAAAAATAAAAAATTGTATTAGCACGATGTTTTTAATCAGATAATGAGCCAACCAACAACCAAAATACAACTCGATAAACAAAAAAAAGTAAAGTAAAAACAACTAAACACAGCTATGTATACTTGCTAAAACCAAAAGACTCAAAACAAGACCTTGAAACACAAAGATCAACACAAAACCAGACTGCCAAAACTGTCAGGCCCACAAGTGGGCAGCAGGACACAAAAAGTGGGTGGCCGGCCACTTGTGATGGATCCACCAGATAGTTGGCAGCTGGCATCCACTCACAGCCCTATCTTCTACAAAAGGTCCTTCATGATTTCTTCACTAGAACCTCATTTTAGTTGTTGTTTTCTTTGCAAATGGAGATATTCCTTGTCAAGAAGCTCACGGATTGGATAACCACTTTGGACGGCACAAAAAAGGTAAATTTTTGCGATTTTAGCATAAACGTGCTTTTTCCATTGAGCCGTACTCCACTTTGTTTTCCGTTCCTCCATGCTGCAGCCCGATGTTGGGACCCAATTACGCATGTATTTCGCTTCAGAGCACAAGAAATGTGTCCGACTCTTGAAGAGTTTCATGCATTGATGGAAACCCGACATGATGAGAAAATCATGCCTCAGCCCCGTTTTGGCCACACCCAGGCTTTAGGGCAGATGTGTGGGCTTACTTTGCACGTAGTTTGATCTTTGGCCCATGACGGAGAGCTAGATATACCCAGCTTGATTCACCGATTTTCTGACATCGGTGACAGAGGCAACCCTCTCTGGCGAGGTTTTTGACAACATGCCCTTTGCTTATGTATGCTCCCACATTTTCTTCTTGCCCTCAGTTGCGGAGAAGCCAACATTAGGTTAATCGACGTAGCTTAATGCCTGAAAGAAGGTAAGAGTTGTATCGGTTTGGCCTTGGCTGAAACTCTAATGGGTTTAGATGCTTTTTATCGGCAGGAGACCACCAGGTTTGTAGGGAGCCCACTACTTCTTCAGGTTTTGTTTCCTACCCTTTCTTATATATATATATATATTCTCACATCACTCGGTACTTGTAGCTCGGCTTTTTCGTGCCCCCTTTCGGAAGCTCGAAAGAAAGCCCTACAATTTGGACTCCAGCGATTTTGAATCTAATCTCACAAGTGCAATGTGAAATTGATAAATACCAAAGAGTCCAAATCTGGCAAATCTTTTGAAAAATTGATTTTTGAATAAAAAATGCCAAAATTGGACTACTTTGCCAGATACAGAGTCGCCACCTAAATATTTTGTTTTGGGAAAATTTAGAAAACCCGTGACTCGTGTCAAAGGCTACGTGTCCATCATCACCAAAGTTGCCTCGGCTTGGGAACTTAGGTACGAGAGGGGAAGGTCATGAATTAAGCACCTCTGCTCGTCTGATCAAAGATCGGCCTCTACTAATCATGATATGATTTTTATCAACATTATATGCTCTTGTTCTGGTTATTAGGCTAGCATTACTATGTGATGCACACAAGCAAGTATAGACTAGTTTGCCCGAATTGGAATATTTCAATTTCATGTTTGTTTTTAAAAAATTGTTTGATTTTGCCACTTAACAAAGTGGGTGTAAAATTTGTGAATTTGCCACTTGACAAAGTGGGTTTAAAACGTACATTTATTGAATCATTCCAATTCAAGCAACAAGCCTTCATCCACAGGCATTTAAATAGTTATAGCAATTAAACACTTAGCCTCATGGCAAGCATCCTAGTCATGGCAATCAATCACACTAATGCAAGTATGCTAAAGCACTAAAAACTCACTTAGTACTCTAAGCTAAGATAAAACAAAAGAGTTAAAAAAAATGCATGATTCCTAACTATGCCAAATGATTAATGCAACACATGCAATAATGCAACTAATAGGCTTGGCTACTAGACATGGCATATGGATCAATTTAAATAGCATGCGTTTTAACACGTATTCAAAGAAGTATTTGAACAACAATGCAGTTTGAATGATGTGCTGAGACTCGGTGCATGCAAGACAAGATGAATGGATGCAAGCATAAGGTATGCTAAACGAAATGTGATGCTTCTAATCTAACCATCAAAAACGAATAAATAAAAGGAAGAAAGACATGGGGTTGGAAGATATACACATTACTACAATGTGCTCTCACAAAGGAGAATCCAAATGAATAAAGCTAAGCTCACTAGCAACTAAGCTAAGCTAATTAAGCTAATTATTACAAATCAAAATGAATAACTAGCTAAACTACTTAACTAATTATTACAACACTTGAATAAACTAATTAGTAAGCTAATTAATTAAATAATTACAACATAAGTGTACGTAAACTAAGTAATTAAACTAAGCAATTAACTATTCTGCCCCAGGAAACGAAGGATGTGCATGCACATGTTCGGATATCACCAAAAAAGACCACCGTTTTACTCCCGAATGCCTCTGTTTGCATAGTTGAACATTTCCAGAACCATTTTGCTCCATCTTACCAACACTCTATTGAGATTTGCATCAGTGGTCGGCCCTTTGGTAAGCTTGTCGGCCACTGCCGCCACATTGCCTACCATCGATGCACAAGTTCATCTTGCTACAACAGAGGACAAACAGAGCATATACAGGGTATTTCAAAGGTTTGTTTGCACAACTCACCCCTCCTTTTCATGAGCAAATCCAATGAGTGGTGAACTTAAGTTACAAACCACCAACTCAAGCAATTTCATTGCATGATGGCTTGTGACTCAAGAGGTGCAAGCTCAATAAATGCAACAACAAGACACAAAAACCATCACCCTATCATTAAGATCAAGGGAAAAGGTTAACCTTGGAGACTTGGATCATTTCATCACTAACAAGTATGAAATGGCCCTAGTTTCCATGTGTTCAATTAACGTCCGATTGAACACACCAAGTTATTATCTTGCTCACTTTTAGTTCCAAGTTATAGTTACTCATTTTAATTTACCAACCATTCGTTAATCCAATTAAGTCCATTGGGTGAATTAAAGTCCTTTAATAGAAAGAGAGTTCAAAACACAAGTTGCTTTGGGTATGAAAAAAGTATCATACCATTGGTAATGAACCCCATAAGGGATTAAACCATTAAGTATGAAACCTCAATTTCACACTTAGGCAAGCAAGTGACTTGAAACTACTTTCAAAGCAAAATGAAAAGTCAAGAAATGAGGGAGGTTGCAGAGATTATGCTTGCTGAAATGAAGTGTGAAAAGCACTAAAACAATGCAATAAACTCAAACAAGTGATGTCTAAAGGCCTAAAACACCAAGCTTGTGAGGACTATTACAATAGAAGCATGCAAAACAAGACTCAAATGACTTAACTAACCCAAAAAATAGACAAAATAGTCTAAATCAGAGCCTAAAACATGCTGGAATTAAGCTACAACAAGCTAGAAAAATAAGCTAATGCATGGCACCAACTAGGGTAGCAAACAAGACACAAGGAGGGAAGGCTAACCCCTCCAAATTTGGACTTCAAAACATGATTTTGGCCACTAAAAAAGCTCTAAAAATTAGTGTTTAAAAGCTTGGAAAAAGATAGTTTGAAAGTGGGAAACACAAGTGGAAAGGCCTTACAAACAAGGTACAAAGAAGGGTGAAGCACCCCCTACCTTAAGTGGCCTAAAATCTCAAATTTCAACCCACAAAGACAGTTTTTATAGCTCAAAAACAGCCCAAAAACAGTAGGAAAAAGATAGAAAAACAAGTATGCGAAGCAAGCTAATAAAAAAAATATTATATCTCTTGAAGAGAAGAGTGATTCTAAGCAACAAAACCAAGCAAGTGCATCCTCTAAAGCTCATACCAAGCTCAAGAACACCTCAACTCAATGATGGTGAAATATGATTAAGGGTGTATAGGCAAAGGTATAGAAATTAGAGGCAAAAGTGTAGAGAATTTGTAAAGAGAGAGGAAAATTTCTGAGTTCAAAATTTTCTAACCTCCAAAACGATATGAGAGGTCTTCTATATATAGAAAATATGAAATTTCTACAATGAGATCCAGCCCTCCACGTGTGAACAAATGCATGCATCTGTGCAAATAGCTAGCACAGCTGGCATAAAATATCTGCAGAAAACACTAGTGGCCGGCAAGTCATATCAGTGGCCGGTAGCCCAAAAGTGATGGCCGACAGCCTCTAGGGATGGCCGGCAGCCCGCCAGAGGTTGCAGGCTGGAAAGACTAAGACATGGTCCAAAAATGAGACAAAATGGATGTAAGGTTTGAAAAGGCTCAAAGTTGTGGCATTTTGCTGAGGACTTTGAGCACTTGGTGAGCAAACAGACTCATCATCAGGTGTACCTACAAGGACGTCCAAGTCGTAAGGGCCGTCAAAAATGGGGTGTCTACAGCACTCATGCTCTATTTTCTCTCAAACCCTTTCTTTACTTTTCTTTCTACGCACATCTCTCTATTCTTTAATCTCTCTTATTTTTCATCCCTTCCCAGGTATGGCTCATGGATAAGCTAAAAGTGGTGGACCCTTGCCTCGAATATTCAGTCTGAGCTTACTTCTTCTACCAGCGACTAGTGGACTTTCCCAATAAGGGATGGTGGTACAACTGGATGTGGAGCAGATCTGCGGCTGACATAGCTTGGCATTGCCCCTCGCTTAACTTGAATGAGATGAGCTTCATCATGTCTCAACAGCCAGGCATATAGTTGATTGGCCTCACACATTGCGTCTTCTACTTTCCCTTCCAGTTCAGATGCCAGTTCGGGCATAATCAAACCCGTTTAGACGAGGGGGTAGAATACCCGACTTCATTCCCTATTTGTGATTCTCACTTAAGTCGATACCTTGCTACCTGGAGGATAAGAGAGCTTCTGGCCTCTGCCCCTAGTTTCAGTTATGCCCTTTCTGGCAAGTGCCTGGCTTGGCTCGAGAACGACGCATAGGTTGGGCTAACTTTGGCTGTAGAGGCTTCTGCAAATACGAGCAGAGGACGCAAGAACACCTGACTCACCTATGCCCCTAGTTTATTGTTTTGACCTTTATTTTCAAGTTTTATGATGTAAAAGAAACTTTGATTTAACTTAGAGATTTGGATTATGTACTTGTGTTGAAATCAATGGAATTAAAGTTGTGAGCATTAAAAATTGTCCTTTTGGTCCCAAAATTGTCTAAGTTGTAAAAGGCAAAATTTTGAGAAAGATAAACTTTTATTAAAATTTTTCAAAATCACTTACGAAAATGATCACCACCTGACATGCACAGAATCAACCCTCAAGATGTACAATCTCGAATCAAAAGATCATAACTGCCCCTGATTGCACATCACTACTGCTCTACATTGTAACCAACTATTTTGCCCAAAGTGAAGATCACATCCAATGAAGATCACAACAAAGCTAACAGATAATGAACAAAGATGACCTGATCAAACCAATGGACAAAACAGTTGAATTAGAGATGGTTACAGCCGAACTTTAGGATAAAGTTGCCTACGTATCCCGAAGATGGGAATCAAGCCTTACGTAGGTTGGTTCAAGTTTACTCGAGTATTAACTCTCTCCTTTTGCTCTCTAACTTTTGCCAAAGTTGCCCTTTAGGGTTTTCAACCTTGCGAGCTCAGTTTTTCTTTGTTTCTAATTTTTCATGTTCTAATTTTTGCCTAGGTCACCCTTTCAGGTTTTTTGGCCTGGTGAGCCTCTCAAGGGTAATATTTCTTCAACTTGTCTATATTGATCAACTATGAGAACTCCAGGCCATCTAAGTCCATAAGGATAATCGCCCCTTCTGACTAGATCAACTTGATGATATAAGGACCAGTCCAATTATGTCTAAACTTGCCCCATAGGGTCATAGATGGGAGCTCGGTTGTCTTTCAGCACCATATCTCTTTCCTTGAGATTTTTGGACTTAACCTTCTTGTTAAAAGCTCTAGCAATTCTTCGCTGGTAGCCCTGAACGTGATACAATGCCTTTAGCCTTCTTTCATAAAACAACATCAACTCCTTAAACCTGCTCTGCTACCAATCTGTCTCTGCTATATGATATTCAGCCATAATTCGCAATGACGGTACTTCAATTTCAATTGGCAGAACGGCTTCCATCCCATATACTAACGAATAGGGGGTTGCCCTTGTGGATGTTCGAATCGACGTTCGACAGCCCCAAAGTGCAAACGGCAGTTTATCTAGCCAGTCCTTGTAGGTCTCAATCATCTTTCGCAAGATGTTCTTGATATTCTTATTGGCGGCTTCAATAGCTCCATTAGTTTGTGGTATATATGTCAATGACTCATGAAAAGCCACATTGTATTTCTCAAGCATATCCACTACCTTCTTCTTGAAGTGCGAGCTGTTATCAGATATGATCTCATTCGGAACCCCATATTGGCAGATAATGTTGTTTTTAATAAATTTGGCCACGTGTAATGCCTTCAACACGATATAAGACTGAGCTTCCACCCACTTCATAAAGTAGTCAATCGCCACCTGAATAAACTCATGTCCATTCGAGCCCTTTGGCGACACTGCATAGATGACGTCGATTCCCCAGATTAAGAAAGACCATGGCGAAGTCATGTTGTAAAGCTTTGACGGCGGGATATTCATGCGATTGACATGGATTTGACATTTGTGGCATCGCCGCACAAAACCGATATAATCCTCCTCCATGGTTGACCAGTAATAGCCTTGTCTAAAGATCTTCCAAGCTAGCATCACACCATTAATATGCACCCTGTATTCTCTGCCGTGGATGGCCTCCATAAGGCACTTCGATTCCTTTTTCTTCCACACAGTTTATGCATTCCCATATGGCCTCTTTTGTAAAGCTTACCCCCGCAGATAATAAATTGGACGGCCGAACACTGTATTCCCTGTTTGCCTTTGGCATTTTCCCTTGGAGGATACGTCTCCTTTTCCAGAAAGTTCCAAATATTGTAATACTAAGGGTTTTTGTCTTGCACTTCATTTATCGCAGCAATGGTCTCATAAGCTGGTGTGTATTTCTATTTGATGATAATCAGACATATCCGAACCCCTAAGGGCATGTCTACCATAGAAGATACAGTTGCTAATGC
Organism: Camellia lanceoleosa; assembly: GCA_025200525.1. Classification (NCBI taxonomy): domain Eukaryota; kingdom Viridiplantae; phylum Streptophyta; class Magnoliopsida; order Ericales; family Theaceae; genus Camellia; species Camellia lanceoleosa. The sequence goes on along the minus strand of CM045760.1, from coordinate 73,805,690 downwards.
GTCAGTGAACCGATTGTTCTCCCTAAGCAGGTGTGTGAACGTTAGTTTTTCAAACCTATGAATCAAAATATCCAGGGTCTAATGGCAAACCTTAATTTTCTCTTCTTTGACTTTCCAACCTCCGTTTGCTTGAGAAACAACCAAGTTTGAGCCCTCAATAACGTTCAACCTTATTACCCTTGGTTCTAGGCCAGCTTCTAAACTAACAATACACGCTTCATATTATGCTTCGTTGTTAGACAATTTGAACAGGAGTTTGAAGGCTAAAGGTATATAGGAATCGTTGGGTGCTATCAACAACACACCAATCCCATAACCATACTGGTTAGACGCTCCGTCAAAGTACATCGTCCAAGTTTCCTCTTCTACCTGCAGAATATCTTCATCTGGGAACAAGTATTTCACTGCCTCATCTCCTTCTACCGGGTGGTCTGCCAAGAATTCCGCCACAACTCTTCCTTTAACTAACTTGCACGCAACATACTTGAGATCAAATTCGAAGAGAAGAATCAACCAACGAGCCAGCTTGCCCATAAGCATTGGTTTCTCAAAGAGATATTTAATGGGATCTAATCTCAAAACCAGGATTACAAAGTGAGCTAACAAGTAGTGCCTCAACTTCCTGGTAGCCCATACCAAGGCTAGGCGAACTTTTTCCAAGGGAGTGTAGCGAGTTTTATAATCTAGCATCTTCTTGCTCAAATAGTAGAAGGCCTTCTCCATCCTATCTTCAGATTTCTGAGCAAGCATGCACCCCATGGTTGTATCCGTCACTGACAAGTACAGAATCAGAGGCTTTCCCGACTCTGGTGGTGACAACACAGGTGGATTTTGGACGTACTACTTAACCTGTTTAAAGGCAAACTGACAGTGATCGTCCCAATAGAATTTCTTTCCTTTCTTCAGGAGACCAAACAGTGGTTCACAAGTCAAGGTCAATTTTGAAATAAATCGTCTTATGAATTGCACTTTCCCCAGAAAGCCACGCACCTCTTTTTTAGTCCTTGGTGGTGGCATTTCTAAGATGGCCTTGATCTTGGAAGGATCTACTTCAATACCCTTCTGTGTGATCAGAAATCCAAGCATTTTCCCTGTCGTTACCCCGAAGGTGCACGTCCTTGGCTTCAACCACAATCTGTATTCTCTAATCCGTTCAAAGAATTTTTCCAGCGCGGTGTAGTGGCCTTCTTGCTCTTTGGACTTGACAATCATGTCACCCACATACACCTCAACCTCTTTGTGGATCATGTCGTACAGAATAGTGGTCACAGCCCTCTAATAGGTAGCCCCAGCATTTTTCAACCCAAACGGCACAACTCGATAGTAGTAGGTACTCCATGGAGTAGTGAATACAGTCTTTTCTCTATGCTTGGGTGCCATCAAAATCTGGTTATACCCGGAAAACCCATCAATAAATGATAACAATGCATGGCTCGCAGTGAAATCTACCAACTCATCAATATGCGGCAAAGGAAAGTCATCATTCGGACTGTCTCTGTTCAAGTCTCGAAAGACTACACAGACTTGAATTCTGTCATCCTTCTTCGGCACTGGGACGATATTGGCCAACCAAGTTGGATATTTGAATACTAACAAAAATCCTACATCAATTTTCTTGGTGAGCTCTTTCTTGATTTTTAGCGCCCAATCTGGACGAATTCTGCACAATTTCTATTTGACTGGTCGAGCCTCAGGGTCAAGAGGGATCCGGTGCTGTACAATCTCAAGGTCGATTCCAGGCATGTCTTCATAGGACCACACAAAAACATCTTTGAAATCTTTTAATAAAGCGATTAAATGCTCGCGTTCCTCCGAAGACAACGTGGACCCGATCTGGACCAGGCACGGACCCTTCTCAATACCCATATTAATGGCAATGATTTCATCAATACAGGGTTTAGCAAACCTCTTCTCCTTTCGATTAATCAAGTTTTTCAAAGCCAGAGGAATTTCTTCCTCTTCGTTTTCATTAAAATTTTGAAAATCTTGGTCAATACAATAAACCAGTGGCATAGAAAAGTAAACAGAATCTGCAGAGTTCTCATTCAAAAGGTCCAGATCTTCGGTTATAGACTCAAAAAAAAAACTAAATGAAGACCTAGATAGGACTTTGGTATCCAGGTTACTACCCCCAAAAATACCAGGCTCTGACTCAAAAGAACTTGAATCTGATCCCAACCCCGCAGACTTGGTGGAATCAGATTCTGGCTCATCACCCAATTCAGAACTAGAAAGGTAGCCTTTCTCCAGCTGCCAAGTAAGATGTGGTGCCCTTGATGCATCCAGAATACCATGGGTTGGGTTCAGACCCAATTCTTCCCCGATCATAGAGACAGTAAAGTTATCCCCTAATTTCTCTATGTCAGTCGCAGCATCTGTCAGAAACTCACCAGTGTTGCCCTTACTCCAAGCTCGCTGCTATTTGAGTCATCTTCTGTGCCCTGGTTAGCTTTGATGCTTGGTTCAGCCCTTTCCTCATTACTATCCTACAACTGATGGTCAAATAAGTTCTCGAACCCGGGGACACTGCTTCTCAGAATTTACCCAAGGCTCGAAAAAGCCACAAAAAGCGAAATCCTCTCCTTCCCAAACAAAACTACCATTCAGTGTCCCCCAGATTGACCTATGATTGAGTTCATAGTGTTTTCCAGCTTGCTTGGCCTTGGCTCTACCTCTCATTTCTCCCCTTCTCTGATCCAGTCTTCTCTAGTGGACACATATCCCAGTCTAAAAGCATGTGGGTTGTGTGGCACCTCCGCTAGTGCTACAACACCTTTCTGACCACTCTTTCCAAGTCCCATTCCCAGAACGTACCGCAGTTTGTTCAAAAAATAGATGGACTGGGAGTTGACGTTCATGCCTTCGTCTGCGGCCAGAATGGTTTGCACCACTCAGGCTTCAACCAGGGTGAATCCCAAGAGGCACACATCCTCTTCATCATGCTTGATCTCTAGCATTGGCATAGTCACCTCTGGCGGGGGATAGATGGATGAATTCCCAAAAACAATTGTCACTCCTCCCCCATGAAGGTACTTCAACATCTAAAGAAGAGTGAAGGAGACAGCCTTCACATGGTGCAACCAAGGCCTCCCTAATAGCGAATTAAAGGTAGTTGATACATCCAAGACGTGAGACTCGATATCTTGTTCTGATGGGCCTACCTGAACTCTCACTTGCACTGTACCCATGACCTATCTACTTGTGTTATTAGAAGCTCGTATCACCTGGGTTATGGCAACAAAGTCCGCCAATTTGAGGCCAATTGCGTAGGCAGTACGGGAAGGACAAACATTAATGGCAAAACCAGTATCTACCAACATGACTGGAACCCATTTCTTTCGACATTCCATGGAGATGCATAATGGCTTATTATAAGTCGAGCCTTCTGGCGGCAACTCTTTGTCAAAGAAGGTGAGCATTGGCTTGGCTCCATTTGGAAAGACCAGGCCTACAAGCTGCTCGAGCATAGTATCAATGGACAATTTAGGCTTATCCCTCACCAACAATACTGCCTGTCAGTGCACTCGTGAGGCCATGAGAAGACCCCAAATAGAGATAGCAGCTTGAATTTTCTTGAGCTGTTTCAACACTGACTCTTGCTTTAGTTGCTTCTCTTTCTTCTTCTCGACCTCCCTATCTTTTCCAAATGCTTCAACTTGATCCAAGTGTGGCGGCTTAAAATACCTTCCACTTCTTATAAGATGGTCAATCTCCTCAGCATACCATGTATTATCTGGGGTGCAGTCGCCTTCGTCAGTATGGGCCAGATGCAAGTCATTGTCATCCCAACACTCGCCCTCAATTATTGACAAATAGTTGTCCAGCTCTGCTTGTATCATCTTTACATCATAGGTGTCCCCTACAGAGTGCCATGAAATTACGGTCCCTCGAATGTCTTCAACTCTTTCTCGATCAAACTGCCTTAATACAGCTTCATGTTCGGTGTCTGTAGTATTCACAATTCTCATTTCTTGGCTTGGGTTTCCCACGCATGTGCCCTCGAGCAATTTTCCTTTCTCATCAGCCTTTTTAGCTACTGCAGCTATCTCGGCTTCCTTTCTCTCTAGTTTCATCCCAGTTTCTTCTTCTTTGTCTGGCTTATCACTCAACCATCCGGTATCATTAGTTGATCCATTCAGGTTGAACCACCCGATCTGTACATCTCCTTGGTCATGCTCATCAAAGAACTATAGATTACCCAAATCCTCTTTGAGTTTTGCTAGATCATCCAATCCCCGACTCGGGCCATCTTCCCTGACCACATTGATGTCTACCGAGATTGGTAGTACCACTTCAGGCTTGATTTCACTAGTTGGCACAATATAGCAACTTGGATCATACACCTTCTCAGATAAGTTGCCAGGACACTCCGACTCCCTTTCCTTTGTAAGTTTCATCACCACGGGCTTGGGTTAAGGTTTGGACGTGTCCATCATGCATAGATAAGTGCCTTTAGGAATGAACAATGTCGGCTTTGGTAGGTGGGAGGAAGTAATATATACGCTGGGGTCATAAGAGGTGGCCAGTGTACGGATAAGATTAAGGTTTCGAGGTGGAGGGGACTTACTTATGGGCTGGGAGTGGATTGGTGGTCACATTTGGCTTCTAGGGTGGTGCGATAACCTTGTTGTCAATGAGATCCTAAATCTTATGATGCAATCGAAAGCATTGGTTGCTATCATGACCATGCTGCTGGTGGAAAGCACAATATTTTGTGGGGTTATACTTGGGTGGAAGAGGATCAGAAAATGGGTGAGGTTCTAAGGGTTTTAGGTGTCCTTTCTTGACTAACACCTGCATAGCTTTGGAAAGGGTCATGCACAATTGGTTAAAAGTCCTCTAAGGTCAGGTAGGGTTGGATGATGTTTGTAAGCTTGTGTTGGCGAAGGGGTCAGCAGTCTTGGTTGTGGTGACAACACTTACATCCGATGGCCTTGCAGCTATGCTACCACTGGCAGCATTGGAACTACAAACAAATGGCCTCTTGGCCGGCTCCTTCTCCTCAGTAATAAGTCCTTGTGTCATGGCATCCTTAATTCGCACCCCCATTTCATGGAGCTCTGTGAATGTAACTAGAGGTAAGACAATCATCTTTTGCAACAGTTTGCCATGCAAATACTAGATAACCATCCTTATTTGATCCTTTTTTTTAAGGTCGAGTGGTCATCATTGAGGCTTTGGCCCTCTATCTTGTCACAAATTCAAAGAAATCTTCCTTTAGCTCTTAGCGTGTCACCTCGAGATCACGAGTTGTGACCTTGATTTGAGTGTAATAAGAGTACTAAGCAATGAAGGCCTCGACCATCTCTTCTCAATTTTGTTTGACAGAATCTTCCAACTTAGCATACAAGATAGCCGTTATACCTGACATGGTGCAACCAAAGAGAGACAACTTCTGTAGTCTAGTTAAGCCCATCGGCCGTAAGGTATTCGAAAACAGTCATAAGTGAACCATCGGATCCTCAGAATCATCGAAACGGTCAATGTGCGGCATCTTAAACTGATCCGGTAAAATAACTGCAGAATCAGTTTACCATCATCTATGTCTGGGATGGAGTTGACCCCTTGCGCTCTCTAGAACAACTTTTCCAATTTATTGACCTTGAGTGCAGTTGGATCAACCTCAAACTAGAACGGAGCCTCAGTCTCATGAAACGGGGCTTTGGAAGCTTGGGCTGGAGTGGGTTCTGGTGGGATCGGGAAAGCTGGATTACCCTGGGTTTGTGGATCTTGAGCAACGAAAGTATTAGCAGTGGCATCGGGCACAGGGATGGCCACGGTGGGTGCATGAGATGCTAAGGCTACAGCTGGCTGCTGTTGTTGTTGCTGTAACCTAGTGATGGCCTCGGCCTAACAGGCTGTAATCTCGGCCTGACGAGTTACGTCATGCTATAATGCTTCCACTGTTTACTGTAACTGGAGTATTAGTTCTTCCATATTAGCCAGAAGATACTATGTCATTTGAACAGGTGACCGGTTTTGAGTTGGAAGTAGGAAACTATTCCCGAATTGGACTAAACATAGGTGAGCTGAGTAGTGATTGTTGTAAAAACTGGACTGGTGAATTATGCCTAACCCTCCTCCATCTTGTAACCGGTGATAGCGAAACAAACATGGGTTGTCCCTGAACAAGATGTCCGACTTTGCACAGTCTTCCGACTCGGGTCCAGAGTACTTGGTGGATATCAAAACCTTTTGAAGCTATGGTTTTAAACTACCTAGCAAAAACAAATAAAGCAAAAGAGCAGCAATCTGAAACCACATAACGCCTCTGCTAAGATATTTATCAACACAGACATAATCAAAGTTGTAGGACTGTACTCCACACTAAAATTTGCCCTAAAACAGATACCAACTTTTGCAACTGCTATGCACATTCTTGTACAGTTTCACCGCAAAGCACATACCAGTTAAAAGGGAGCCCAAAACACCCCTATAAGGAGGGAGGGTTACCATGTTCTAGTTTCGTCAGGAACTAGGGTTCACTATTGCAATCAAACGGTTTCATGCAATCTTGTATTCGGGTGAGCATCATGTCCTAGTTTGGAATAGTCTCTATGGCTCACTATATGGAGCTAGGTCAAATGGTCAAAGGGGGTACCTCAGCAAGACTACCTAATATACCTCTCACACCTAACACCGAGAAGTGAAAGAAGGATAAAACGGTACAGCGGTAGCCCACATCCAAGAGTTGTGTTCCTATCATGACAGAGCCCACAACCGGTCAGCCTTTTGGTAAGCTTTTGGGCAAGCCTTTGGCAAACTGTCCAAGAATAGCAGATGGCAAACACTATGACTTATGCGCACCAATGCAAATGTAATGCAAAGAAGATAGATAAAATTTCACATCATGAAGTTTTAGTCAAGTTCTCTAATTTCCCCATCATGAAGTTTTAGTCAAGTTCTCTAATTTCCCCAGCATAGTCGCTAGAAACTGTAGCTTGACTTTTTGTGCTCCTTTTAGATACGACTAGCCCTACAGTTCAGACTCCTGTGATTCTGAATCTGATTCCACAAGTGTAACGTGAAATAGATAAACACATATGAGTCTAAGTCCAGTAATTCTTTTACAAAATTGATAATAAATCAAAATGCCAAAAATGGACTGTTTTTCCAGATATAGAGTCGCCACTTAAATGTTTTTGAAAAATTTAGGAAACTTGAGACTCATGCCAAAGGCCATCACAAAGATTGTCTCGGCTCGGGAACTTAGGTACGAGAGGGGAAGGTCATGAATTGAGCACCCACTTGCCCGATCAAAGATCAGCCTCTACTAATCATGATGTGATTTTTATTTACATTATATGCTTTTGTACCGGTTATTAGGCTAATTTTACTATGTGACGCACACAAGTATAGACTAACTTGCAAAAGTTAGAACATTTTGATTTTATGTTTGTTTTTTGAAATTTTTTTCGAATATGTACCACTTGAAAAAGTGATCTTATATGAACATTACTCAAATTATTCCAATTCAAGCAATTAGTCTTTGTCCACAGGCATTCAAGCATATATGGCACTTAAACACTTAGCCTTATGGTATTCATGCTTATCATGGCAACAATCACACACATGCAATATGCTAAAGCAATAAATGCTTACCCCAATTCCCGAAGCAAGCCAAAAGAGAAACTAGTTAGAAAAATGCATGGTCCTAACTAATGCAAAATATGCCTAATGCGACACATACAAGATGCAATTAATAGGCTCGGCTACTAATATGGCATTTGAAAACTTGAGAGCATGCAGTTTAAACACATTTTTCAACGAAGTAATAAATGACGATGCTTGTTAGAATGACGAACCGAGCCTCGATTCATGCAAGACAAATGGATGCAAACATGGGAAATGCTAAAAGAAACATAATGTTCTAACCTACACATCATAAGCGAGTAAATGAAACGGAAAAAGACGTAGGTGTAACATGCCCGCGGGGGACCTCGGCTGCAGTTCGGACTCCCCCCCTTTTTTGTTAGTGTTGCCGTTCTTAATCTGAACCAAAGAGTCCAACTCTGGCAAATCGTTTTGAAGAAAAATAGATTTTTGAAAAGTAGTGCCAAACATAGACTGCTTTGCCAGATACAGAGTCGCCACCTAAATATTTTTTAAAATGGGGAATTGAGGAAACCCTGACTCGGTGCCGAAGGCCACGTGTCCATCATCACCAAAGTTGTCTTGGCTCGGGAGCTTGGGTATGATCGGGGAAGGTCAACTATGAGCACCCCCTTTCGCCCGGTCCGAAGACCGGCCTCTACTAGCGATGATATCCGATTTTGAAAACGTTATGCATTCTTATTCCGGTTATTAGCCTAGAATTACTATGTTATGCGCACAGCATAAGAGTATAGACTAGATTGCCTAATTTGGAAACAAGCGTTGCATATCCGTTTGTTTTGAAAAGCGCTTCGGAATTTGCTACTCGTAAGTAGGCTAAAACACGGATTTCAACGAGTTTTTCCAACTCAAACAATACAACCTTCACCCACAGGCATTAAAGCAGTTTATCTCATATAAGCACTTAGCCGCATGGTAAGCATACTGTTATGGCAACATTCATACGCATGCGATATGCTAAAGCATAAATACTTACATCGTGCTCCGTGCCAAAACAGAAACTAGTTAGTAATCATATGCATGATCCTAGTTCATGTTAGAGTGACTAATGCACTGCATATAGAATGTGATTTGGATAGGCTCGGCTAACCCTAAAATAGCATGTGAAATGCAATCATTCGGTGCATGTATTCAAGTTAGATTTGAAGTACAAATGCAATTAGCATGATGTACCGAGCCCGGTGCTTGTCAACAAATGCATGGATGCATGCATGCATAGCATAAGGTATGCTAAAATAAACGTGCCCTAATACTAACCATCGTAAGCGGGTAAATAAAAGGGAAGAAAGAAGTGGGGGTTGGAAGACATGCACACCACTCACACACGCTTATTACAGATTTGCCCTCGCCCGGAGGGACCAAAAGAATATACAAATTAATTACCTACGCAAGCTAATTAAATATTACAGATCAATTAAATTAACTAAACAAATTAATTAATCAAATTAAAACAGTAAAGCCCTCGGGAAGCGGGTCAGATGCAGCGCATACTCGGGACTTGTTCAGAATCGCACTGCCATGCATAGTCTGCCTCTGTTTTCCCTGCTTTGCTCCTCTAAAAACTACCAAAGTCTCAGGAATGCCTCTTAGGACACTGGGGGATACCACCGGCTGAGTAGAATTACCACCGGCAATAGGATGTGGGCATCGGCACAAAATGAATCCATCGGCTGAGGACTTACTGCCAGCCGGCACCAAATGTTGCCGGTCGGCAAACAATGCCTACAGAACCTGCAACTCACAGCAGCAGAGGGCAAAACTTGCATGGCATTACAATTCAAACAATGTATGCACCAATCATGCCCCCTATCATGTTTGCGACTCAAAGGGGTATGTGCCTCGATTCTCGGGCCACCAATCACGCATTTCCATGCATGATGGCCTAAAGAATCAAGTGTGCACTTTCATGTCAAATGAAATGCAAACCAATCAAACAAAACAAGGCCCAATTCCTATCACCAAATCAAGGAACAAGGCATGCATGCAAGATGCAATGCAACCTAGGCATGCAAGCTAAGGATGCAACATGGCATGGCAAGGCACTTATGCAAGCATACAAGCAAACATGAGGCAATGCAAACTAATGAAAAGGTGGACTTAAACATGATTTAGGCGGCTCTAAATAGGCCTAAAACAGTGGCCAAAATGTCCAAAAATGACGGCTAAACACACATGCACATGTGCACATATTGTGGTCTAAAGCTTAAGCATTAAACTAGCAACTTTCAAGCACACTTAAAAGAGGCTATGACGGATAATTAGCATCCGATATTAGCTCTGAAAATCATGTCAAAATGTGGTGCCAAACCAACTCAAATGAGACAAGCATAAGCATGCAAGCATGGTCCAAGTACTTAAGGCAAGTCATGGAGGCTTGAACCAAGGTCAATTCCACCAAGCCTCACAAGGCTAAGGAGGCTTAAAACAGGTCAAAAGAAGGCTTAAACAAAACCAAGGGTGCACCTAGATTGCATCTAAGTGGCTCAAATCCAAAGGCATACATAATGACCAAAACATGGAGCATACAACACAAGCTTTCAAAGAAACAATGAAGCCTCTAAGGCAAGTATGCAAACATGTTAAATGGACTGAAATTTCATGCTAAGTGGTTCCAAACCACTGAAATAATGCAAGCAATGCATGCTATACACTTATGCACTTAAGGCCAACAAGCCCAAATATACAAAGGGGCTACACAATGCATGCCAGGGTCGACCCAAACAACCTAGGACAGACCTTATACATGGAAAAATAAGCACAAAACCTTCACAAGGCTAAGCCTAAAACATGCTAGAACAAAGGCTAACAACCTAAGGCATATTAAGGCAACAACAAGGCATTACAAGGTAGGTATGCAAGGCATGCATGGTGTACCAAAACTAACTTAATACAAAGTTATATCATGGCAATATAAGCATAAAATACAGCCATGGCATGATCAACAAGAGCCTAAGCTAGATGCTCCCTTAAGAGGCCAAGATTGGTCCTTTTCAAGGACAACAAGGAGAGGGGGTGGCCCCCTCCTTTTTGAGACTTCAAGGCACTGTCTTCACCACTGAAATCCCTCAAAATTTCAGTGGTGAAGAGGTCCAAACACCAAAGTCTCGAAACTTGCACAAAATAGCACAAAAATGGGGCCTTTAAAGGCCTAAGGGTGGTCAAACACACCCAAACCACAAAACACTCTTAACAAATAATCAAGAGGGCCTAAAAATAGAAATTTTTTATGTTATACACTAAACACAAAAACAGCTCTAAGATAGGTAGAAATAGGATGCAAAAATGGGGTAAAAATGACTAGTTTCTTACCCTTGAAGCCTTTCTTCAACAATGGTGATCTTGTTGCCTCCTTAAGCTTCAATCCAGTCAAAAATAGCAAGGACAAGCCCTTAGAACCTCAGTAGCCAAAGGAAGGTGATGCACTAGGTGTTTGTGTGCAATAATATGGACTAAAACACCTAGAACATAAAGAGAGAAAAAGAGATATAGGAGATATGTATCAACCCGAACCCTAAAACCAGAGCTTCTCTCTGTGTTTTTCTCTCCAAAATTCTCTAACTCTAATGCCAAGAGAAGAGACCCTTCTCTTATAAGCAACAAACTTGTAAAGCTTATACAACAAGCTTACAAGGAGGGGATCCCTCCATACACGTGTATGGAGGGGAACAAAATGTCAAACAGCTGTCCTAAAATATCTACAAAAGCAGCTGAACAGTGGTCGGCCGCACAAAAATGCCATTTTGACAAAAATGACTGTCGACCGGCAACAAATAGTGCCGACCGGCAACATACATTGCCGGTGGCAACAAAAACCAGCCGGTGGCCTCTAGCCACTACCGGTGGTGTGTGGGGATGCCTCACAAGGCATTCCCTGCCCCTCCAAGGCAAAACACAAGTGTTTGGTGCAAAACCAGACACAAAACAGTCGAGTTCGGAGATCCTGAGACAAGGCGCGTGGCGAGAACTCAGGAACTCCAAGCGAACACAAACATGGATAATCACCGAGTGTTCAAGCGGTGGCGTCAAGTCTTGAGGCGGTCAAAAATGGGGTGTCTCTGATTGCCCTCTTTGACAGAACTCGAAAGTCATAACAATGACGGGAGTGAATGTCAAAGCCCAGAGACGACCCATTTTTGACAAGGCCGAAGACTTGGACAAACATGCAAGACAAACAAGGTATGCGCCCGAAGGCAGGGGCAAAATGCAATTGAAAATGCAAGAAGCCGAGCATAACTTATGATCATGTAAAGAAAGCTGTAATGAAGCACGCATGCGACAGTTTTAAGCTAGCATACACCAGACCACACTATAATGCAGAAAGGATGTAAGAGAATTATGCAATTCTCAAAACGTCTCACGCGGAGGATACAATACCTGTGTGGCTCGTCCGGTTACACCGGCCTCAAATGAGCCGTACATACAATATCGTGCCTGAAAAGAAAACAAACTTAACAGGTATGAGGTTATCAGCAACATGCATAACAAAGCAAATGAGACACGCATGCCAATGTAGATAAGACACGCATGCCAATGGAAATGAGGCACACATGCCAATGCAGATGAGGCACACGTGCCAATGGAAGTGAGGCACACATGCCAATGCAGATGAGGCACATGTGCCAATGGAAGTGAGGCACACGTGCCTATGCAAAGTGAGGCACACGTGCCAATGCAAGTGAGGCACACGTGCCAATGGAGATGAGGCACACTGTAGACACCCCGTTTTTGACTGTCCTCAAGACTTGGACGTCACCGCTTGAACACTCGGTGATCATCCATGTTCGTGTTCGTTTGGAGTTCCCGGAGTTCTCGGCTCGCGCGCCTTGCCTCAAGACCTCCGAACTTGACCGTTTTGTGTCCGGTTTTGCACCAGACACATGTGTTTTGCCTTAGAGGGGCAGGGAATGCTTTTTGAGGCATTCCCACATACCACCGGCTGTGGCTAGAGGCCACCGGCTGGCTGGTGTTGCCATCGGCACTATATTGTGCCAGTCGGCACTATTTTGTGCCGGTCGGCATTCATTTTGGCAAAATTACCATTTTGCCCTGCCGACTGCTTTACGACTGCTTTATGAGATATTTCTAGACAGCTGTTTAGCTCTTGTTTCCCCTCCATACACGTGTATGGAGGGATGAGCCCTTGGATGACTTAGTTTGTAAGTCTTTGTTGCCTATAAGGAGAAGCTCTCTTCTCTTGGCTCAAGGGTTAGAAAATTTAGAGAGTTAGAGAGAAAAAAGAGAGAGAGAGAAGCTCTGGTTTTTCTAGGGTTTGAGTTGCATACACCTTCTATCTCTATCCTTCTCTTGTGTGTCTAGGTGTTTTGTGCCTTACTATTGCACACAAACACCTAGTGTTTCACCTTCTCCTTGCAACTGAGGTTCTAAGGGCTAGTTTTTGAAGTTTTTGACAGATTTTAAGCCTAAGGAAGCATCAACTACATCTTTATCAAAGAGGTCAACAAGGGTGAGACACTAATTCTCTTTTTACCCCATTTTTGTACCTTATTTTTACCTAGTTTAGAACTATTTTCGTGCTTAGTATATAACACATAAAAGTTCTTTTTTTTAAGCCTCTTTATTGTTCATTAAGAGTGTTTTGTGGTTTGAGCAAGTTTGACCACCCTTAGGCCTTGAAAAGGCCACTTTTTGTGCTATTTTGTGGGAGATCCGAGACTGTGGTGTTAGGATCTCTTCACCACTGAAATCTTGAAGGATTTCAGTGGTGAAGAGCATGCCTTAGAGTCTCAAGAAGGAGAGGGCCACCCCCTCTCCTTGATGTCCTTGAAAATGGCAAGTTTTGCTTCCTTACGGAGCTTCATGCTTGAGTGTGTGTTGAGCATGTTTGACTTGTTTTCCATGCTTATATTGCCATGTTATAACATGATTTCAAGTTGGTTTTATCCCTCCTTGCATGCCTTGCATAGTTGCTTTGTAATGCCATAATAGTCCCATAACATGCCTAGGTTTGTATACCTTCTTTCTAGCATGTTTTAGGCCTAGATCCATGAAGCTTGTATGCTTATTTTGACATGTTTTAGCTCTGTCCATAGTCATTTTGGTCAATCTTAGCATGTATATCGTAGCCTCTTTACATTTGGCTTGTTGGCCTCAAGAGCATGAATGTGTAGCATGCCATGCTTGCTCCACTTTTGATGGTTTGGAACCATTTAGCATGTTATTTCAGTCCCTTGGGTGTGCTTGTATGCTTACCTTAATTGCTCCTTTAATGCTTTAAAAGCACGTGTTGAATGCTTCATTCATTGGTCATGTTGCATGCCCTTGTGCTTAAGCCTCTTAGATGCCATCTAAGTAGCCATTTGGCTTTGTTTTAACATGCTAAAACTCTGTTTTAGGTTGTTCAATGCATGCCCTAATTGCCTTGCATAAGTATAGTTGAATGCCTCATTGGCTTGCCTTAATGCTTGGACCATTTGTATGCTTTGTTTGGCTTGCTTTGTTAGTTGGTTTGGCACCATGTTTAACATGGTTTTCAGAGCTTTACAATGCATGCTCATTGTCTATGTTTGATCTCTTTAAGTGTGCTTGAGAGTTGCCATGTTTGTGCCTAAGTGTAGGACCATGATTGCATGCATGTGTGTGTGCATTTTAGCCCCCATTTCCTTGGTTATGGCCACTGATTTTAGGACTATTTGAGTTGCCTAAGTCATGTATAAGACCATCCTTTCATTGGTTTACATGCTTCTCTTGTATGCTTGCTTGTATGCTTGCATAGGTATATTGCATAGTCCATGTTGCATGATAGATAACATGACTAGGTTGCATTGCATCAACACGCATTCCTTGTCCCTTGACTTGGTGATAGGGATTGGGACTTTGATTTGTTTGGTTTGCATGCATTTGAAATCAAAGTTGCACACTTTGTTCCTTGGGCCATCATGCATGGAAATGCGTGATTGGTGGTCCGGGAATCGAGGCACATGCCCCCTTGAGTCAATAACATGATAAGGGGTGTGTATGGTGCATAAATACCTTGAATCACATTGCCATGCATGTTGTTGTCCTCTGCTGCTGTGAGTTGCAGGTTCTGCAGGTGTTAAGTGCCGGAAGGCACTATTTAGTGCCGACCGGCAGTCAATTGCCAGCCGATGGCTTTATTTTGTGCCGGTGGCCTCCTCCTTCAGCCGGTGGCTAATCTCCTCAGCCGGTGGTGATCCCCAGTGCCCTGAGAGGCACTCCTGGGACTTTGGCAATTTTCAGAGGAGGATAGCAGGGGAAACAGAGGCAATCCGTGCATGGCAAGGCGATTCCCGAGCCAATCCGAGCACTTGCATTTGAGCCCTCTTCCCGAGGCGTTCTTGCTTAATTAACTTAGTTAATTTGCTGATTAATTTAGTTAATTTGTAATAATTAATTAGCTTGCATAGTTAATTAATTTGTATTATTCTTTTGGTCCCTCCGAGTGAGGGCAAATTTGTAATAAGTGTGTGTGAGTGGGTGCATGTCTTCCAACCCCCATTTCTTTCTACCCTTTTATTTACCTGCTTATGATGGTAGATTAGGGCACATCTAAATTAGCATACCTTATGCAATGCATGCGTGCATTCATGCATTTGTTTACGTACATCGGGCTCGGTACATCATACAAACTGCATCGTACTTTCAATTCCAAATTGAATACGTGATAGTTGTTGCATTTCATGTGCCATGCTTAGGATAGCCGAGCCTGTCTAGATTACATTCCGTATGCGATGCATTAGTCACTTAACATAAACTAGGTCATGCATGTTTTGCTAACTGGTTTATTGTTTTGGCACGGAGTACGATGTAAGTATTTTACGCTTTAGCATACCACATGCGTGTGAATGTTAACCTGACAGTATGCCTGCCATGCGGCTAAGTGCTTATGTGATAAACTGCTTGAATGCCTGTGGGTGGAGGTTAAATTGTCTGGGTTGGAACAACTCATTAAAATCCGTATTTTAGCCTACTTGCGAGTAGCAAAATCTAACACGTTTTTCGAGACAAAACGGATATGCAATGTTTATTTCCAAATTAGGCAATCTAGTCTATACTTGTTTGCTGCGCGCATAACATAGTAATTCTAGGCTAACAATTGGAATAAGAGCATGTAATGTTTTCAAAATCGGATATCACGGTTAGTAGAGGCCGGTCTTCGGACCGGGCGAAAGGGGGTGCTCATAGCTGACCTTCCCCGATCGTACCCAAGCTCCCAAGCCAAGACCACTTTGGTGATGACGGACACGTGGCCTTCGGCACCGAGTCAGGGTTTCCTAAATTTTCCATTTTAAATATTTAGGTGGCGACTCTGTAATCTGGCAAAGCAGTCCATGTTTGGCACTACTTTTCAAAATCTTTTTTTCTTCAAAACGATTTGCCGGATTTGGACTCTTTGGTTCAGATTTAGAACCGTGACACAAATTGAGTCCGAACTGTTAGATGGAAGCCCACGGGCGCGTCTACAGTTTCTGGCGACTCTGCTGGGGATTTTAGAGAGCTTGACTCAAACTCGTGATATCCTGTTTTGACTACATTTATGTGTTTCTTTGCATTGCATGTGCATTGGTGCGCCTAGGACACCGTGTTGGCCATCTGCTATTCCTGAGCGGTTTGCCGGAGGCTTGTCTTGTCAAGGCATGTCCATAAGGCTGACCGGGCTATGGCTCGCCAAGATGGGAACACAAACCCCGGTTTTACCGGGGCACCCTTTTTGACCATTCGACCTAGTGCATATTCGGAATCCATAGTGACCATTCCAAACTAGGACAGGTTGCTTACCCGATGTTAGGTTGTTTGAAACCGCTGTGTGCGTAGTGAAACCCTAGCTCCTAACAAAATAGGACAGGGAAACCCTACCCCAACATAGGGGTGTATTGGCTCTCATTTACTTGCTATGTGCTTTTAGAGTGTATCTCTACAGGAACACACATATCAGTTTGCAAGATTGAGTATCCGGCCCGAGGGGCACCAGTATCAGTATTGTTGAGGAACCAGTTATATCCGCGGGTATCAGTTCAGTTCTGGGAACAGTGATTTTGGGGAACAGCACTCAGTAGTAGAGATCAGTTGTTTGACTGCGTCTGTGTTTGATCTGTTTTGGGCTGAAATGCTGTCCGTTTTTCCTTTCAGTTCAGAGAGTTCAGAAAGTTGATACAGAATAGCCAGTATTTCCCCTTGCTGAGGCAGGACTAGAGATGACGCAGAGTTCAGAAGAGATAGTGGTTATGACAGCTGCACTAGATCAGGGAACCACCCTACAGAGTGAGACCGGCATTGATATGTCAGATCCCCTGTGTCGCCCGCAGACACCCGACCGACCCCAGTTCTATCAGGCTCGTGAGCCTACTACATTCGAGTTAATGGGGATGATAGGTGACCTCCAGAGGTCCGTGGCGGATCTCGCTTACGGGATGTCAACCTCGCCACCGTATGCTGGAAGTTTCGAACCCCAGGAGCCCCCGCTACTGGGGCGGATTGTGATTGAGCTCAACCAGCCGGAGATGGCCTCCACCCACAACAGTGATGTATCAACACCAACCCAAACCTTTAATCAAGCTGAGGCCAGGGGCAAGGACAAACTGAAGGCAGATGCCGATCCCGTTGAACGTCTGATGTGGGCAGCCGAGGCTTTGAAAGCCGGAGGAATGAACAAACAACAGGTATCCGCAATTGTAACCAAAATTGTGGACGATGTTTTCCCCACTCCACCTGAGGGAAGTTCAAGTCAGTCAGAAAACCGGGACAGGCCCCGTCATGCCAGAGTAGTTCCTCCCATTCCCAATCCTACACCGGGGAAGGATCAGAAATCCAAGCCCGCACCTGCCGATCAGTTCGCTGGTGCGCCTAGCATGAACACTCAGACTTCCAAGTACCAGCCCCGGGGGCACAGGGCCTTTCATGCTCTCTACGTGCCGCTGTCTAGGGCGCTTCTCATTTTGGCTAAGAAGGGGCATCTTACACCCTTGGAGCCTCGACCTCTGCCGAAGACTCTCCCGGCAGGCCATGATGCTACACAGTACTGTGCGTACCACCAGCAGACTGGCCATGCCACTGATAATTGCTTCCGCCTCCATCACGAGGTACAAGACTTGATTGACAACGAGGTTATTCTCCCGCCCACCTCAGCAAAATCCGTCACCACTCAGTTGTTGGATTTCGAGGATACAGATACCGTGAGTATGTAATCAAAAGCTGGACCGCCTGCGGGCGGTGCTTGGTACATTTTTCGATATGGCGTTTGGCACGCATTTTTGAGCACCTGCCAACGTTTTGTAAATCCTGACTTGGGTGTTGAGTCAGTCTTTTGTTTTGTTTTTGAGTCTATCCCTCTGTATTGAGTCAGTCTTTCGCTTACAGAGTCTGTCTTGCTGTAACAAGTCAGTCCCTTTTTGTATAGTATACCAGGTGATTTCGGGGTTGTTGCCTCAAGCACCGTTTTGTCTTTCAAATAGTTGTTTTTGCTTTTTGAGTTTGTTTCTGCCGAGGAGCCAATTATGCCAATAGATCTGGATGAAATAGCTGCGGCTATCATAAGGCCGAATTCGTCGCTATTCGAGCCAGCCGTGCCAGAGATGCGAATGGAACGACAGGGCATTTCGCTTGCTCTCTTGTGCCTTAAACATCGTCGTAATGACCTAAGCTTTTCATAAAACCCTTTTCGAACACTGCGGTGATAAAAACGAAGAGGAAGCAATTCCTCGGGTTTTGTAAAATTTTGATCAATTTGAGAGAAAGAGAGACCTGCTAAGCTTTTAATGAATGAAATCATGTTTGTCAGCGTGAGTACTGAGAAGGACCCTGGCCTGATCCGGACTGGTTCCACACTATCTTCAACGTGAATGATTTGTCGCTTTCTTAAAAACTTTCAAAAACAAAATATTTTATGGCGATCTTATGCGAAGACTGTGGAATCGCTCTTGAGATTGTGCAGCCCAGGATCGCTCTCAGCCTCAAGATTCAATTCATCTGTTGCAAACTTGAACCCGTTCAAAACATTTCAGTGCCATGAAACGCCTGTGTGGCCCAATTTGAAGCAGCCCTCGAACAAGAGGCGTCAAAGTCAAGTCAGGGAGATCAGATCCCACCAAGCAAAGCTCGAGAAGTAACCGTGATGGACTTTTCCCTACAAATCAACACGATAGTCACTCTCCTGGATACGGGGAGGGTTCGATCTCAAAACCATTTGGCATGGACAAAGCTACACTTTTACCCTTTGAGAGGCTCGCTGGGCCGAAAACCTGAAAGGGCGGTCCAGGCAAAAGTTAGAGCAAAGAAAAAGAAAAAAAAAGAAAAGAAAAGCAAAAAAAGAAGAAAAAGACAAAAATATAGCAAAAGAAATAAAAAAATGCAAAAGAAAAGAAAAAAAAGAAAGAAAGAAGAACAAAGCTCGCAAGGTCGAAAACCTGCAACAGGCGCCTTGGCAAAAGTTAGAGCCTAAACAGTGAAGTTTAAAATACCCGAGTGTACCTTAATCGGAACTACGTAAGGCTTGATTCCCATGTTTGGGATACGTAGGCAACTTCATCCTGAAGTCCAGCCCCCAACGCTTCCATAGCGTCTCTGTCCATGTCATGGTTTTGATTACTTTTGCCTCCTCCGAATCCAAGATCTCGGTTGCAGCAACCCGAGGTTACGTGATTAACTTCCTCTTGAGGTCCAAACCTCCAACACCTTCCAGGTGACTGTGTCCATATATTGGTTCAAACCGTCTTCGACTCCTCCGCGCCCGAGGGTCCGATCGTCATCAACAAAGGCTGGCTTACAATATGCCGCGGCATCATCCAAACAAGGGGCAACTTTCCGTTGCCATGCATTGCCATAAGTTGCCCTGAGTTACCGTCTAAACCAGGGGCAACTTTCCGTTGCCTTATCCCCCTTTAAGCCAGGGGCAATTTTCCATTGTCTCCGATCCGAGGTTGCGCATCTCGAGGGTAAGTTTCGCGCTCGTTGAGCGTTGATTGTTTGCAAAAAAAATAGTTTTTGAAAATTTACACTAAGGTTGACTTATTTTCTCGAAAATTGTTTCATTTTCAAAATTGGACCATGTTTGGACCCAAAAGGAGAATTTTTAGTGCTCACAGCCTGATTCGCACGATTTTCAAATCAAAAATCAAATAAGTGTGTCAATCCAACTCTCATTTTTGATCAAAACTGTTTTAGAAAACAAAAATGGTCAAAACGACGAACTAGGGGCATGATTGAGTCAGGTCTTCTGTCTCCCCCCCGCTAATATGCTTGCCAACAGAGCGCTCTATCCACCAGAAGGAATAGCCGTGAGCTAACAGTGTTGGGCGTGAACCCGCAACTTCCTATTCATCTGTCAATCACCCCGGGGAGGGATTGAAAAAAAAAATGAGAGAATAAAGAATAGAGAGGTGTAAGCTGAGAGAAAAGTGAAGAAAAGGGTTTTTGAGAGAAAACAGAGTTTGAGGGCCGAGTGATGTGAGTATCACAAATCAGAAAGGGTGGGAATAATACCCGGAGGAACTGGCTCTTCGAGATCTGAGGTCTTTTTGTAAACATGTCCGTGTGTCGTGTCTTTTGACTTGTCAGTCTCAATGTTGGCTTCGAGCCTTTTCCGAGTGTGTCCCGTTGTGCTAGGTCGTGTGCCCTTTATTTCTCTGTTTAAGTCTGTCTCATCGTGTTCTGTGGTAGGCTCGACACCTCGTTTGAAAACCTGTCTTCTTCCAAAAGGTAACCGCTTGTGCTCAGAATGCCGTGCCATTCTCTACATCCATGCGAGGCAAGGGAAGAAAAAGGAAATTTGGGACATCCGAGTGTGTTTCAACTCCAACCGCTTCAGTTTTGTGGTCCGTCCTGTCAGATTGGGCTGTTTGTTCAAGGTTTGCTGTGTGCAGAATGAACTGAATGTTGTGTTACAGGCCATAGGTAGCCTAATCCCCAGCAGAATGTTGGCTATGTGTTTAGTTTGAGCAGTGGTTTGTATGAGTTGTTTGCTGTTAGTTGGTTGGTTATCCGATTATTACAGTGCAAGTGCTCAATTTTCAGACAACAAATCCATTCCATTTACATTCGAGGTGTAATATGATGCAATGCAGTGCAAAGTATGAGATATGTAAATATAACACTTTTCAGATAAAAAGTTTGTTTCATATCATCGTCTTTTCAAATACAAAATTTTAGAGAAAGCAAAAACCTGCCTGTGGCAGTACAAAGTACGCTATCTACCAAAAAAGAGAAAAGTACAAGAAAAGCAATAGAAGAAAAAGCAGCAAAAATCATCATCATCAATGGCCTCGCGCCGGGGGATCCGTCCTCGCCCTCTTCCTGGGCAGAAGCACAGGAGCATCGTCAGAAGTGTCGCTGTCAGAGCCCGAGCCCGAGCTGCCCCCGGTCTCTTCCTCAGAAGCCTCCGCCTCCGACTCACCATCCCCTGCAACTGGAGCTTGTGAGCTGCTCCCCACATGGCCATGCCCCCCTCTGGTGCAGGGGAATATCCTGCTATCCCGCGTGGAAATGGGAGGTCCAGATGGAGCGCCGCCACTCACGGGAGGAATCGGGAAGGGAGGCTGAAAAGTACAAAAGGCAAATGCATCAGTATACATGAGCAGTTTATCAGTACAGAATGCAGCAGTATGAAATGCAGTGTGAATGCCGTGAGCGCTTTATTAGTACTGCACGTGCAGGCGAGTACAGCATGTGTGAATGCCGTGAGCGCTTTATCGCGCAGTAATGCGCAGGTGAGTACAGTGTGTGAGTGCCGTGAACAGTTTATCAGATATTGCGTCGTGCATCAGATTATGCGAAGCAGTTTGTATATGGTTTGGGACTATATCAGAGAAAACATACCGGAAGGCCGTAGAAGGCTAAGAACTCAAAGGTCCGCTGTAACATCCCCGCCATGGAGGCATTCAGCTCCACTGACTGGCGTGTGTACTCGGAAGAAGCCTGCAAAATATCGGATGCATCAATATTCTGTGGAATATCGAATGAACTGAACTGAAATGACAATGCAAGAGGTAGAAATAAAGTGGTACATACCGGAGGCAAGTCAGGAATACCAGTCAACTCATGACCAAATGGGAGGAGCAAAAGGGATCTGTAGGTCTCCCCACTCGCCTCAGTATTAGCATGGTAGGCGAGCAGCGCCCGCCCTCGCCCCTCTCAGACTCCTCCTACCACGAGCTCGAGCTCTCTGTGACGATCCCGCCCCGCTCCCACCTCTGCTCTAGCCGCCGCAGTCTCTGGCTCACTCGGCGACCACCACTCGGCCGCGATGATGAAGGTCCGGACGTACTCTGAATAGTCGCCTCGCCTCTGGCCGCCTCCCCACCGATGGTGTAGTCCGCCATCCGCCACGGTGAACGCTTCGGTCCTCATATGCTTGGAGGGTGCTCGAACTATTCGCCAGTAACCCTGAGGTCTGACGCAAGAAGCGCTCACCCAGGTACCAAGCCCGATAGACCGGGCCCTCTAGCAAAATCCGGTAACGCGAGGTCTCGATCGCGCCGGCAAACTGATCCCGAACTATCGCCGGCAGAGGAGCCCACGGCAGCCAGGTGATCTGAAATTGAAATATAGTTTATTGCCTACTGTTATTGCAAATATATAGTGGAAAAGTGAAACTTAAATGAACTGCAAGTAAAACATACCTCAGCAGGGGTGATGGTGTCAAAGTAACGGCGGAAGAAGCTGAAAGTCTCCCGCGGCCTCCGGGTGCACCTCCCGTCGTAGCGGCGTGAGAAGGGGACGACCAGAGGAGTCTCCTTTCCCAGATCGCTCTAGCACAGGAAAGTAGGCATAGACCCACAGCTACAAGACAGATGTCAGAACATTTATCGTAAAAAGCGTAACTGCGTAAGCGAGTAACGTTGTATTAAGCAGAGTGTACAGTATGAATAGTGTACAGTCAGTGTAAAGTAGGAGTATGTGTGTGCCGCGTGTACAGTATACAGCAAGTGTAAAGCGAACTACAGTGTGTGCAGTGTGCAGAGTACAGAAAGTACACAACAGAAATGAAAAGTAGAGGAGAAGACATACCTCCCAAGCTCGCCAGTAGCCTCCGGGCAATCGCTCACGCCACGGAGACCGAGCTCATGTACCAGAGAGTGGCGAGCCGCCACCCCCAAATATAGCAAAGATGTCGGGGACGTCCACCAAGGCCGAGTAGGCAGAGAGGCACGGTGTTCGCCCGGTCGGCGAATAGGGTGGTCCCCAGCAAAAACATCAAGAAGCCGCACGCATACTGCTCTACGGCCACCTCGGTCATCGGAGCTGCGTCAACAAGACGAGGCTGCACCCTGAACTGCACCTCGAACCAAGAATAGTGGACAAAGCCCGGACGTGCAAGAGGCGGAACCGCACCAAGCAAGTGGATCTGAGCGGCAGTCCACTCATCCATGTCGGTGTCGAAGGGGATCGGATCACCCCCAACCCCGATGCCAGTGAACACCGAGAAGTCATGAGGGGTCATCGTCATGTCCCCAGTCGCCGATAGGTGGAATGAATCGGTGGTGTCCCACCATCTCTTCCGCCAGGGCGCAGGAGAGGCTGCGCAGTAGTAAGTCGAGTCGACCCGCAGAAGGAACCGGCCCGCCTCATCTACGATGTGTCGGATCGCCTTCCTAAGCTCCAGTACCAATCTCGAAATAAAACATTCCCATACCCGCGATGGTATGGGAATCTCTCACATAAACAAATGGTTGCAAAGTAATATGAAATGTACAGTTCTGAGGAAACATGTTAAAATCGATACAAATCTAGCATGCGTGCACGTTTTTCAGATTCAAACCGAAACCGGGTGCCGGTGTGCTTACAGTAAACTACAATATTGTGATGCGTCAGTGTGTTTTTTTTTTTTTTTTTTTGAGTGATGCAGTGTGAACATAGTGCACGTGTGTACGTTTTTCAGATGCAAGCAAATGTCAGGTTTCAGTGTACTATGGTAGACTACGGCCTGTGACGTATCCGTATATTGGTGAAGGTCAGCATACAGATATGGTGCACGTGTGCACATTTTTCAGATTCAAGCAGATATCAGGTCATAGTGTGCCTACAATGAACTATAGCATGAGATACGACAGCATGTCTGAGTGGTTCAATTCAGTATAAATCTAGCATGTGTGCGGGTTTTCAGATTTAAATAAGTACCGGGTATCGGTGAATTTGCAGTGAAATGCGGTGTGCCGTGTTTAGGTGATTCAGGCTAAGTGCAGTGTGTGTGCATGTATGTCGGTCCTAAGCAGATATCAGTTGTAAGTTGTCTACAATCAACTACAGTACAATGTATCAGAGCTAAGCAAATTAAGGGTTGTAATCAGCTATGGCAGTTGATAGTTTACAGTTCTACATTGCAGAAAGTAAAGCAGAGCAGAAAGGTTACCTCGAAAGCGCCGAATGAGAGGTGCGAGGTCGGCTCGCGCAGTAGAAGCTCCGGGTCCACAGCCCTGTCAAAACCGCGGAAGTAGCGGAGTCCATCTGGCGGCAGTACGTGAATGGCCGGGCGATAAGTCGCCGGGTCGAATGGTCGCTCACTCAACGGGAGGAGCTCAACCCCGGGATCCGTCTCATGATCCGGGGGAGTCCCGACATGAGGAACGTCGTCTGCCATGGTAGTGGTAGCGAGAAAATAGCCGGAAAAGGAAAACCGGGTCGGAATATGAAAGGTCAACCGAAAAAGTCAACCCCGAGAGGGCCGAAAATGGCCGGGAAGGTCGGAAGATGAAAATACACGGAAATGTAGAGGAAATCAGGGGGAACAAGTCCCGAAAAGGCGAAAATAGCAAAGGAGATCCCGAAATGAGATTTCAATCGGATGGAAATGTCCGAAACACGAAGAAAATCGCGAATCGAACGACGAAATCAAGCCTAAAACTCAAAGAAATGAGCGAAAGATGAGAGAACAAAGCTCTAGGGAGATAGAGAGAGAGAGATTTCGGCGGTGGCAAAGTGAAAGAAATAGGGTTTCAAGCCCTATTTTAAAAGACCCGAAGTGAATTGCAAATCGCCTCGATCAGCGACTTTTGGCCGGTCGGCACTATTTTGTGCCGGTCGGCACATTATTGTCCCGGTGGAGAAGTTTAGGCAGCCGGTGGCAGCCGGTGACCTTCCCATCCAGCCGGTGGTGTTCCCAAGGCCTTGTTTTGGCAAAATGAGTAGTTTTGGGTCTTCATAGCTCAAGAAAGTGTAAGAAAATGCACCTCCGATGCTCAACTGGCCTCCGTTTCGACTTCGGACTGTGTCTGCTGTGAGTGGCACTCAAATTCAAGCGAAGATTGTATCCTTTTGTATCCTTTTGTCTTTTATAAGATTCAAAAGTTGCCCCGTGTGCGTCGCGTGCATCCATCACATTGTCCGGCACATCGTATCGCGCCATCTTGCACGTCCCTTGCGACTTGCACCGTTTTGCATTGTCGTGTGGCATGCGTGTCATACTCTCTTCATTTTGCATCTCATTTTGACCCACGTGAGGTGTACTATCTCACGCGTTTCATTTCGCATTTCATTGCATCTCGAGGTATGTGTGCCTCGTTTTGCATTTCATCTCATTTTGCATTTCATTGCATCTCGAGGTACGTGTGCCCCGTTTTGCATTCCATTTTCCATCAAATGAGGTATGCGTGCCTCATGAGCATTTCATTTTACAACAGAAGGTCCGGCGGGACCAAAAACACGCACGGTCCGGCGGGACCAAAAACGCGCAAGGTCCGGCGGGACCAAAAACACGCGCGGTCTGGCGAGACCTTAAACCCGCTTGACTGCATTGTCACGTGCTTTATTACGAGCACTATCATGCATTTATGCCTTGTATCGTTGCCCCGTCCGGTCTGGCGAGACCTTAAACACGCACGGTCTAGGAGACCTTAAATCCTTGGAGGGTGCGAAACCCTCACTACATTTGCATTCCGGTCTAGGAGACCTTAAATCCTCTGAGGGTGCAATTCCTTCGGTGTTTGTCGTGCCCGAACGACTTTCGGTGGTCTGGTAAAGCCACCCGTCTGTTTATGTGAGTTCCTAGGAGACCAATGGGGACGGTGAAAACTAGAGTTTGAATGGCTTATGCCTAGAACGCAAAGGTTCGGAATTTCCGAGACTAAAGTCTGGTTTAAATACCCAGGGGGTGTACCCTCGGCTTGAAATCTGTATGGAAGCCCCATAGGTTGAGGCGGTGTGTTTACGCCTCAATTCTGGATACTGAACCAACCTAGTATATCGCCCCGTTGGGAGGATAGGGAAAATCGCAATCGCAGCCATTGCATCATACTGCATTAACATGCATCATCTACTATTACTGCATATGTCATGCATTTCAAAAAAAAAAATGCATATGTCATGCATTGCATTGTAGTATAGTGCATATGTCATGCATTTTCTGTAAATATCCATTTCCATTGCAGTGTAGTTGCATGCATCCACTGCATCATCTTCCATCTATGGCTTGCGCCTTTCCTTGTTGAGCTTGGTCTGGTATGTGCCTATACTTTTCACGTCAAAGCATGGTTCATGTGCATCGCGCCTACTCCTTGATGAACTTGGTTTGAGGTTGCGGCACCTTTTCTGTGTTAGACATGGCTTGTATGTGCGCATGCCTTTCCTAAGAAAGATACGGTTTGGCCCGCGCGCCATAATCGCCTATTGCATTGTAGTGTAATTGTTGCATCCAGCATTAGGATCATTATTCTTTCCTCAGCGGGTCGTCACTCCACTTATGTCAATCCACCCAATACTTGTTCTTGTGCCCGTCTACATCACTCATAGTTCAGACATCGTTCTATGGTAGACGAACTTGTTACTTCCATCAACCTATTTGACATTTGTGTGGTTTCGAACCGCTCATGATTGAATCATGATTCAATTGCTTTGCATGTAGTTTGCATAGTTTCAATTACATTGCATATTATTTGCATTGTTTATATTTTGCTTTGTAGTTTTGCATATCATTTGCATTACATTTAGATTCAATTGCATGTCATTGCACTGTTTTGTGCACTTCATTTGCATTGCCATGCATATGGCTAACAATATTGTACCTGTTAAGTTTGCTTTCTTCTGAGCACGATATTGTATGTACAACCATTTGAGGCCGGGCAAGAATCGACGAAATGCACAGTATTGTATCCTCCGTGAGACGCTTTTGAGAATTGCATAATTCTCTTACATCCTTTCGCATTGTAGTGTAGATTGGCGTATGCTAGCTTATAAGCTGCATGTGTGCTTCATTCTGACTTTCTTTGCATGATCATAAGTTATGCTCGGCTTCTTGCATCGCTTTTGCATTTTGCCCCGCCGGGCATACCTTGTCTGTCTTGCATTTTTGTCCAAGTCTTCGGCCCTGTCAAAAATGGGTCGTCTCTGGGCTTTGACATTCACTCCCGTCATTGTTATGACTTTCGAGTTCTGTCAAAGAGGGGCAACTGTAGACACCCCATTTTTGACTGTCCTCAAGACTTGGACGTCACCGCTTGAACACTCGGTGATCATCCATGTTCGTGTTCGTTTGGAGTTCCCGGAGTTCTCGGCTCGCGCGCCTTGCCTCAGGACCTCCGAACTTGACCGTTTTGTGTCCGATTTTGCACCAGACACCTGTGTTTTGCCTTAGTGGGGCAGGGAATGCTTTTTGAGGCATTCCCACATACCACCGGCTGTTGCTAGAGGCCACCGGCTGGCTGGTGTTGCCACCGGCACTATATTGTGCCGGTTGGCACTATTTTGTGCCGGTCGGCACTCATTTTGGCAAAATTACCATTTTGCCTCGCTTTTACTTCTGGTGCTTTTTGAGATATTTTTAGACAGCTGTTTAGCTCTTGTTTCCCCTCCATACACGTGTATGGAGGGATGAGCCCTTGGATGACTTAGTTTGTAAGTCTTTGTTGCCTATAAGGAGAAGCTCTCTTCTCTTGGCTCAAGGGTTAGCAAATTTAGAGAGTTAGAGAGAAAAAGAGAGAGAAGCTCTGGTTTTTCTAGGGTTTGAGTTGCATACACCTTCTATCTCTATCCTTCTCTTGTGTGTCTAGGTGTTTTGTGCCTTACTATTGCACACAAACACCTAGTGTTTCACCTTCTCCTTGCAACTGAGGTTCTAAGGGCTGGTTTTTGAAGTTTTTGACAGATTTTAAGCCTAAGGAAGCATCAACTACATCTTTGTCAAAGAGGTCAACAAGGGTGAGACACTAATTCTCTTTTTACCCCATTTTTGTACCTTATTTTTACCTAGTTTAGAACGTTTTTGTGCTTAGTATATAACACATAAAACTTCTGTTTTTTAAGCCTCTTTATTGTTCATTAAGAGTGTTTTGTGGTTTGAGCAAGTTTGACCACCCTTAGGCCTTGAAAAGGCCACTTTTTGTGCTATTTTGTGGGAGATCCGAGACTGTGGTGTTAGGATCTCTTCACCACTGAAATCTTGAGGGATTTTAGTGGTGAAGAGCATGCCTTAGAGCCTCAAGAAGGAGAGGGCCACCCCCTCTCCTTGATGTCCTTGAAAAGGGCAAGTTTTGCTTCCTTATGGAGCTTCATGCTTGAGTGTGTGTTGAGCATGTTTGACTTGTTTTCCATGCTTATATTGCCATGTTATAACATGATTTCAAGTTGGTTTTAGCCCTCCTTGCATGCCTTGCATAGTTGCTTTGTAATGCCATAATAGTCCCATAACATGCCTAGGTTTGTATACCTTCTTTCTAGCATGTTTTAGGCCTAGATCCATGAAGCTTGTATGCTTATTTTGACATGTTTTAGCTCTGTCCATAGTCATTTTGGTCAATCTTAGCATGTATATCGTAGCCTCTTTACATTTGGCTTGTTGGCCTCAAGAGCATGAATGTGTAGCATGCCATGCTTGCTCCATTTTTGATGGTTTGGAACCATTTAACATGTTATTTCAGTCCCTTGGGTGTGCTTGTATGCTTACCTTAATTGCTCATTTAATGCTTTAAAAGCACGTGTTGAATGCTTTATTCATTGGTCAATCTAGGCAAATTAGGCAATCTAGTCTATACTTGTTTGCTGCGCGCATAACATAGTAATTCTAGGCTAACAATTGGAATAAGAGCATGTAATGTTTTCAAAATCGGATATCACGGTTAGTAGAGGGTCTTGGACCGAGGCGAAGGAGTGCTCATAGTGACCTTTCGATCGTACCCAAGCTCCCGAGCCAAGACCACTTTGGTGATAGCGGACCACGTGGCCTTGACGCAGAGTTAGGGTTTCCTAAATTTCCCATTTTAAATATTTAGGTGGCGACTCTGTAATCTGGCAAAGCAGTCCATGTTTGGCCCTGCTTTTCAAAATCTGTTTTTCTTCAAAACGATTTGCCGGATTTGGACTCTTTGGTTCAGATTTAGAACCGTGACACAAATTGAGTCCGAACTGTTAGATGGAAGCCCACGGGCGCGTCTACACACACGTGCCAATGCAAATGAGGCACACGTGCCAAATGCGAATGAGGCACACGTGCCAATGAAAATGAGGCACACGTGCCAATTGGAATGAGGCACACGTGCCAATGCGGATGAGGCACACGTGCCAATGCCGATGAGGCACACGTGCCAATGAAAATGAGGCACACGTGCCAATTGGAATGAGGCACACGTGCCAATGCGGATGAGGCACACGTGCCAATGAAAATGAGGCACACATGCCTATGGGAAGTGAGGAACACGTGCCAATGGAGATGAGGCACACGTGCCAATGCAAATGAGGCACACGTGCCAAATGCGAATGAGGCACACGTGCCAAATGCGAATGAGGCACACGTGCCAAATGCGAATGAGGCACACGTGTCAATGAGGATGAGGCACACGTTCCAATGCAGATGAGGCACACGTGCCAATGGACGTGAGGCACACATGCCAATGCAGATGAGGCACACGTGCCAATGAAAATGAGGCACACGTGCCTATGGGAAGTGAGGCACACGTGCCAATGAAAATGAGGAACACGTGCCAAATGCAAATGAGGCACACGTGCCAATGAGAATGAGGCACACGTGCCAAATGAGAAATGAGGCACACGTGCCAATGCAAATGAGGCACACGTGCCAATGAAATGAGGCACACGTGCCAAATGAGAAATGAGGCACACGTGCCAATGAAAATGGGGCACACGTGCCAATGGGGATGAGGATGAGGCACACGTGCCAATGCAAATAAGGCACACGTGCCAATGCAAATGAGGCACACATGCCAAATGAGAATAAGGCACACGTGCCAATGCGAATGAGGCACACGTGCCAATGAGAATGAGGCACACGTGCCAATGCAAATGGGGCACACGTGCCAATGCGAATGAGGCACACGTGCCAATGCAAATGAGGCACACGTGCCTATGGAAATGAGGCACACGTGCCTATGGGAATGGGGCACACGTGCCAATGAGAATGAGGCACACGTGCCAATGCGAATGAGGCACACGTGCCAATGCAAATGAGGCACACGTGCCTATGGGAATGGGGCATACGTGCCAATGAGAATGAGGCACACGTGCCAATGCAAATGATAAACGATGCAAGTGTGACACGCATGCCACACGGAATGTAAAATGAAAGTGAATGAGACAAATGAGACACGCATGCCTCATAAGAATGGAAGATGATGCAAATGATGCAAATGAAACAAATGAGACATGCATGCCTCATAAGTTTGGAAAATGATGCAAGTGTGACACGCATGCCACACGGAATGTAAAATGTAAGTGAGACAAGCATGCCTCACGGAATGTGAGATGTAAGTGAGAAACGCATGCCTCACAGAATGTGAGATGTAAGTGAGACACGCATGCCTCACACAATGAAAAACAATGCAAATGAGACACGCATGCCTCATGGAAATTGAGGCACGCATGCCACAAGGCCTGAACTGAAATGTAGATCGAAAGATGCATGACAATGCTCGTAATAAAATGCATGACAATGCATGAGGGGTGTGCATGATGGTGCGATGCGACGCGCCGAACAGTATGATGGAAGCATGCAACGCACACGGGGCAACTTTTGAGTCTTGTAAAAGGCAAAAGGATACAAAAGGATACAATCATTGCATGAATTTGAGTGCTATGCACAGAAGACGCGGTCCGAGGTCAAAACGAAGGCCGGTTGAGCCTCGGAGATACACTTTCTTGCACTTTCTCAAGCTATGAAGACCAAAAACCACTCATGTGGCCTAAACAAGGTTGTGGGAACACCACCGGCTGGGAGGGGAAGCCACCGGCCGTCCACCGGCTACAAAATAATTCCATCGGCACAATATTCTGCCGGCAGGCACAAAATGTTGCCGACCAGCAAAAAATTCCTGGATCGGGGCAGATTTGACATTTCACCATGGGTGTTTTAAAATAGGGTTCCAAACCCTATTCTTTTCATTATCCTTCGCCGAAAACGACCCCTCTCTCTCTCTAGAGTCTTTTTTTCTTCCTCATTTCCTTGTTTTCTTCGTGTTCTAAGCCCGTTTCGTCGTCGGATTCACGATTTCCTTCGCGTCTCGGACATTTTCAACTGAACAAATCTTTGTTTCGGTGCCTCTTTTGCCATTTCCACCTTTTTGGGGTTTGTTCCCCTCACTTTCCTCTCCATTTCCGTGCCTTTTCACATCCCGACCTTTCCGGCCATTTTCCACCCTCCCGGGAGTTGACTTTTCAGTTGACTTTTCGTATTCTGACCCGATTTTCATTATCCGACCATCTTCTCATCACTCTTGACATGGCCGACGACATTCCGCGCGGTGGGACTCCCTCGGATCACGAGATGGATCCCGGGGTTGAGCTCCTACCTTTGAACTAGTGCCCGTTTGACCCGGCGACCTACCGGCCGACGATTCATGTTCTGCCACCCGACGGACTGCGCCAGTTCAGGAGTTTCGACATGGCGTTGGATCCCGAGCTGCTGCTACGTGAGCCTGCCTCTCACCTATCCTTTGGCGCTTCCGAGGTAACATTTTTTTCTCTGCTTTAATTACAGCAATGTAGAACTCTTTAACTGTCAACTGCCATAGCTGATTACAGTCTTTAACTGCTTAGTTTCGATACACTGATACACTGTATATTGTAGTTGATCGCAAACAAACTCGCAACTGATATCTGTTTAAGAGCGACACATGCGCACACATTGCACTAGCCTTGATCGCCCAAACACGCGGCGCACACCGTATCTCACTGCAAACTCACCAACACCCAACATCTGTTTGAATCTGAAAAACTTGCACGCATGCTAGATTTGCATCGAACCACACAAACACGCTGACGCATCATACGTTGTAGTTCACTATAAGCGCACCGGCACCCGGTATCTGTTTGAATCTGAAAATATGCACACCTGCTAGATTTGCATCGAACCACACAAACATGCTGACGCATCATACGTTGTAGTTCACTATAAGCACACCGGCACCTTGATATCTTTGAATCTGATAAACTTGCATGCATGCTAGATTTGCACTGATTCACTGTTTCTTCAAAACTGTACATTTTATATTGCTTCGCAACTATTTGTTTGAAAACAGGGAGATTCCCATACCATCCGCGGGTATGGGAACACCGTCGCTCGTGAGTGGTATGCCGAGCTTCCCGACGCAGTTCGCCATATTGTGGACCAGGCCGGCTTTGGCGCATTCTACAGAGGACTCTCCAGGCTCACTACATGCAGACCTCTCCTTGCCGCTCTAGTGGAGAGGTGGTGGGACACCACTGATTCATTTCATTTGTCTGGGACTGGGGACATGACGATGACCCCTTATGATTTCTCGATGCTCACAGGCATCGGGGTAGGGGGTGATCCGATCCCCTCTGACATTGATATGGACGAGTGGACCGCGGCTCAGGTCTACTTGCTCGGCAGACCGCCTCTTGCGCGTCCGGCCGTCCGATACTCTGGTTTGAGGTGCAGCCAGTGGTCCACCTCCTTGTCGATGCAATTTCGATGACTCAGGAGGCCGTGGAGAGATACACACACGGCTTCCTCATGTTCCTGTTTTGGGACGACCATTTTCGCCTACCGGGCGAACACAGTGCCTCTCTGCCTGCTCAGCGCACTGGTGGACGTCAGGGACATCTTACATTATGACTAGGGTGGCACCGCTCTGGCCACTCTCTATGGATATATGAGCTCAGCTTCTCGCAGCAGCGGACAATTGCTTGGGGGCTACTGGCGTATTTGGGAGGTACATTTCTTTTTCTGCCTTTCATTTCTGTTCTATACTTTCTGTACTCTGCACACTGCACACACTATAGTCTGCTTTACACTTGCTGTATACTGTACACACGGCACACACATACTACCTTTAATCGACTTAATCGCCACATCGCACACTCGCACAATACACTGCACAACACATGGCTCTGCTATTTCTGCTTTATTCTATATTCGCTTTATCCGATAAATGCACCGGTATTTACCTTGCGCCAGGGTTTATGCCTACTTTCCTAGGCTTGCTCGCAGAGAGATGGAGACTCCTCCGTCGCCCCTTTTCGCGTCGCTTTGACGGAGATGCACCGAGGCCGAGAGACATTTAGCTTCTCCGCCGCTTCGACACCATCACCCCGCAGAGGTGTGTTTTACCCATAGTTCATTTAAGCTTCCTTTCCTTTGCATATTTCAATAACAGAGATAACAAACCAGACAGATTTTCAGATCACTGGCGCCTTGGGCCTTTTGCTGCTGATGATGCGGGATCGGTTTGCCAGTGCTAATGAGACCTCGCGTTTTTGGATTCTGTTGGAGGGCCCGGTCTGTCGGGCTTGGTACCTGGGTGAGCGTTTCTTGCGTCAGACCCTAGGCTTACCTGAGCAGACAGTCCCGATGCACCCTCCTGAGCATATGAGGGATACCAAGCGATTCACTGCCGAGCAGATGGCAGACTACACCATTGGCTGGGAGGCAGACGGCTTCAGAGGCGAGGGCGATTACTTGGAGTACGTCCGGACTTTCCTTATGTGACCTCTGAGTGGCGGTCGCCGAGCTGAGAGAGAGAGACCAGCGGCGCCAGGGACCGGAGCAGGAGTAGGAGCGCCGAGGAGAGCTCGAGTCCGTGGCAGGGGCAGAGTTTAGAGAGGACGATGGACCGGTTGGCCTGATCTGCCCGCTTCACTGACTTTTAGAGGGCAGGGTGGGGTGACCTATCAGATCCCCTTCGCCCCTCCGCCGGCTGATCACGAGTTTGTCGGTGTCCCCGACTTGCCTCCGGTATGTATTACTGCATTTTGTACAGTTATTTCATTTCAGTTTATTTGATATTCCACAGAATATTGATGCATCTGATACTTTTGCAGGCTTCTTCTGAATACACCCGGCAGTCATTGGAGATGAATGCTTCCATGATGGGGATGCTACAGTGGACCTTCGACCTCTTAGCCCTTTACAGCATTCCGGTATGTTCTTTCTGACCATAGCCTCAAACCATACACAAACTGCTTTACATAATCTGATGCACAACACAACATCTGATAAATCTACATCTCGATACATCACACACATTGCACCTGCTACGATTCATCGCTCACAGTATACATACACTGTATTCATACACCGTATTCTGTACTGATAAATTGCTCACAGCACCCACACACTGTACTCATACATCGTGATTCGCGACAGATAAACCGCCACGGCACCCACACACATGCCATACATTGCATTCTCAGACGATAAACCGCCACTGATTCGATATATTCGCCATGCTTTTTTACCTTCCTTCCAGATTCTCGGTGGGTGGCGCCCAAATTGACCTCTCATTTCTACCCGGATGGCGAGTATATCCTCGCACTGAGGGGGGCGACTCATGTCGGGAGCTCCACAGCTCCAGCCCAGATGACGAGTCTGAGGCAGAGACAGAGGCAGAGGAGACCGGTGATGGCTCGGACTCGAGCTCAGACGGCGATGCCCCTGGTGGTGTCCCTGGTGATGACGCTCCTGGACCTTCGTCCAGGAAGAGGACTAGGACAGACTGATAGCCCCGGGGCCATTTTTGACATTTGATACAGACTTTTACTGTTTTCTTTTTCTTTTTGCATTTTCCCCTTTTGTTAGTAGTTAGGGTACTTTGTACTGCCGCAGGCAGATTTTGTTTCCAAAACTTATGTACTTGAAAAGATTATGAAATGAAACAAACTTTTTGTCTAAAAAGAGTGTTTACATTTGTATATTTCACGCATTGCGTCGCATTAAACCTCAATGTAAATGAAAATGATTTGTTGTCTGAAAATTGAGCACTTGCACTATGATAATCGGGTAACCAACCAACTAACAGCAAACAACTCATACAAACCACTATTCAAACTGAATATACAACCCATACTCTACTGGGGATTGATCTACATGCAGCCCATAACACAGCACTCAGTTCATTCTGCACACAACAAACCCTGAACAAATAGCCTAATCTAACAAGACGGACTACGAAAGTTGAAACGGTTGCAGTCGAAACACACTTGGATGTCCCAAATTTCCCTTTCTTCTCTTGCTTCGCATGAATGTAGAGAATGGCACAGCATTCTGAGCACGAACGATTTTCTTCTTGAAATAAAGAAGGGTTTTCAACCGGGGTGTCAAGCCTACCACAGAACACAGCGAGACAGACTCAAACAAAGAAACAAAAAGCACACGACCTAAACACAATGAGACACACTCGGAAAAGACTTAAAGCCAAAATCGAGACTGACAAATCGAAAGACACGACACACGGACATGTTTACAAAAGGACCTCAAATCTCGAGGAGCCAATTCCTCCGGGTATTATTTCCCACCCTTTCTGATTTGTGATACTCACATCACTCGGCCCTCAGGCTCGGTTTTTCTCTC
This sequence comes from Camellia lanceoleosa, assembly GCA_025200525.1. Classification (NCBI taxonomy): domain Eukaryota; kingdom Viridiplantae; phylum Streptophyta; class Magnoliopsida; order Ericales; family Theaceae; genus Camellia; species Camellia lanceoleosa. The sequence goes on along the minus strand of CM045760.1, from coordinate 73,770,355 downwards.
AAAACCCTTTTGCTCACTTTTCTCTCTACTTACACCTCTCTATTCTTTATTCTCTCATTTTTTATCCCTCCCCAGGGTGATTGATGGATGAATAGGAAGTCACAGGTTCACACCCAACACTGTTAGCTCACGGCTATTCCTCCCGGTGGATAGAGTGCCCTTCTGGCGAGTATGTTGACCGGGGGGGGGGGGGGAGACAGAACACTCGACTCAACTGTGGCCCTAGTTCGTCATTTTGACCATTTTTTGTTTTCTCCTTAAAACAGTTTTGACCAAAATGCGAGTCGGATTAACACACTTGTTCGATTTTTGATTTGAAAATCATGCAAGTCAGGCTGGGAGCACTGAAAATTTTCCTTTTTGGGTCCAAACATGGTCCAATTTTGGGAAATGAAATAGGTTTTCGAGAAAACAAGTCAACCTCAGTAAAAAAATTCAAAAACTATTTTTGCAAACAATCAACGCTCAACGAGCGCGGAACTTACCCTCGAGATATGCAACCTCGGATCGGAGGCAATGGAAAATTGCCCCTGGCTTAAAGGGGGGGAACACGGCAACGGAAAGTTGCCCCTGGTTTGGACGGCAACTCAGGGCAACTTATGGCAATGCATGGCAACGGAAAGTTGCCCCTTGTTTGGATGATGCCGCGGCATGCTGTAAGCCAATCCTCGTTGATGACGATCGGACCCTCGGACGCGGAGGAGACGAGAATGGTTTGAATCAATATATGGACACAGTCACCTGGAAGGTGTTGGTGGTTGGACTTCAAGAGGAAGTTGGTCACGTAGTTCCAGGTTGCTGCAATCGAGACATCAGATTCGGAGGAGGCACAAGTGATCAAAACCATGACATGGACTGAGACGCTATGGAAGCGTTGGGGGTTGGACTTCAAGATGAAGTTGCCTACATATCCCAAACATGGGAATCAAGCCTTACGTAGTTCCGGTTAAGGTACACTCGGGTATTTTAACCTTCACCGCTTAGGCTCTAGCTTTCGCCAAGGTGCCCCATGCGTGTTTTCGACCTTGCGAGCTCAGGTTTTCATCTTCTTTTTCTCTTGTTTTCTTTTGCATTTTCATTTCTTTTCTTTCTTTTCTTTTGCTATTCTTTGTTCTTTTCTTTTCTTTTTTGCTTCTTTTTTGTATTTTTCTTTTTCTTTTTTTCTTTGCTCTAACTTTTGCCTGGATCGCCCTTTCGGATTTTCGGCCCAGCGAGCCTCTCAAAGGGTAAAAAGTGTAGCAAGCCCATGCCAAATGGTTTTGAGATTGAAGCCTCTCTGTATCCAGGAGGGTGACTGTTGTGTTGATTTGCAGGAAAGTCCATCACGGTTGCTTCACGAGTCTTGCCTGGTGGGATCTGATCTCCTTGATCTGACTTTGATGCCTCTTGCTCGAGGGCCGCTTTCAAATCTGGCCACACGGGTCTTTCATGGCACTGAATGTTTTGAACGGATTCCAGGTTTGAAACAGATAGGTTGAATCTTGAGGCTGAGAGCGATCCTGGGCTGCACAATCTCAAGAGCGATTCCACACAGGTCTTCACAAGACTGCGCAAAACATTTTGTTTTTGAATGTTTTTAAGAAAGTGACAAATCGCTCGCGCAGAAGATAGTGTGGAACCAGTCCGGATCGAACCAGGATCCTTCTCAGTACTCAAGCCGACAAGTATGATTTCATTCATTAAAAGCTGAGCATGCCTCTCTTTCCCTCAGAATGATCAAAATTTTGCAAAACCCGAGGAATTCCTTCCTCTTCGTTTTTATCACCGCAGTGTTCGAAAAGGGTTTTTATGAAAAGCTTAGGTCATTACAACGATGTTTAAGGCACAAGGGAGTAGGTGGTACGTACTGTCGTTCCATTCACATCCTCTGGCACGGCTGACTCAAATAGCAACAAGTACGGAACGTGATAGCCACAGCTGTTTCATTCAGATTTGTTAGTATAACTGGCTCCTCGGCAGCAACAGACTCAAAGAGCGAAAACAACTAATTACAAGACAAAACAGTGTTTGAGGCAATAACCCCGAAATCACCTGGTATACTATACAAGAGGGACTGACTCATTACAACAAGACAGACCCTGTAAGCAAAATGACTAACTCAATACAGAGAGACAGGCTCAAAACAAAACAAAAGACTGACTCGACACCCAAGTCAGAATTTACAAAACTAGCATTGGCAGATGCTCAAAAATGCGTGCCAAACGCCACATCCAAAAATGCACCAGGCACTGCCCGCAGGCGGTTCACCTTCTGATTACATACTCGCAGTATCTGCGTCCTTAAAATCCAGTAGTTGGGTAGTGATGGACTTTGCTGAGATGGGGGGGAGGATAACCTCGTTGTCAATCAAATCTTGCACCTCATGATGGAGGCGGAAACAATTGTCGGTAGCATGGCCTGTCTGCTGGTGGTACGCACAGTACTGAGTAGGGTCATGAGTAGCAGGGAGATTCTTCGGAAGGGGCCGAGGCTCCAGGGGTTTAAGGTGTCCCCTCTCAGCAAGGATCTGAAGTGCCTTGGACAATGGCATGTAGAGAGCATGGAAGACCCTGCACCCTCTGGGCAAGTACTTTGGAGCCTGAGCACTCTTGCTAGATGCACTAGCGAACGGATCGGCGGGTGCGGCCTTGGATTTCTGATCCTTTCTGGATGCAAGGTTGGGAGGGGAAAGAACTGTCTTGGCATGACGGGGCCTATCCCGGTTCTCTGATTGACTGGAACTGCCCTCAGGTGGAGTGGGGAAAGCATCCTCCACAGCTTTTGTCATAACTACAGATATCTGCTGCTTGTTCATCCCCCCGGCTTTCAAAGCCTCTACTGCCCACAGCAGTTGTTCGATAAGGTCGGCATCTGCCTTCATCTTACCTTTATCTCTGGCCTCAGCCTGATCTAGAATTTGGTTTGATGCGTCGTTGCCATAGCTGGAGGTCATCTCCGATTGGCTGAGTTCAATTACTATCCGTCCCAATAGAGGGGGCTCCTGGGGTATAAAGCCTCCAGCATATGGTGCGGCTGGTGGCGAAGTAGACATTCCATAGGCGAGATCCGCCACGGATCTTTGAAGATCACCTATCATTCCCATTAGTTCAAATGTAGTAGGCTCGCGAGCCTGATATAGTTGAGGGGTCCAAACTGGGTGTGCGGCAGGCGACCTAGGTGGGTGCGGCATATCAATATTGGCCTCACCTTGCGGGGTATTCCTTGACCCAACACGGCTGTCATAACCACGATCTCTTTTGAATTCTGCGTCATGCTAAGTTCTACCTCAGCAAGGAGAAGACACTAGCTGTTCTGGATCAACTCTCTGAATCTCTGAACCTTGAAACGGAAAATAAGCAATATTTCAGCCCTAAACAGATCAAACATAGGTGTAGCCGAACAACTGCACTCTACCTTGATCCTTTGCTCCCGTAATCACTTGTTTAAAATCGAATCGATACCCGCAGACATAACTGATTCTCAACAACACTGATATTGGTGCCCTCGGGCCTGATACCCAATCTTGGAAACTGGTATATGCATTTCCCTGTAGAGATACACTCTAAAAGCACATAGCAAGTAAATGAGAGCCAACACACCCCAATGTTGGGGTAAGGTTTCCCTGTCCTATTTTGTCAGGAGCTAGGGTTTCACTACGCACACAGCGGCTTCAAACAACCTATATCAGGTAAGCAACCTGTCCTAGTTTGGAATGGTCACTATGGATTTCGATATGCACTAGGTTGAATGGTCAAAAAGGGTGCCTTGGTAAAACCAGGGTTTGTGTTCCCATACTGGCAGAGCCCACAACCGGTCAGCCTTATGGTCATGCCTTGACAAGACAAGCCTCCAGCAAACCGCTCAGGAATAGCAGATGGCCAACATGGTGTCCTAGGCGCACCAATGCACATGCAATGCAAAGAAACACATAAGTGTAGTCAAAACAGGATATCACGAGTTCGAGTCAAGCTCTCTAAACTCCCCAGTAGAGTCGCCAGAACTCAGAACAAGCCCGGCAGAGACCTAAGCCCAGCCTCGGACTCCCCCCCTTTTTTGTTAGTGTTGCCGTTCTTAATCTGAACCAAAGAGTCCAACTCTGGCAAATCGTTTTGAAGAAAAATAGATTTTTGAAAAGTAGTGCCAAACATAGACTGCTTTGCCAGATACAGAGTCGCCACCTAAATATTTTTTAAAATGGGGAATTTAGGAAACCCTGACTCGGTGCCGAAGGCCACGTGTCCGTCATCACCAAAGTTGTCTTGGCTCGAGAGCTTGGGTATGATTGGGGAAGGTCAGCTAAGAGCACCCCCTTTCGCCCGGTCCGAAGACCGACCTCTACTAACGATGATATCTGATTTTGAAAACGTTATGCGTTCTTATTCCGGTTATTAGCCTAGAATTACTATGTTATGCACACAGCATAAGAGTATAGACTAGATTGCCTAATTTGGAAACAAGCGTTGCATATCCGTTTGTTTTGAAAAGCGCTTCGGAATTTGCTACTCGTAAGTAGGCTAAAACACGAATTTCAACGAGTTTTTCCAACTCAAACAATACAACCTTCACCCACAGGCATTCAAGCAGTTTATCTCATATAAGCACTTAGCCGCATGGAAAGCATACTGTTATGGCAACATTCACACGCATGCGATATGCTAAAGCATAAATACTTACATCGTACTCCGTGCCAAAATAGAAACTAGTTAGTAATTATATGCATGATCCTAGTTCATGTTAGAGTGACTAATGCACGGCATACAGAATGTGATTAGGATAGGCTCGGCTAACCCTAAAATGGCATGTGAAATGCAATCATTCGGTGCACGTATTCAAGTTAGATTTGAAGTACAAATGCAATTAGCATGATGTACCGAGCCCGGTGCATGTCAACAAATGCATGGATGAACGCATGCATAGCATAAGGTATGCTAAAATAAACGTGCCCTAATACTAACCATCGTAAGTGGGTAAATAAAAGGGAAGAAAGAAGTGGGGGTTGGAAAACATGCACACCACTCACACACGCTTATTACAGATTTGCCCTCGCCCGGAGGGACCAAAAGAATATACAAATTAATTAACTACGCAAGCTGATTAAATATTACAGATCAATTAAATTAACTAAACAAATTAATTAATCTAATTAAAACAGTAAAGCCCTCGGGAGGCGGGTCAGATGCAACGCATACTCGGGACTTGTTCAGAATCGCACTGCCACGCATAGTCTGCCTCTGTTTTCCCTGCTTTGCTCCTCTAAAAACTGCCAAAGTCTCAGGAATGCCTCTCAGGACACTGGGGGATACCACCGGCTGAGTAGAATTACCACCGGGAATAAGATGTGGCCATCGGCACAAAATGAATCCATCGGCTGAGGACTTACTGCCGCCAGCCCCAAATGTTGCCGGTCGGCAAACAATGCTTGCAGAACCTGCAACTCACAGCAGCAGAGGGCAAAACTTGCATGGCAATACAATTCAAACAATGTATGTACCAATCATGCCCCCTATCATGTTTGTGACTCAAAGGGGTATGTGCCTCGATTCTCGAGCCACCAATCACGCATTTCCATGCATGATGGCCTAAAGAATCAAGTGTGCACTTTCATGTCAAATGAAATGCAAACCAATCAAACAAAACAAGGCCCAATTCCTATCACCAAAATCAAGGAACAAGGCATGCGTGCAAGATGCAATGCAACCTAGGCATGCAAGCTAAGGATGCAACATGGCATGGCAAGGCACTTATGCAAGCATACAAGCAAACAAGAGGCAATGCAAACTAATGAAAAGGTGGACTTAAACATGATTTAGGCGGCTCTAAATAGGCCTAAAACAGTGGCCAAAATGTCCAAAAATGACGGCTAAACACACATGCACATGTGCACATATTGTGGTCTAAAGCTTAAGCATTAAACTAGCAACTTTCAAGCACACTTAAAAGAGGCTATGATGGATAATTAGCATGTGATATTAGCTCTGAAAATCATGTCAAAATGTGGTGCCAAACCAACTCAAATGAGACAAGCATAAGCATGCAAGCATGGTCCAAGTACTTAAGGCAAGTCATGGAGGCTTGAACCAAGGTCAATTCCACCAAGCCTCACAAGGCTAAGGAGGCTTAAAACAGGTCAAAAAAAGGCTTAAACAAAACCAAGGGTGCACCTAGATTGCATCTAAGTGGCTCAAATCCAAAGGCATACATAATGACTAAAACATGGAGCATACAACACAAGCTTTCAAAGCAACAATGAAGCCTCTAAGGCAAGTATGCAAACATGTTAAATGGATTGAAATTTCATGCTAAGTGGTTCCAAACCACTGAAATAATGCAAGCAATGCATGCTATACACTTATGCACTTAAGGCCAACAAGCCCAAATATACAAAGGGGCTACACAATGCATGCTAGGGTCGACCCAAACAACCTAGGACAGACCTTATACATGGCAAAATAAGCACAAAACCTTCAAAAGGCTAAGCCTAAAACATGCTAGAACAAAGGCTAACAACCTAAGGCATATTAAGGCAACAACAAGGCATTACAAGGTAGGTATGCAAGGCATGCATGGTGTACCAAAACTAACTTAATACAAAGTTATATCATGGAAATATAAGCATAAAATACAGCCATGGCATGATCAACAAGAGCCTAAGCTAGATGCTCCCTTAAGAGGCCAAGATTGGTCCTTTTCAAGGACAACAAGGAGAGGGGGTGGCCCCCTCCTTCTTGAGACTTCAAGGCACCATCTTCACCACTGAAATCCCTCAAAATTTCAGTCGTGAAGAGGCCCAAACACCAAAGTCTCAAAACTTGCACAAAATAGCACAAAAATGGGGCCTTTCAAGGCCTAAGGGTGGTCAAACACACCCAAACCACAAAACACTCTTAACAAACAATCAAGAGGGCCTAAAAAAAGAACTTTTTATCTTATACACTAAACACAAAAACAGCTCTAAGATAGGTAGAAATAGGATGCAAAAATGGGGTAAAAAGGACTAGTTTCTTACCCTTGAAGCTTTTCTTCAACAATGGTGATCTTGTTGCCTCCTTAAGCTTCAATCCAGTCAAAAATAGCAAGGACAAGCCCTTAGAACCTCAGTAGCCAAAGGAAGGTGAAGCACTAGGTGTTTGTGTGCAATAATATGGACTAAAACACCTAGAACATAAAGAGAGAAAAAGAGATATAGGAGATATCTATCAACCCGAACCCTAAAACCAAAGCTTCTCTCTGTGTTTTTCTCTCCAAAATTCTCTAACTCTAATGCCAAGAGAAGAGGCCCTTCTCTTATAAGCAACAAACTTGTAAAGCTTATACAACAAGCTTACAAGGAGGGCATCCCTCCATACACGTGTATGGAGGGGAACAAAATGCCAAACAGCTGTCCTAAAATATCTGCAAAAGCAGATGAACAGTGGTCAACCGCTCAAAAAAGTCATTTTGACAAAAATGACTACCGACCGACAACATACATTGCCGGTGGCAACAAAAACCAGCCGGTGGCCTCTAGCCACTGCCGGTGGTGTGTGGGGATGCCTCACAAGGCATTCCCTGCCCCTCCAAGGCAAAACACAAGTGTTTGGTGCAAAACCAGACACAAAACAGTCGAGTTCGGAGATCCTGAGACAAGGCGCGTAGTCGAGAACTCCGGGAACTCCAAACGACCACAAACATGGATTATCACCGAGTGTTCAAGCGGTGACGTCCAAGTCTTGAGGACGGTCAAAAATGGGGTGTCTACAGTAGGGTTGGAAGATATATACATTATTACATAATGGCCCTCGCACAAGAGGGTCCGAATGAATGGACTAGCTAAGCTACTTAACTAATCTACTACAACCTAAATGAAGTAAATTAACTACACTAGCTAATTATTACAACGCCACAAATTAACTAACTACTCTAACTAATTAATGAAGTACAACACAAAAATCAACTAACTATTCTAACTAATTAATTACAAATTAAAATTTAAACTAATTAATTGATTACAAAACATCATTAATTAACTACTACAAGCGTAATTTAAGGGGCCCCAAAAGATGAGGGATGACTCATGCATGCACGCAGATTTTCCACCCGAAGATGCCTCTGTTTAGCTACCAAGAGGGTTCTATTTTGCAGCCAGAAACTTGCATTGTTTTACCTCAACCTCTACTCTATTTGTAAAAAAGAAAAAGGGGTACTGCTTGGTAGACAAAAGTGGCCAGCAGGCCAAAAGTGGTGGCCTACTGCCCACTAATGTTAGGTTTCTCTTGCTACAACAGATAACAAACAGAGTATTCTCAAGGGATGTTTGTCCACCCAACCTCTCTTTATCATCAAACAGGTCAAATGAGGGGTAGGCTCGATTCTCAAGCCATCAATCAGCACAATTTCATTGCGTGATGACTTATAAATCAAGGGATACAATTTCAATAAATGGTAAGGAAAGACCAACAAAACCTCCTTCCTATCATGGATTGATCAAGGGAAGGGGTTGACATTGACTCTTGAACCGTTTTCATCACTAACAAGTATGAAACAACTCAAGACTCAATAAGTTCAATTAACGTTCGATTGAACCCTAAACTTGATTTTATTATCTTGTTCCATTTTAGTCCAAATTTTATTACTTCATTTTAATTACCTTCAATTCCTTAGTCAATTAAGTCCAATAATGAGCTTTAAGTCAATTATTAGAGAAAAGTGTCAAACCAAATGTTGTTTTAGGCATGAAAGGGAGATTATGTCATTGGTAATGAACCTCCAAAGGAATTAAACCATTAAGCACAATGTCACCCTTCAAGCTTAAACAACACTCCTTTTGAAGCAACTCTCAAAACAAAGAGAAAAAGCCAAGAAAAAAGGGAGATTGCAAAGATGCTTAGAGGTGAATACAAGTATGGAAAACAAGAAATAAATGCTATCAACTCAAATAAGTTAGTAGCTAAGGCCTAAACCACCATGCCTATGAGTACTATTACACTACAAGCATACTATACAAAGCATGAATGAAGGTAACTCATAAAAATAGTCCTAAAATAGTCAAAACAAAGTGCCAGAATGAAGACAAAAACAGCTACAACAAGAAGCTAAAATATTGAGGGATTAAAACTAGCACACAAGCACAATGAGGGGAAGCTAACCCCTCCAATTTTGGTAATTCAAAACATGATTTTAGCTCCTGAAAAAATTTGAAGTTTAGAGGTAAAAAAGCTTAAAAACAATTGATGAGAAGATGGGAAACACAAGGGTAAAAGCCTAAGAAGCAAGATTCAAAAAAGGGTGGTCAACACCTCTACCTTTAACAACCTTAAACCATAAGTTTCAGCTCAAAAATATAGGTGAGAAATAGCTCAAAAACTAGCAAGAAAAGATGGAAAAGAGATGGTACAAAAGAACTAGAGTGTATACCTCTTGAAGAGGAATGATCCTTTGAATCACAAACCACTAATTTCACATCCTCAAGAGCCTCAAGAGCTAAAATGCAAGCTCAAATCACCTCAGCAAAGAATTCTCTAGGTTTGGCTTAGAGTGTCTAGGCAAAGGTTATGGAAGTTGCAAGGAAGAGAGAGAGAAATTATTTTCAAACTTTTGCTCTTCAAAAATTTTCTAATCCAAAGCTTTTCTAACCCTCACAACATAAGAGACGGTCATCTATATATAGAAAAATATGAGAAACCCTTGAAAATATCTATACAAACACAGCTGGAATAGTGCATGCATCTGTGGAGACAGCTGACAGAAAATATCTGGTTTTTGCACTAGTGGCCTGCAGGCCACACTAGTGGGTCTGCAGGTCCCTAGATGCTCATGCCTGAAAAACCACTATTTTGGTTCAAAACAAGGGACAAGGTTTGTAGGTTCAAAATTAAGGTTTCCTACTGAGGAAATCAAGCATTTAACAAGCATACACATTCATCATTGAGTGATCAATCAGTAGCGCCAAAGTCTTAAGGGCAGTCAAAAATGGGGTGTCTACACAAACCTTTGTCTAAAACCCTAAATTATCTTTTATGGGTTGGGATGGGTTGGACAATCAAGCGAATTGGGACGGGTCTTAGGCCGGATGGGTCGAATTGGGTAATATCAAGTTTTTTGTCTGTGGGCCACTTCATGACCCTAGCTACAGTGTTATATTCTTGAAGTAAAAAACCAAATATAAAAAACTAATTTGCCATAATTTTATTCAACACTTACTTGAAAGCATATCAAATTATTATAATTATTATTCTTTTTTTATCAGCAAAAAGAACTTTATTGATGATATCAAAATACATTACATTATAATATACATCGACGAAGGGGATGCCAAAGCAAAGAGCATCATAGTAAACCATCTCCATCCCAAATAGTTTAGTACCATGGCAGATACTCAATCATATGCTAACTCAAGCCAAGAAATTGGTGAAGAAACAACACAGGGAAAGAGGGAAAGACAAAAGCCAACAAAAACAAAACAAAGGCCACGAATGCTATACAACCAAAGAACCATAAACTAGCAAAAAACAAAACATTAATAGCAGCAACCAATACAACACCACACCCTTGTTCTTCCTCTGTCCCCAAAACCAAAACTGCCCTTTCTAATTCCAAGCACCCCTAGGCATGTTTCCAAAAATTAGCAACCATCATGCAAATGGTTTATTTGCATTTCCTTATACTTGCTTTTCTACCAAAAGTTGGTGAATTGGATCTACTTATCAGTCCAGCGTAATCCAATCTTGTCATTTATTTTAAGGTGTCATCGAACAAATCTAGATGCCTAGTTTCCGGTTAGAGTATAACCACCTTTAAACCTCCTTAAATTCATCACGTAAGTGTTATGTGTTTCAATATCGATAAAAAATATTTTTACTGGTTGGAACAAGTTTATGGTTTTTTGTTGTGTTTGTGTCATTTGATGGAGAATATTCTGATCAAATGGTTTTCCTGAGAAATAGAGATAGTATCATCTTACATCGGTTGTTAAGAGTCTTTTTTTTTAATACCTCATTTATTGTCTTTATCGACATTTATTAAATTGTATCCCTTCGTACATTCATTTGCACACAATGGTGAGAACGGGTTTGGTTTTTGGTGTGGAGTCGTGGGCCGCTTGGATTGCTTGCAGAAATTAGAATGGAATTTGTTACAACTAGGACCAGGGAAGAAATAAAGAAAATATGTGTATATTGTTAGGATTAGTCCACCCATGTGATAAAGGTGGGTGTCGTACAGTTATTAGGTTAGTTCATACATATATTTGGGTTACGATAGTAGAGTCCGAAATCTACTAGGAAACCTAATATGTATAGGATTTGATTATCTAATTATCTGAAATTAGATTCTTATGGGTACACTATTATAAATAGTCATGTGGACTATAGGACTTTCTTAAGAGAGATTGAGAGGTTAAGGTGAGGGAAAAAATAGATGTAAAGGGTGAGAGGAAAAATATTGTAGGCATTGGTTGAGTAAGGGCTCAACTACCCTTGAGCTTGGGGTTTGAGTGTGTGGGTTTTAAGTGTTTTGGTCATCTCTCACATATATTATTTATTTTATTCATAGTAGAAACTCTATCTCCCGCAGATGTAGGCAATTTGGGTTGAACCAAGTAAACCCGAGTGTGATTGTTTTTTTCTTTGGTGGATGCATAATGTGCTTCTGTTCGTATTGGTAGGACATGATAAAAATCCAACAAGTGATATCAAAGCTAAAGATTAATGATCCTAGGTGCAATTGGCAAAGGCTATGGTTACTGCACATGGAGGACTTGCACAAAAGAAAAAGAAATCTTGATGGTACCAAAAAAAAAAAAATTAAAAAAAAAAAGTTCAAATCTAGTGAACGCTTTCACAAGAAGAAACATGGTAGAAAAATTCATGATGAAGGTGGATCTCAAGGTTTTCAGGGCTTGTGATTTCATTAGTACATTTAGAATTTTCAGATTCTAAACAATTAAAGGGATTGAACAGATTCAAAGGCAATCAAAGGTGATTACACGTGATCTGGGTGATTTTGTAGCAATCTGATTCAATCCATGATGCGGAAGACCAATCACTGATGGGACGTTGGTTGGCAACTTGTACATGTTTGTGGAGTATGTTGTTGGAATAATTTGTCTTGAATTCTTCAGTTGGTCGTCTTTGGGTCTTCAAAACTTGGCGATGATCCTATCTATGTAGAACAAAAAATTGGTGCTTCAAGTCGCATTACTTAGTCGCTTTCTTAAAAATAATATTTGCACCCACCAAAACGTGTGCAGGGGGTTACAACAAATTTGCCTCCAAGATACAATGAAGCCTAATCTAAAGATCAAGTCTACTAGCGTCTGCACTGATGACAGTAGATTAGAATACTCTTAGTATAATTAAGAAAACCAAGACACTGATAATCAAGTCTGCAGAATTTGATTACCAATAAGAAAAGCATAAACTTACGTAAGAAGCTCTTGATCAAAAACTTTAAATCAAGAGGAAGCGAGAAAGATAATTATAGGAATGAATTCTGAATTTTTTGGATGATTGAAATGGCTGATTTCGTAGCCTATTTATAGGCCTTGATGCAACTGTTCGAATGGTCATGTCCCTTGATCGTATCCGACCAGATCTGACCGTTAGATCTACGATTTATAATACAGATCATTCTCACACTGAATAGTTGCCTTGACTGATCACACTTGACCATAATCGGGTCCCATCTCATCCGTACGATCATGCACATCTTCAATCAACAGCTATAATCAAACCGCTCCAGATCAGTCATGCAACCGTTCGATCAGTTGATTGATTCATCGCCAACGGACGCCACATTACTGCCTCGTGGAGCTGATTGTATTCCATGTCACCCATGCCACGTTAGATCCACGTCATCTCTCCAACCTGTTCGATGCAAATAGAAAAGTGCCCTCATGGCGCCTTGCAGTGATGCGTCCATGCTAGGTGCAAAGTACGCCATCAAACGCCACACAGCCTACTATCCATGGCATACGTGCGCGCGTGCGCGTGCGCGCGTGCGCGTGCGCGCGTGCGTGTGCATGTGCGGATTGCAGTGTGAATGCATGTACACTAGCATCCACCCCATAATACCATATTCAAAGGAATATTCTATGTAGTACTTTATTAAGTGCTCCATGTTTTGCTCTCTTTCCAATGTGGGACAAAGTCCCCAAGTTTATTTTATACTGTCCAAAGAAAAACATGAAAGGTTTTGAAAACACCCAAAACTAAACAATAAATTTGAAAACCCATTTTGAAAATTCCCCAACATTCTCCCACCATTTTCAAAATATCAGATAATAATTCTTGGTTCACTTGGTAGCCTTATGCATAGGTGAAGATATCTTACGATTTGAATCATTCACTTGGTGATGACATCTCAAAGTTAATCAAGATTGCATAGTAGACTTGTTTTTGAACTAGCGATCTTATACGACTAACCCGACATGTCTAACGCACAGTACAAGTTACCTCAAGTATTCAAACAAACTGACACATAGATTGGCCTTGTGTCTATATCCTGTTTCATGAGTGCTCTAGAGTCAAGCCCTTGGACTCATAGGAAGCGGCACCACCTCCTACACTCACATAGGTAAGCTTACTGAGAGTACCCCTGTAATTTACAGTACTCTAACAACCCAATTGTAAGCTTATTAAGAGTTTGCTAACTCATCCTCTTCTTTTCACATTACAAGTACCAAGCACTTTAACCTTGGGATGAAAATGAAATAAAACTAAGTGCTTGCAAACACGACATATGGTGTACTTGGGCTCGTTGAACTCTAAGACTTGATGTTTCTTTAAGCGCTGAGTCAAGTTTCCACCAGGAGTGATTATGTTAAGTGGGCTTAAGACCCACCCCCTTTGATGTTTTCCACACCAAATCCCTTGCAAGTCCCTTTGTTAAAGGGTCATCCAAGTTTCACTTGACTTTACATAATTAATGGTAATCACACCTTCTGTGATTAACTGCGTAACACAGTTATGTCTTAGTCCTATATGCCTGGACTTTCCATTATAGACATGGCTATAGGCCCGTGATGGAGTTGCTTTATTATCACAATGCAAAGCTAGTGATGGGTTAGGTTTTGGCCATATCTTAATCTCTGACAAGAGATTCCTTAGCCACTATGTCTCTTTGCTACAAGAAGCCAATGTTATAAACTCTGACGCCATGGTTGAGTCTGTTATGCATGTTTGCTTCTTAGAACCCCAAGAGACAAGTCCTCCTCCAAGAATAAAAATCCAACCACTCATGGATGAGTGATCTTCACGGTCAATTATCCAACTGGCATCCATGAATCCTTCCAGCGTTGCTCGATAGCCATTATAGGCTATTCCATAGTCTATTGTTTTCCTCAAGTACCTAAGTACTCAGTTAACAGCATGCCAATTCACACTACTGGGATTACTAGTGTATCTGCTAAGTTTTCCCACTACAAATGCAATATCAGGTCTAGTGCAAGCCATGCATACATCAGGCTACTTATCACTCTTGAATATTCTAGCTGATCAACAACTCTTCCAATATTAGGATACAATTTCAAATTTGAATCAAAAGGTGTAGACATGGGTGTACAATTATATTAATTAAATTTGTTAAGAACTTTCTCAATATAGTGCGACTGGGTAAGAATCAAATTATTGTCCTCTCGTTTGATCTTAATACCCAGAATTACATCAACCAAGCCCATGTCTTTCATACTAAAGCTAGATGACAAGAAACTTTTAGTACTTTCAATGACATCATTGTTAGTACCAAAAATAAGCATGTTTTCTACATATAGGCATATGAATACACCTCTATTGCTAGTAAACTTACTGTATACACACTTATCAGATTCATGTATCCTAAAACCATTCAACACTATTACTTGTTAAAATTTCTCATGCCACTGTTTTGGAGCTTGTTTCAGTCCATATAGTGACTTCACAAGTTTACACATTTTGTGTTCTTGACCCTGTACAACAAATCCTTCCAGTTGTTGCACGTAGATTTCTTCATCTAACTCTCCATTTAGGAAAGCGGTCTTAATATCCATTTGATGAATTTCAAGCTTATAGATTGAGGCTAAGGCAATCAACACTCGAATGGTGGCGATTCTGGCCACTGGAGCATATATATCAAATAATCGATACCCTTCTTTTAAGTAAAACCCTTAGCAACTAATCTTACTTTGAACTTGTCAATTGTGCCATTAACTTTCATTTTCCTTTTGAAAATCCATTTACAACCAATTGGTTTGGATCTAGGTGGCAAATCAGCAAGTATCCAAGTATTATTACCCACGATTGAATCCATCTCATTGTTTATTGCTTATTTCCAGAAAGCAACATCTTGAGACTTCATAGCCTCCTCAAAGGTTGATGGATCTGAATCTATATTCAAAGAAATCATTGTTTGCTAACAATAAGCTTTCCTAGTTCTTTCTACAAGGTAAACTATGAAATCAGGGCCAAATGACTTCTCAATTCTAGCCCTCTAACTCCTCCTTAACTCAACAGGGTCATTGGGTTCATTAGGCTCAATGGGTTCATATCGTTCACTTTCCTCTATAGATATCAAAGGAGTTGATTCATTTCCTTGATTAGAATCCAATCTTGGAATGGTTGTAAAACGATTCTCATAAAATACCGCATCACCTGATTCAATGATGGTATTTGTTTCCACTGAACCATTGGGCTCTACTACTAGAAATCTGTATGCTTTGGTATGTATAGCATACCCAAGGAATATGCATTCAATTCCTTTTTCACCTAATTTCTTCCTTTTAGGTTCAGGCAATCTAACTATTGCTCTACAGCTCCATGTTTTCAAGTAACCTAGATTAGGTTTCTTGTTTTTCCAAAGTTCGTAAGGAGCAACATTTCTTTCCTTAAGAAGAATTCTATTAAGTATGTGATAGGCAATGAGCAAGGCTTCACCCCAAAAACCAGAACTTAAACTGGAGTAAGAAAGCATATCATTAATCATTTCTATTATTGTCCTATGTTTTTTTTTTTCAGCTACTCCATTTTGTTGTGGTGTGTATGGTGCAGACTTCTCATGAATAATACCAACATTTTCACAATATTCTGGAAAATGGTATTCACCACCTCTATCAGACCTAAGTCTCTTTATTTTGACATTACATTGATTTTCTTCTTCTATCTTAAAAATCTTGAATTTATCAAGCACCTCATCTTTTGAATGCAAAAGATAGATATGATAGTACTTAGAAAAATCATCAATGAATGTTACAAAATATTTCTTACCACCTCTAGTGGAGGTACTATGCATGTCACATATATCACTATGCACAAATTCAAGCAGAGATGTGGTTTTATTTACTTTAGGAAATGGAATACGAGCAATTTTATATTGCACACAAATTTGTATTTTTCAAACGTATCAATGCCATACTTAGAATTAAATCTAAACTAACCATATCATGCATTTTCCTAGTATTAACACGACCTAAACGAGCATGCCATAAAGAAAGAGAATTAACAATATAAGTAGAAATAGATGTATTATTGATAATGTTAAGTTTGAACATTCCCTGATACATGTAGCCGTTCCCAACCAAAATTCCACCCTCAGACAAGACAAATTTGTCTAACTCAAATACTAACTTGAAACCATGCTTATTAAGTAGGCTTCCAGATGTAAGGTTTTTCCTGACATCAGGTACATGATAAACATCATTAAGACTTAAAACTTTTCCAAATGTGAACTCTAGATCAACTATCCCTTTGCCTTTGATAGCAGTAGTTGAAGAGTTTCCCATGTAGAGAACTGTTCCATCACTCACTTGTTCATAAGTAGTGAAACGGCTCTTGTTGTTGCAAACGTGCCTTGTTGCTCCTAAGTTAATCCACTAGTCACCAGCATCTTCGAGCATGTTCACTTCGGATACAATAGCCACGAACTTGCTATGGGCATTTGATGCTTCTGGCTTCTGGCTTCCTCTTATATGATCGGCATTCATTTCTGAAGTGCCCTGGCTTGCCACGATGCCAGCAAGCGCCTTTCAGCTTCTTAGCATCTTTCTCAGGTTGGGGGTCGCACTTACTCTTCTTTTTGTTGAACCTCCTGCCATCATCCACCATGTGAATCTTGGAAGTTTGAGCCAATAGGTTTTCTTTTCTTTTAAGAAGCCTTGACTCTTCCTTAACTTGGAGGTGTTGAGCTAATTCCTCTAAAGTTAGATCTTTCTTTTTGCGTTTCAGAGTTTTCTTCAAATTCTTCCAAGAAGATGGCAGTTTCTTTACTATAGATGAAACTACAATAGATTCATCCATGTTCATATTCTTTTGTTGAAACTAACTCAGAATATGTTGGATCTCATGAAATTGTTCCATAATGGGCTTTGTATCAATCATAGTAAAATGTATAAAATTACTAACAAGAAATTTCATACTGGTGGCATCCTCGGTAAGGTACTTTAACTGTAATATGTCCCATAGTTGCTTTGTTGTTTCCAGATGTTGATTCACATCGAACAGAGAGTCTGATAGTGCATTCAGAATGTGTCATCGGCAAATGTAGTCCTCATTCTCCCATTTGGTTTTAGTTCGGGTTTGCTCCATAGTCTCGTTTTCTTGCTCTGCCGAATAGGGGGTAGTTAGCACATAGACCACTTCGAGAGTGGTGAGCAAAAAGTGCATCTTCTTTTGCTAGCGTCGAAAATTTCCGCCATCAAACTAGTCAAGCTTCATGAAATCTTGAGTCATTTTCTGAATGGATATTGCCATATCTAAATATTGTCTTTAGATTGTTGGAACAATTTGTCTTGAATTTTTCAGTTGGTGGTCTTCAGGTCTTCAAAACTTCGCGATGATCTTGTCTATGTAGAACAGAAAATTAGTGCTTCAAGTCGCGTTACTTAGTAGCTTTCCTAAAGAACATATTTGCACCCACCAAAAGGTGTACGGGGGGTTACAGCAAATTTTTCTCCCGGATACAATGAAGCTTGATCGAAATATCAAGTCTACTAGTGTCTGCATTGACAACTGTAGATCAGAATACTCTTGATATAATCAATAAAACCAAGACACTGATAATTAAGTCTGCAAAATTTGATTACCAATAAGAAAAGCATAAACTTACTTAAGAAGCTCTTGATCAAAAACTCTAAATCAAGAAGAAGTGAGAGAGAGAGAGAGAGAGAGAGAGAGAGAGAGAGAGAGAGAATTGCAGGAATGAATTCTGAATTTTTTGGATGATTGAAATGACTGATTTCGCAACCTATTTATAGGTCTTGATTGATCTGATCGAATGGTCATGTCCCTTGATCGCATCCGATCAAATCTGACCGTTGGATGGACAATCTATGGTGCAGATCATTATCACACCGAATAGCTGCCTTGACTGATCACACCTAATCACGATAAGGTTCCATCTCATTCGTACAATCGTGCGCATCTCTAATCAACGGCTATGATCAAGCCGCTCCAAATCGGATACATAACCATTCGATCAATTGGTTGACTCATCGCCAATGGATACCACATCACTGCCAAGTGGAGTTGACTGTATTCCACAGTCACCCATGCCACGTTGAATCCATGTCATCGCTCCAACCTGCCTGATGCAAATAGGAAAGCACCCTCATGGCGCCGATGTGTCTGTACAAAGTGCAAAGTGCGCCATCAAACGCCACACAACCCACTGCCCACGCCACGCGCGTGCGTGTACCATCCTTGCGGTGTGAGTGCATGTATACTAGCATCCATCCTATAATACCATATTCAAAGGAATATTCCATGTAGCACTTTATTAAGTGGTTTATGTTTTGCTCTCTTTCCAATGTGGGACAAAGTCCCCAAGCTTATTTCATGCTTTCCAAAGAAAAACATGGAAGGTTTTGAAAACACCCAAAACTAAACAATAAATTTGAAAACCCATTTTGAAAATTCCCAACAGTTGTGACAAGAGAGAAACTACTATCAAGCATCAAAAGAGTAGTACAAGTTATTGGTGAACAGTGGTAAGAAACAATTGTAAGGATATTTGGTGGCCACCAAAAGGAAAACAAATGATTGTTGAATGTTTACAAAAGGAAGCTTCAGACATAAAAGTTGAGACAGTTTTGCGCCAAGAAGGTGTACACCAAGGGAGGACGCGAGTCACTTTCTACAAAGCATTTTGCACCCCCGTATAGATTCATTTGCATACGCAGCTTGTCTCAAATATAAGCATTTTGCAATGCACTTCTTATTGCAATGACTAAGGTTAGCATGAACAACAATTGGAACTAGTAGGATAAAAAATGCTATCACCATTACTGCAAGTCTCCCACTATTCCAAGTCATCTTCTTCTTCTTTTCTCTAGAAATTTGTTTTCTTGAAATTTGAAACATTAAAAATTTATAGGCCTCGAATCATTATTCTAGTAAGCACGAACATTAAATAAGTGATGATGTCTCGGCCATAAGATACATGCAAGATGATCTAATAGTCTCTCTCTTTTTTTTTTCTTTTTTTTTTTTCAAATCAATAAAAGGAAAGTTGCATTGATGAAAAATGGTACATAGTAATTTATGTAAAATAATCTGCTTTTACTCAAATGTTTATATCCTTTCACTTTTAAAAGATCATACCTAATTAGTTAAAGCGGAAATTTCAATCTTGTGTAAATGTTTAAAAAAAATTACAAATAAATTATAAAATTTATACATATTGATAATTAAAATTATAAAATTTTTCATAATTTTATAATAATTTTTTGGTACTCCCATTGACCAGTAATATCACCTATCACTACAAGAAACTACACTTTTGGCGACTAATTTTTTAGTCGCCAAAAGCCCTGATTTTGGTCGCCGAAGATATTCCCCGACTAAAACTTTTAGTCGCTGGCTTTGTCGCGGGTACGTTGTCGGCAAAGGTAATAGCGACTAAAATAATTTTTAGTCGGCATAAGTGTAAAACAAATGGCGACTAATACGTTGGTATGCAAAACTGTAGGGTATTAGCGACTAAATGTCATTTAGTCGCGGATGACTGCCATTGGCAACTAATTCTTAGTCGCCCAAGGGGTGAATCAATTCATAAGTAACATTTTCAGCTACTATTCGTTTTGTCGCCAAAACATTAAATTTTTATCTACGGCGACCAAATTATTAGTCGCTAAAAAGTTTTATTTTTAGCTACCAAATTTTTAGTCGTGGAAAAGTAGATTATTCTTTAGCTACTACAGAGTTTAGTCGCGCATTACATAATGAATTATGTTTTGGCGACTAAATATTTAGTCGCCAAAACTGTTGTGAGTTTTACCTACTACAAATTAGTCACCAAAACTACTTTCAATTTGTTTTGGCTACTAAGAATTTAGTCGCCAAAAGTCTTTAACTTTTGCTACTAAACAATTTGTCACCAAAACTTTTTTTCATTTTGTTTTAGCTACGAAATGTTTAGTCGCCAAAATATTTATTTCTTTTTTTGGCTACCAATTGTTTTGTCACCAAAAATATCATTTTTTTTTTTGTTTCGTTTTTTTCATTTTAATAAATTTGTTCACAACCTATATGTATTCACCACAACCTGTGATAAGTATACAAACAAATCAATATATATATTATCACCTATTCCATAATGCATGTTTCACTTACAACCATCAAACAAACAAAAAAAAAAACACCTTACAATATAATACAAACCAACTAATATATTCCAATTACAAATAATAACATCATACATTCCAAATGTCCTACCAAAACAATGTCCTGTACACACAACATTCTGACTATAGTATGTGTTATAATGACCATTTGGCGTGGTACAAATTACCATGGTAATATGTACCACGACAAAAGGTAATCTATATATATCACCAAAGCAATTAAAACAAGTTCCAAAAATTATATGTAAGATTCATCCAAATTCCACACAAAAAGTAGAGGACGTCCAAAAACTTTCCAATGTTGCACAACTGTGAATTATCTTCCGCACAAAAAAATAGAAGATCCACATGTCAATGCCAATAGCCATCTACACAACAAAAATTACACCCATTAGTTCCATTGTAAACAAAAATTTTCAACAAAAAATTACAACCATCTACAGAACACAAATTGCAAGGATGTCAATTGTAATTGAAATTGTATTTATTAGGGTTACTTTGAATTTAGGAAGTATTTGTTAAAAAAATTCCACTATTCAAACTAGGACACACGTTTAACCAAGCGGCTCGGACTGGGCAATGAAGTCCGCATTACGAGTGAAGCAAAGCCCATTAACAAAAAGAGGCGCTTTGAATCGCTTTGAATCTCAAGATATTCGTTTCAATTTAGACAAATGAAAGGCCACTAAGACTACTAATTGACCCAACAACGAGGTACCTATGGCTGCAATGAGAGTTCTAATCAGTCCACACAACCAGAGGAACATCTTTATCTGAACCATTTTTAACATGATCAGAAAGAGGGATGAATAGAAGAGGAGAATATGAATCTAGGAAGCAAGGAAGGCATTACTCTAGTGAGATGAATACACTTCGAATCTATGTTCATTTGGTCTTTAAATCTTCTCATGTGGGATACATATAATCTAATGATGAAAAAATATTTAATGATGAATCAAGAAATACAACAAATAACATCTTCTTGGAAATTTTTTGATGAATAGAGCCAATATTATTACTTCAAGTATCATAAGTTCACCTAGTAAATTCATTTAGTCCAACATAATCGTCCAATATTAATTTACAGATATTAATAATTCAGTTAGTAGGGTGGGTCATATGAATTATTTAACAGGATAGCCTAGACCATTTCTTCGAATCCAAGCATAACTGGACCTGAATTGCTGTGCAGGCTTTATGATATGGATGGTGCCTTAAATCCTTTAATTTTTCCTACTCATTGGAGTATTTTTTGTTAAGGACATGGCAATTATTTTTTCTTATACCGTCTCTTGCTTTGGGTGTATTGTGTTAAGAAATGAAAATGTTTGCGCTCAGTTGCAGTGGCTTAGCTAGACATTACGCTGGTTCTTCACAAGCAGATCATGGAGATAAGTAAGTATTTATGTACATAGTAACACAGAAATGCATGCTACATGACAAGCATTCATTTTGATAAACGCTCTTTTGTTCTCTCTCTGAACGCAGGTAGGAAATTCTTTAAAGCATGGTTAGTTCTTGAATCTATGTTCATTTGGTCTTTAAATGTTCTCATGTGGGATACATATAATCTAAATTTGTTTCTCATTGTGCATGGCTGGCAGTTGATACTTCTAGATGTGATATCTGTCATGTTAGGTTCTAGGTTTTAACTTTTATAAGGTTCAAAATAAGAGGCAGAATTCTCTTTTTTTATCCTTATGATAACATCTGCCTTGCATTATTGTTAGTTTTTAATTTTTTGGAATATTATTGTCTTACTTCATATAACTTACATGGCAGCATACTTGTATCTAGTGTTTGAGATGCCACATTGAAGCTTCATATTAAAGTTTTTTTTTTTTTCCCAAACTCGTGTCTTTCTAACCCATTAGTGTTTGTTTTGAAAACACGTCTTCTCATTGACGTCGTCATTTTTAAAACATGCATAACCATATTGGATGCTATGTTTTTAAAACTCCACTATAAACCTAAAGTCATATTTTTAAAACTTAACTTCATTAAACAACTTCGATTTTATAAAATAAGTACGAAAGTACTTGTAAAAGTATATCTAAAGTGTCCAGACCAAGTTACCTTATGGAAATTAGATTACGGTCCTTTGTGTAATGTATCGAAACACCAAGTCGTCTGCTGCTAAGTCTACTCACATTATGCCTCAAAACCTATTCCAAGCACATAATAACAAAAAATTTGCATAGCAACTTTAGAAAACAATTCTATGTCAATATGATCCATATTTTTTGTAGAATTTGCATTAGCTTATGAATAAAAGTATGTTTACCGAATAGTAGGATGACCACCTGAACCCTCCAACAGGGTTGTCAACCGTGACACCACATCGTTCAGATGATTCAGTTGTACTTGTTGTGCCTCTCGTGCTTTTTTTTCTTCTTCGACTTGTTTGATTAGCTCCTCTCTTTCCCTCGTAATGTCCTCCCACTCTCTTTGGCGCTCCTCTTTCTCCTTGAGCAACTCCTCGTGATCTCTTCGGTGCTCCTCTTTCTCCTTGAGCAATTCCTCGTGATCTCTTTGGCACTCCTCTTTCTCCTTGAGCAAATCCTGGTGATCTCTTTGACGGACCTCACGAAGAACCTCCAATTCCGCTCTCATTGCCTCCACTTGTTTATCACGTGCTCGTGCCGCACTAGAAGTTATGGAAGAGGGTTGTGGCCCTATCCCACATCCACACAAGTAATTTTTCTTTGCCCCGAGCACTTGCCTTGAAAGTTCTTCGTGGGTCAATGGCAACCCCACATTGGTAGTTACGACTTGTAGATTCACCATATCATCCTGTCATGGCAAAAAAACAATGAAGTCAAGATGGTTAAAGGAATTGAAAACAACTTTAGTAATTGATATGCAACAAAATTGGTTTCAACATTCAATACTCACATGTAGCTCACCACATTTTGGGTCAATCCAGTCTCCCGTCTTCTTGGACTTGTGTGATTTCTTATAAAATTCGGGGAAATCTATATCTCCATCCTCATTTGCCTATTTGGTTTGAAAAATTTCCATTGATGAAGTAGTACATAGTAATATTCTAAAAAAAAAAGGAACAATCAATCATTGATTACATTACTAAATTAATAATTTCTCACCATAAGCGACATTGCTATAGGAAATGATTGCGATCCACTTGTATGATTATAGGGGACCATACCCCTATTTGCTTTACCAGCTTTAGAGCGTTTCTAACAAGACAAAAAAAAAAAAAAAAAAAAAAAGTTGGACATATTTCAAAAAAAAAAAATAATTAGTAAAGATTTTTTACATATTAACACATAAATTAATTTCAAGAATGGGGTTTCTAATTAATTTGTTACCAAGTGCGATTCGTCTTTCCAAGAAACATCAATCAAATATTTCCAGTCCTCGAAGCTCACTCCACTAGGCGGATGACTATAGGGGTCATCAACACCCTTTTCCTCAAGTTCGAGGAACTCTTGCTTTTGATTGTACCTCCAGTCCTTGTATAGCAAATATGCCTTTCTATCGAGGATTTCTTGAGCTTGCTCATCATTAGCAAAATCATCGCCGATAACAAACTTATCCTACAAACATAAAAACAAAATTAGTACATCAATTAATTTGAGCAATTACAAATAACTTAATAAATACATTATGGCAAGATGAATCTCATACTAGCACACCTTGGACGACCGCATCTTTGGTACTTTCATCGATTTTTCTCCATGATTTCACGCTGTGACGAGGGCACACCCGTCTAATTTGCAATCCTAACTCATTCGTCGCTGGGGTGGCATTCCCTCCTGTTATTGCGTTCAACACCCGATTGACATACACATGTAATTTCTCTCCTTTTTTCCGTTCTACTTTTTTCTGCACTCCTTTGCCCAATGTAGGTCCTCATACGCAAGTTGACCTTTTTCTCCCTGGTACAAAAGGTTAAGCAAGTCACAAATTACAACTCTTGCTAATCAAATACGTGAGAGGATTGGTTGCTGCTTCATTACTAAAAAAAAGGAAACACCTAATAAGGAAACACCTAATACTATTAATTATTTAGTTACAGCCATTGGTTGAAGTCCCATTCAATTGGTAACAGTTACACCATTCATGGCTTTGTATCAAATTTCAACCAAAATCAGACGGTGCATTTGACTGATGCTCTGCTACAACTGCGAAGTCTTCATCTGTTCTGTTCATCTGTTCTGCTCAGATGGCTGTCTGCCCTCTATGAGCTTATAAAATACATTCTATTCTGTTGATCTGTTCTGCTATTCATCTTCTATTCTGCTGTTCTGCAACACTGCTATTCATTTGATGCTCTACTGCTACACTGTTCTTCATCTGTGTATCTGTTGATCTGTTTTGTCCAGCCTTCAGGATTATTTCCCAACCACCCCCAAATTGTTTAGTACATATGGTTGCAGCTCTCATTGATGTTAATATTAATACACATGGGTGGAAGGTGGAGTTAATTGGATGAGCATGCACAACTGATCATGTCCTTACTAATCAATATCTCCAACAAAATGAATTGAAGGGTTGGGCACTACAAAGTAACCCCTATTTTGGATTGACAATTTTTTCTTTATTGCCTTAGATAGCTGACTTACGCACGCCAAAAAAAAGGCAAATTTTTTTTCTTTATAAACAACTAAGTTTGTGTGCTCTTACCCACGCCACCAAGCTGCGTCTCCTCCACCACTATTTGTGTATCATCTAGTGGTTGCATCTCATCTGAGCACGTCAACGAGGTGCCAATCCCGGGTGGACATGCTTCAGAGGCTGATGTTTCTCCATGACTTGTTGCTCTCTTCCGCTATCCCATCTTGATTCCAGGAACCATGGTACCTACATAAAAAAATTACAAACATACATGAGTACTCAACGCCACATACATCACTTACATTTACATAAACCTCCCATTCGTCGTTTACATACATTTACATAAACCTCACATACAATTAATGGTGTTTCATATTCTTTTTCCTTTTCATGGTAACAAGCTTAATTCATTCCAACTTACTCATGTTAGGGAATGAGGTCACCACTTCAAAGTGGAACTATCCCATTGAAGTAAATTACTTAAAATTACGAAAAATGATATAGCAATCTACTTTTTAGACCTATTTCTAGAGTCAATGATATGTAAATAATATGATTAATTGATGATTAAGAAAGATATCAGAAAGAGTCATTTTGCACACTGTCCATTACACCTGTGCATCACGTAGGATGTGATGAGCAATAGCTTTTTGGATGTTTTCTGTCAAGAGGCTAAATACATGTGTGCATATGATATTGATAGTGATGAGCAATAGCCTGAATTTTTGTTTGCCAAACAATGCCATAGTAGGAGCATTAGGATAAATACATGTGTGCATATGATATTGAATTTATTATCTTGTTATTTTTTTTAAAGGAGTTTTTAAGATATACTAAAAGAAAAGATTAACTTGTTGATAAAAATCACCACAGATCATTCATATGTCTATATTGCATCAAACCACATGTTTGGTTGGTGAGGAACCAACAGAGACACAGCAACACTACAACAAATGATTCACAAAACAGCAGCTAACAAGAGCACCACACACAGATATGAAGCAGCTAACAACAGCAGCAGATTAGTTATCACAAGCACCAGACACAGATACTAAAGGCAGCAATGCACCAGATTAGCAAAGTACCATACTGCTGACTTGTTAGGAAAAATGCACCCGATTAACATAACAATAGTATGCACCAAATTAGCGAAGACGCTAATACGTAATGCAGATCGGCAAGATGCATAACATAGGTAAATGATCTGTCAATTGTTTGTGTGACATCTTGATCTGATATTTCTTTTTTCTTTTCTATATATATAAATTTTGATTTTATTTTTTAAATAAGAAATAATACATTTGATAATAATGATAAATATATATTGTAACAATATGGATCCCTCATGCAGGGTAGAGGTTTAAGTTATGCATATCACTAATTGTTTGGGAATATAAGCTAATGAGGTGGAAATTAAAAATAAAAGGTATGTCGAAGCAACTCGGTTATCAATGGATCATTATCTTTCAAGGAAAATTAGACTTAAAACCGGACTAATGATTTACTGACATAGGGAACAAAAAGAGAATTGGGAGGAGAGAAATGGGAACCAATCCCAAATCCCAAGCTAATGCAGTGTCTCATTACTATTAAAGTATCCCAAATCCTTTATGTGTTGAAGCCAATAAAATATGTAGGCATTGAAGTTTGGCAAGTAAGACTCTTGACTCTTTATTATTAAAGTATTGTTATTTCTTCTAATTGGGTCTACGATCCAATATGATTTCAATAGTCATATCAGCATTTTGCTTTTATGTAATCTGATATGATTTAGAACTCTGATCATGAGTTATAAAATGTTTTTTTATGTGTTTTCTAACCAGGTATGTTAACAACACTGTTATATGTTTAAAGAAAAAATTTCCATTTAAAATGCTTCTAAAAAATAAAAGATGTTTTGGAGACAATATTCTACGACGTTGATAAGAAGATGGATTTTAGATTGAAAGTTTGTGTGTCCTAACTCCATTAATTAATTCTGTTCCATTATACTTTTGTCCCTTTTGTCTATCTTCATGGGAAGGAAGTAGTTGTTGAGTGCAAATTTGATGGTGACCGCATTCAAATCCATAAAAATGGGAAAGATATACACTTCTTCTAAAGGTAGTTGCTGGCCTAGTAGTTTCAAATAATTTTCTGCTCTTTGATATTTTTTGGTTGTTTTTGTCACTTTCATTAATTCTTTTTGTTATCTTTACATTGGAATATTTATATTATATTTCATTGATTGTCTTTGACTTCTTAAATGCTCTATTGTATCTGCATCATCTGAACTGATGTCACCATTGTTAACCCAATAGATTTTAGTTTAATGTAATTCACAATTTTATGTCATTTATGCAGGAACTTTCTTGACCATCGTGAATATTCGCATTCCATGTTGGATGTTATCATGCAAAATATTCTTGTTGACAGGTAATATTTTAACACCAACTTCACACTCAAGGACTTCACACTCAGCAACCATATGATATCTAGTTACCTTTTGTTTCTTAGGATTCTATTAGTCTGGATCATGCAGTGAATACCAATCATATATTTTAACACCAATTTTCTGATTTTTGTTTCTTATGAATACCAATCATACCACTCTAGAAGCAACATTTAAAATTGATATCAGTACTTCACAAGGTTACTTCACTTGGTTCTCTATTGATAATTAAACAATCTCCAACCACATCCTGACCCTTGAGGTTTTTAAAGAGGTAGAGTATCAACATATAGTATTATTGCAGAAGTGCAAATCAATCTTTGCAGGCAAAACAAATAACAAATAACAAATAACAAATCTTCTACAGCTGATTTGTTCAGTCTCCTATAGTTGAAAACAAATAACAAAGTTTGACACTTCATTTTTGTTTCCAATTTTTTGTTTAATTGGTCATGATGGATGGAAAGGGAGCAGAAATAATTAGTAACATTTAAGTATAATTTAAACAACACTACTGAAATTACAAGAATTTAACTTCTAAAAAACATGAAATTCCGCCCTAGAACTCATATCCCAAGTCCATAATAATAGGACCTATGTTCAGACCACCTAAACTGGAGAGAATCCTAAAAACCCCAAATAACACCAAATTATCTAATTCACCTATGGCTATAACAACCCCCAATCTAAAATCAACAGCTATGGCACTAACTTCACACAATCAGTTAAAGGAAAAGGCTTTTAGCTACATATTAGATGAAGATGCAGATGAAGATGCACATTCCAACATCATCATTATGAAAATTGTAGATGTAGATGTAGATGTAGATGAAGATGCATAAGGAAATGTTTTTTTATTAAGCAAATTAAGCAACCAGAAATTACACAGGCCCAAATGAAGAGACCAGGCAGATTAACAATGAACACACCTAGAAAAAGTAAGAACAGCAGCATGACTACCAACAGAGCAGATTAGTAAATATGCCACAGCTTATGGGAAAATCTGCCCAACGGGACAGCAGACCGAATGAAAAATCTGGCATAACAAAGTGACTTAAAACTCCTGGTCCATATTTGTATCAAAATCACTAGTAATCTCATCGTCTTCTTCATCATCACCGGCGATTGTTACTTCATCATCGTCATCACAGATGAAAGCATCATCCATAACACGCTCGGATTGTACATGCTTTTTGGATTAAGAAACTTCCATTGAAATAATTTCAGGTTCAATGTCATCCCGATGCAAAACAACTTCATCATCAATAGGCTCAGTTGGTACAACAGTAGTGGTTTCATCTTCTTGCAACACTTCATCAAATTCTGGCACATCCCAAATTCGTCGATGTTGAAACTTTTCTACGACTCGCCAATTCAGACCTAACTTCGTATCATGAACATAGAAAACTTGTTGAACTTAGCTTGGGAACACAAACGAGTCATCTTTATACCATCGACTTCTTACATCAATAGTTGTCACATGTGGTTCGACATGCAAAGTTCGGCTACTGCTGGTGTTATACCATTCACATTGGAACAAAATAACCCGATGTCCAAACAAATATGTCAGTTCTCACACTTTACAAAGGTAGCCGTAGAACTTTATCAATTGGCCTTGGTGGTCGCCTTCCACTACCAACCCATTATTTTGACATTTACGACGGTTATCACGGTCGATAGTATGGAATCGGACACCATTAGAAATGCACCCCTCATATGTGTTCACCAAGGCATTAGGTCCATTGGCTAATGACCACATCTCATCGGTTGCTTCGGGTGACTTTTGATTTTGTAATTGGTTCATCTAGACAAGAAAGTATGTCATGTTAATTCAAACTTGGAATAATGTAAGGTTCTATGCAAACTATGCACTAACGAGTTTATGCTTACGCGATCTTTGAACCATTTAGGAAATTCTTTGCATTGTCGCGTTGCAATGTTGCATGAACTTCCATATTTTTGGTGCAACACGAGCTTGTGTTCCCTAGTTCATACAACATAACTCATAAGTAATTTGAATAATGGAGACTTTAAAAACTAAAAACCATGTAGAAAATGTATGTTGCATATATGACGAGGAATCATACTCTAGATATTCGTCTACTTCCAAACTATTGTGTAGGATAAACCAATGAGCCAATTCGCGGCCAGCTACGGACACATCAATTGTCCTTGGGAGTTGACCAAAAGGACGAACATTTTGAGTGAAAATCGCCAACCCTGGCCCATTGTCACCCCCATTGTAGTTCCTTTCTTCCCGGTTAAACACCGTTTCAATTCCATCCAAATACATTGAACAAAACGTCGTACACTCTTTCGATATGTAGCCCTCCGCAACTGAACCTTCTGGCTTAGCTTTGTTGCCCACAAATCCTTTAAGAAGTCCGAGCATCCTACATGTAAACATCATCTTGATCATTCGTATGGTCATATTGAAGTATATTTTAAATGGAAAAAAACACCCCCATCGTACTTATACCTCTCAATAGGATACATCCATCGATATTGCACAGGCCCTCCAAGCAAAGCCTCATAAGGCAAATGAATTGCCAAGTGGACCATGACATCAAAAAAGTAGAAGGAAAAATCAGCTCAAGCTTACAAAGTATAAGTACGATTTGTTCTTGCAATTTCTCCAAATCAGTCACCTTCAATGTCTTTGCACACAACTATTTGAGAAAAGTTCCCAACTCAAACAATGTGGTCCCAATCTCAGTAGGAAGGTATCCTCGCATCCTAATGGGAAGAAGTCGTTGTAGAAGGACATGATAGTCATGACTCTTGAGGCCAACTAACTTACCACCATTCGCGGTGACACAATTGGATATATTTGCCGCATAGCCATCAGGATACTTAATCGATTTCAGGAAATCAGCAAACCCTTGTCTCTCCGCCGGGGACAATGTGTACAATGCCGGAGGCTTCTCAAAAGAGGCATTCGCATGCCTTATCAAGTGTAACTCCTTTCGTATTCGCATGTCCTCCAGATCCAAACGTGCTTTGTATGTGTCCTTGTTCTTGCCATCTACGCTCAATAGTGCCCCAAGCAGATTGTCACATATATTCTTCTCTATGTACATGACATCAAGGTTATGTCAAAGCTTAAGTGTTTTCCAATATGGTAGGTCGAACAAAATGCTTCTTTTTGTCTAGTTTGGAGTTGGATTTTCAGTCCTTTGTCTTTTTTGGTTGGTTGGATGCTTTCCATACAGCCTGTACGTGCCCAAACTAATTTGTTCAAGTATTTGTTCTCCCGATAACTCTACAGGTTTGGACCGATTATCAATTTCACCGTTGAATAGCTTACTTCTTCGCCAATTATGGTTCTCAGGTAAGTACCGCAGAGCACCCATATACCCTATCTTACTTCGCAAGCTCTGAGATGAAGCATCCATGTTACAGTTAGGACAGGCCAAGTAACCTTTTGTACTCTAACCGGACAAGGAACCATATGCAGGGAAGTCATTGATGGTCCACATGACTACTGCATGCATTGTGAATATTTGGTCATTTGAGGCATCATATGTTTGCACACCATGCTCCCACAAATTAGTTAACTCTTCTACTAATGGTTGCAAGTAAACATCGATATCTCTTCCAGGTGCGGATCGTCCAGGAATAAGCAATGACATCATCACAAATGGATCTTTCATATACTTCCATGGGGGTAGATTGTAAGGCATTAAGATTACGGGCCACATGCTGTACGATGTACTCATATTTCCGAATGGATTGAAACCATCCGTGGCAAGCCCTAGCCTTACATTCCGAGGATCCGCAGAAAACATAGGATGCAGCCTATCAAAGTCCTTCCATGCCTCACCATCAGCTGGATGTCGTAAGACTCCATCATCCACACGCTTATCTTTGTGCCATCTCATATGTGCGGCTGTTTTTCTTGACATGTACAATCTCTTCAACCTCGGTGTTAAAGGAAAGTACCTCAGTATTTTGTGTGGAATTTTTTTACCCGTCTTGTCGTTCAACTTGTATCTAGACTCCATACATGTAGGGCAATTCTCCAATGCGGCGTTGTCATTCCAAAATAGAGTACAATCATTCTTGTATGCATGAATGGCCTCATATCCCAAACCCAATTCACGTAAGAACTTTTTTGCTTCATAAAGGGTCCATGGAACAGTTTCATCACACTTTGGTAGAATGTCTTTGAAAACTTGCATAACCATATCGAAAGATTTGTTGCTCCATTTGTTGTACACCTTCACATGTGTAGACACCCCATTTTTGACCGACCTTAAGACTCAGACGTCACTGATTGAGCGCTCGGTGATGTTCCATATTGTGCTCGTTCAGAAGTCTCAGAGTCGCGGCCGTGCGCCCTGCCTCCGGACTTCCGAACTCTCTTCTGTGCCTTGCCTCGGTTTGCGAACCAGACTCAGTTTTCTCTGTTTTCTTTCCTGAGGGAAGGGAGAGGTCCCGTAGACCATCTCTCAGTGGCCGTGGGCTACATTTCGTGGTCGTAGGCTATTTTGCCCATTTCGGAGCCCGGTTCCCGGTTTTCGGAGCCGTCAGGCCGTGTGCCTCAGTTCGGGACCACCTAACCATCTCCGATTCCTCCGGTTTTTGGCATGCATCTCATTTAGTCCCTTTCGAGGGACACTGGAGTCTTAGATACCCAGTTCGTGGCCAAACACCACTTTCAGTGCTTAACGGCCGATTTTCGGGACCCCGAACCGCGCGTTTTGGCCCCCGAGCATTCGTTTTGCATCGATTTTTGTTCATTTTTGACAGGTACCTCTGTTTTATCATAAGGAAGGTCACTAGAGGGTGGGAGGCCAGCAATTGTCTCAGCAACCAGTTATGCTCCTCCGGCGCCCCCGGGGCCCTTTTTCTCACTTCCGGGCTAATGTTGAACACCCTAGGGCCATTTTCTTCAAGCCAAAACCACATATTTGTGTTGTACACACATTGGAGGACCCTAAAAACACATGGCCGGCCAGTAATTCTCATTGACCCTTTTGAACCCCTTCTAAAAGTGGCATGTTGTCTCTCTTGTTTCAGAGTTGCCAAATTCCAACCACAGGGTCTTGTTGTACACACATGGGAGGACACCAATCATTGGTGGCCGGCCAGAAATTCTCAAATGACCATTTTGCCCCTAGCTGGCCGGCCATGGGGGGTGGCCGGCCGGCCACCTGCAGCAAAGGTGCCTAGCCGGCCTGCTTCCTTGGGATGTGTGCATTCCAGCTGTGCTTTGATTTTCCCCCAAAAATATCTGATCCGGGGGACCCCTTTGGAGGAAATAAGAGCTCATTTCCCTCCATTTGGAAAAAGGATTCCTCTCTCCCTCTCTTGGCTACATTGGTGTCCTCCCAACTCAAGAGAAGAGATTAGAAGCATTGATTGGAGCATATACATACATACAACTTCATTTCCTTCAAGTTTTGGTGCCATTTCTTCATCATCTTCAAGCTCTACCATCACAACTCCATTCCAGCAGCTAGGAGAGCTTTCCAGCAGCTAAGAGGCTCCCATTCTTCAAGCAAAAGGCAGCCAAGACTTGTCTACAAGGGTAAGTCTCACTTTCCCTCTTTTGTAGCCCATTTTTGCCTCATTTCTTAAGCCTATTTGATTATTTTTTTGAGCTCCGACCTTAACTGAAACTAGGTCTATTTTGATCTATTCTTCATGTTTGTTCAAGGGCTCAACCCTGTTTGAGATCCCTAACTTGCACTTGCTTCAATATCATCTTGTTTGTCAATATTTTGCATGCTTTTTCTAGCCTATGAGTGATCTGTTTTCGAGCATAATTTAAACTATGATTGGGCCTATTTTGATCCCCTCTTCAACATTGAAGAAGGGCTCAACCCTTTTTGGCCTCTCTATCATGCACTTGCTTCATAATCTCTCATATTTACCGTAAATTTGCATGATTTGTTTGGCCTACATGTAGTCTGTTTTGGAGCATGTCATGAACTGTGAGTAAGATTATTTTGAGTCTCTCTACAACATTGTAGAAGGGATCAACCTTGTTGGGGGTCTCTATGTTATACTTGTCATTATACTCCTCTTTGGCCCCCATTTTTGCATGCTTTTTTAAGCTTATCTAGCTTCTGTTTTCGGCCATCATCAGAACTGGAAAGAGTCATATTTTGATCTTCTTGACATATTTCATTAAGGGTCCTTTCTGATTTGACGAATGTTTGGGGTACCTCATGTTATGGCCTTATGTATCCTAATTCTTGCATGACATTTTTAGCATGTTTTCATACTGATTTTGGGGATGTCATCTACTGTAAATGTTCATATTTTTACTCCCTCATCAGTGTTTTAGAAGGGTATTTTTCCATTTGGGCATCGCATGTATCACTTGCTTCAATACCCCTCTTGCGGAGCCATTTTTGCATACTTGCCTAATCCTATGTGTGCTTGCTGTTTAGCTCTTTTTATGACTGAAAAATGATTTTCTTGGGGCTGCCTTGCTACTGTATTTTCATTCCATGTCTATATTGTGCATGTTTGGTATAGCTATAGGCCATTTCGGGTGCTTAATATCGCATTTCGGGACCATTCCGTGCATTTGGTGCCATTTCCCCACCTTTCGGGACTGTTTTGCATCATTTCTGAGTGCTGAAATTCCATTTGCATGTTTGCATATCATTTTCCATGTCATTGCATTGCGTATGCCATTGCCTCGGTTTGCATGCTCGTGTGCACGCATTTCGAGGCACCTCATTTTCATCTCTCGGCCTCTTACATGAGTGTGGCTGAGGTCCTCTCATGTTAGTGTAAGCCCATATTGTATTGCTTATGTCATTTTAGCATCATTGCATTCCGTATGCCATTGCCTCGGTTTGCGTGCCCGTGTGCACGCATTTCGAGGCACTTCACTTTTATTCGACGGCCTCTTATGTGAGTGTGGCTGAGTCTCTCTCATGTTAGTGTAAGTCCAATTGCATTGCGTATGCCATTTCATGCCTTAGGATCATCGCCTCGGTTTGCGTGCCTGCGTGCACGCATTTCGAGGCATCTCATTTTCATAGCATTGTGTATGTTAGGATTGTATCTTAGTTGCATTTCATGCATGTCATGCATATTGCATCACGTTCGGGATAGGAGTTAGCCCGGGCACGGGA
This sequence comes from Camellia lanceoleosa, assembly GCA_025200525.1. NCBI lineage: Eukaryota > Viridiplantae > Streptophyta > Magnoliopsida > Ericales > Theaceae > Camellia > Camellia lanceoleosa. The sequence goes on along the minus strand of CM045760.1, from coordinate 73,735,704 downwards.
AACGAGGCGCGTTTCGTACTCCGAGTGACGGAACGGGTCTCAATTCCCAAGTCACCGACACTCCGGATTATCCATGATGGAGTTAGGTTCTGTTATAGCATTCATCTGCATTCACCCTATATTGAGTTGTGCAATCCGATTCCTCGGCCATCATGCATCGATACGCGTGATTGGTGGCACGAGGATCGAGGCATGCATATATTTGTGAAATACATTGCTATGCCCCTTTCCTGCTCTCTATTACAGTAAAATGAAAAATCAGCAACTTTTCGAAGCCTAGCACGCATTTCGAGAAAAGGTGCAAACATAGGCTAATTGGGGCATCCCAGTGGATTTCCGCGCAAGGCAGCCCAGCGTACATCATTCATCAGAGTCAAGGTAGTCCCTAGCTTGCATGCCAGTTTACAGCTTTCTTAGTTAATTTGTTATTATTAGGAATCTGTATATTTATTCGGACTGTATATTTTCGGACTGTATTATTCTTTTATTTCGGACTGTATTATTTATTCAGACCCTCTGTGCGGCGAGGGCATAATTGTAATAAGTGTGGGTGAGTGTGATGTATGTCTTCCAATCGCACTTCTTTCTTCCCTTTTATTTACCCGCTTACGATGGTTAGATATAGGGCATATTTCAATTAGCATACAGTATGACAGCATGTTTGCATCATTCATCTGTTTTGCACGCACCGGGCTCGGCACATCATGCAAATTGCATTTGTATTTCAATTCCAAATTGAATACGTGTTAGTTGTAGCATTTCACATGCCATGTTTAGAATAGCCGAGCCTGCTATAATTTGCATCTTTGCATGTGTTGCATTAGGCATTTCAGTATGCTCAGGTCCATGCATGGATTTCTAACAAGCTTCTGTTTTGGCTTGGAGTACTCGGTGAGTTTTGTGCTTTAGCATCCTTGCATGCGTGTGAGTGACTGCCATGAAAAGCATGCTTACCATGAGGCTAAATGCTTATGTGATATAACTGCCTTGAATGTCTGTGGGTGGAGGTTGAGTTACTTGAAGTGGAACAAATCATTGACTGTTTGTTTTAAGCCCACTAGATAGTGGCAAAATCTTTTTTTCTAAGCCCACCTGAGGGTGGCAAATCCGCGTCTTAGCCTACCTACGGGTAGCACCATCAAACCATTTTCAAACAAACAAACATGAAATGTTTTGTTCCAATTCAGGCGATTCAGTCTATACTTGTATGCTGTGTGCATCACATAGTAACCTAGGCTAATAACCGGAATAAGAACTCACAATGTTTTCAAAATAAGATATCATGGTTAGTAGAGGCCGGTCTTTGACCGGGCGAGCGGGGGTGCTCACGAAGTGACCTTCCCCAATCGTACCCAAGTTCCCGAGCCGAGGCAACTTTGGTGATGACGGACGCGTGGCCTTTGACACCGAGTCAGGGTTTCCTAAATTTTCCATTTTAAAATATTTAGGTGGCGACTCTGTATCTGGCGAAGCAGTCCATGTTTGGCACTTCTTTCAAAAAATCTGTTTTCAAAACGATTTGCCGGATTTGGACTCTTTGGTTCAAGATTAAGAACCGTGACATTTGAGTCCTTGAACTGTAGTAGACCCAATATCGAACCAGAACGAGGGGGATTCGCACTCCCTTCCCCCGGGATGCGTTCGGGGACGTCTACAACATAGAGCATCTTAATTACGAAGGACAAGACGGAGAACTTTTTACACCCTAGATATACTTTGCGTTGAGCATCATCGAACAACTTCATGAACTTCAACGAATTGTGCCTCTCCGAACTACTACATTCTTCGTCGATATGATCATCCATGAGACCACTCATATAAATCTCTTCTAACATGGTAGGAAGTTCACCCACATTTTCCTGATTGGCTATCATTCCAGATGCGTTGCTTTCAGTAGCATCGTTTCGCATAGTAGGATGATCACAAAATACGGCAACATGTTCGCCATGGTGCACCCAAGTTCGATAAGAACATGTGATTCCTCTTCGAATCAAGTGCAATCGTATAACGTGTGGAGTAAATTTTGAGCCGTTCAAGCAATCAACACAAGGACAACGGATTTCATCCTGCAGGCCTAAATTCTTCGTAGCGAACTCAATAAATGACCGAACAGCTTGAAGATACTCTTTACTTTTTAGTCTATCCTTTATCATCATCCAACTCTTGTCCATTATTGGAACAGTACACATCAATCAAAGATGAACCTGGGAATGGACAGCAACTTGGAAAAATACGATGTACTGGAAGAGAGCTTAAGTAAGTTTAGGGGTTCGATTAGCATTGCAATAATGAAGTGAACGAAATAGTAATAACAGCTCGGGATGTTTCGCCTACTTGTCAACTGCATGTAGTTGGCTAATTTCACTAGTAACTTGGCATGCATTCATAAGCAAATGTGACATACATGAACACTTCTTTGTGAAGTCATCTTAGAGGGAGACAAATAATTGTAACTTTATGTAAAGAGAAACTAAATGTCAACTATAATTATATGGAGGGAGTTAAGCAATATAGGAAGTAGATTTTTGAGAAGTCTAGTTTGAAGTGTCCAAGTCACACATGACATGAAAACGAGTAACATCACAAAATAATGTGTAGGGACATGCCTCCTGCCATATACAAATCCATCAGGTTAAAGAGAAAAATATAGCAGAACAGTTTTTGTTGGATGGATTAACTTTTCAGCAGAAAAAATATGCAAGCTCATCAGAAATGATGGATGTAACTTCTTAATATTTTTAAAGATTGAATCACAAAATAATTGCACAAAAAAATAGCAAAAAATTATTTTATGCCACGATAGAGAGAAGTTTCCGATATCAAGATGTTTAAATGGACACACTCCCATGATGACTCTTTGGTGGGCAACAGCCTCTGAGTTCAGAATGGAAGTTATCAGGAGGGGCTACTAAAATCTAAGCAACTAGACTCCTAGTGCTTTTAATGGTTGCCACTACTTTGAATGTAAACCGTAGTTATATCCTGGTATTTTAGTTTTTTTGTTGTTTTAATGCCAATTTTCCCATATACTACTACTAAATCCATAGTGGATGAGATGGGGTATTGAATGAGCAGCAAGTTATAGTAGGATGGCAGTGACTACCCCATCGAAGTGATGCTACTGTATGTGAAAATTGTGGATGTTTAAAAATGATTGGGGCTCTCAAACATTTTTTTATAATGTAGTTGAACTTGGGGTTCTAAAATTTGAGTGTTGGATTACATTCAAAACATATGTTGTAAATGCTGGGAACAACATAAATAGGATGTTAATCATCAGATCAAAAATAAGAAAAAAATTACAAGCAAATTAGATGGAAATTTTTAGCAAAGAAAAGGTACCTTATATCTCAAAAAAGCACAGCAAAAGGGAACTGTAATGTCACTTTAAGCTCCTTAGCTTACTTAGATTGCAGAGGCTTTGTCCTTGTGGTCTCAGGTCCTCTCACTAACACACAAAACAAGGTAAATAGAGAATACCCTTGCAGCTCCTATTGCAATTCTCTTCCTGGTGTTCCAGTGTAGTGCTGGTTTTTCTGTAATAATGAACTCGACACATTGGATTTTGGTACGTGTTATTGGATTAAGCATAATTGTTGATAAGAAAGTTGTGTCCCATTATTCCTTTCTTTTGTTATCATGAACCATAAAACTTTTCATGGGAAAGGGATGTATCAACATTTGCTTGTAATATGAAGAGAATCGACACAATTTGTAATTGATGGCCAACATACATTCATTTGATGCATACAATTGGCAAGTTTGAGTTATTTACCAAACCCATGCCATTTTTAAACAAATTTCGCAAATACGAGTTGTTTTGAACATGATTCTCAAACCCACATTGTTTTTAAAACACAAACTTCAAATTCCGAAGCTGGATTTGGGAAATAAGTTCAAAACAATTCGCATTTGGGAAATCTGTTTCAGAACAACATCGATTTGGTAAAAACCTCAGAAACGTGTCTTAGTGCACAACTGGATGCCGAAGGGAGTTGACAAACCCATTTGTTTGTAGGCCACGTAGTATATGGTGGTCCATAGCAAGTTCAAAAATAAGGTAAAACATTATTCGTAAAACAGAAAACAGAGGTAAAACATTATTTAGATTTGTCACCTATGCATGCATATATATAGGGTTAGTTTGGAATATCCTAAAATAGAGGCACATTTGGTCACAATCGAGAATCAAAAAAAGGGGCAATCTGAATTTTTTACCAAACCCATTGACGAAATCATAAAAGCCCTAAAAATTGTTTGCGAAATCAACAGAAAATGAAAAAAAAATGATTAAAAACCCTACAGAAATCGTTAGAGTCACGGGGATGGGAGACAAGCGACAACGATATACAAATAGACAAACCCAGATGGACAGAGAGGGAGAGAGATCAGAGAAAAATATCTGTAATCAGTGGTGGGGCTGATTTGCAGTGCTTGTGGTGGCCAGCGCCGCTGGCCAGGTGGTAATCGGCGGTCAGGTTTGGTATGGACTGCTGGTGTGTGAGGTCTGTATATGTTGGTGTGAGACGAAACAGTTCCAAAATGGGTTTTTGAAATAAATACTGGGCGCGAATATGTAATAAGTTTCCCTCTAAAAAAAAAAGTCGAAGATTTAGCGACCAAATCAATGTTTGTCGCCAAAATTCCTTAACAGCGACTAAGTATTAGTCGCCAAAAGCATCCTAATTTGGCTACTAATCAAATTTTTCGTCAGCAATGGTTACCATACAACGATTAACTGAGTTTTAGTCGCCAAAATTTCATAAAAAGAAGCCAAAAAATTGGCGACAAATATCTTTTGTCGGCAAATGATAGCAAACAACGACTACAATGAACTTTGGTCGCCAATAATAATATATGGCGACTAAATTAATTTAGTAGCTAAAAATTTTCCACAAATGCCAACTAAATTCTGTTTTTGGTCGCCCAATATGGTACTTTTGGCGACTAAAATTTTTTTGGTAGCCAATTTTAGTCACCAAAAGTGCTTATTGTTGTAGTGTATCTCTAGGATATAGAATAAATGCAACATTTATTATCACATAAGAATAGTCTTTGTAAATGAATCCACCAGTGTGTTTTCTCAAATTTTGGGAAAATTTTATTAAATATAATGGTAGGTACTAAGGCTATCAAGCAAACAAGAAAAATTTTTAAAATGAGATTTGAACTTTTCTCATGTTAAAATGTCAGTATAAGAAAAGTTGAAGGGCTCATAGAGCCTACCACATGTATTATTTTGATAATTTAAACTATTTATTTAGGTCTGTTTCTTATTTTATATAATTCATGAAAAATTTAGACCAATCCGATAATTGTATTTTTTTTTATTTTATAACATTTATCTCTAAAAAATGAATGGTCTATTTCAAAAATATTTTGTCTTCTGTTTTTTTGGAGACAAATACAATTAAATGATAAAGTTACGATTATTGAATTGAACTAATTATTATTATTATTTTTTTTTTTTTTTAACGATTAATATACATTGAGGGTTATAAAAAATGAACGGTCCAAATCATTGAAATAGAACCCAGGCCTCTAAGCCCCTCAAGTTCTTTCATATTGAGATGTTAATATGCAAGAAGTCTAATCCAAAATAATAATTGCAAATTAATAGGGCAGAAGTGCATTTTTTGTTTCGGTGCCAATAAAATTATTGCAAATTGGCACACTTGTAATTTGCACTCCTACTAATTTGCAATTTTTTTTCCTTATTTTTATTTAATTGATATTTTCTTGGGCAATCGGTTTATAAATCAGGTGCTCTGATGAAAAGTTCAAATTTAAATTTATTTTGGCCAAAGTCCACGCACTAAACTTTTCTTTTCATAAGGACAAATTTAGACAATAGGAAAAGGCTTGGGGCCCTTAATTTGGGGACTTTCATGACTTATAAATATGTGTGATTGGTTTATGTGTGTTTTTGTCTTTTTTATTTTTTTTTCCTATCTCTCTCTCACATAGGATGATCTGAAGATTTATAAGAATGGAGTTTTTATGGAGGTCTTAATCATCGCTCTTAGACAATATGATCAAAATATCTCTCTATATATCATTTACACAATCCAATATAGATCAGTCGTGATTCTCTCTCTCTCTATTCCTCTCCAGACCCTCTCTCTCTCTAAACCATTCGAACAGATTGTCGCGCCACACATCGTCTGTACACCTCGACGTTACGATTCGTTGTAGATCTGAAATCATCTCTCTCTCTCTCTCTCTCTCTCTCTCTCTCTCTCTCTCTCTCTCGATCTCCCTCACCGCCCGACAGATCGTAGTTCTGAGATATGTGGCTTCAAATTGTCGTTGCCGTTAGGAATCAGCCCTTCTCCATGTCATCAGATTCCTCTGCCTTCCTCCGCAACCGGAGCTATCCGATCTACCGAATCTACACTCCACCACTCTCGAATTTGGACTCCTCTACATGGAAACATCAATGAGTTTAAATTGAGGCATTACTGAAAGAGAATTAGAGAGAGAGGAAGAGAGGACAGTGAGAATTAACTAATCTAAAGCAATATTCACTGATCTAATTGCACAAGTGTTAGATTCACCAATTCTTTTATCAAATTCAAATATTGATCCATTTGTATATATAGGTATTGTTGTTATGTATGTTTTTCAACTATTTGATGATTTGTATTTCAACAGATAAAAATTTGATGATGATGATAATGAAACAAATAAGATACATTTATATGATTTTTATCTGTGTAAACCAAAATTTTGCAACTAAAATTTGTACAGATAAAAAGTTGTCTCTAATCTTTCCAAATTAAATAGAAATTTTTTTCAAGAGAGAAACAGATAGAGAAGGAAAGCGAGAGAGAGAGAGATGGAGAGGGAGAGAGAGAGAGAAGATAAGTGGATAGAGGAATAGATAGAGACATAAGGTTTGAAAATGGTGTGAATTTGAACAAATAAAAAAAAGATTTTAAAAATTCAACAAATAGGTTAAAAATTTTTGAACAGATAAATAAAAAATTTGAACAAATATTTAAAAAAGTCAATAGATAAATTAATGGGTAAAATTAGAAATAAAATGCCCTCTCAAAACAATAAAATGACTTCTCACTAAATTATTTTACAAAAATTGGACCTTTCATCAACAAAAAAAATATCTACTGAACCTAATGCCTTATACCCTCTTTAAATTGGATTTATCACCAATTTTCTCTTATAAATCCAATTTTGGATTCTTTTTGTCAAATGCCCACACTCTAAAAATACTTTGCCCATAACCATAAGCTCCTACAAAATGACTAAATTACCCATGTATATATATATATGTTATTGCCTAACCTAAACCCTAAAACATAGGGAGAACCATATGTGGGTGGGAGAAGGCAAAAAAATTACCTATACATGGCGGTTGCAAATGAAAGGATGTGGGGGTACAAGTGCCACTTGTACCCCTCCATGTGTGAGTTATTTGTTTTCCCTTCTCCCACATGCTTGTAGTTTTCCCTAAAACATACAGTTTTCTCTCTCTCTCTCTCTCTCTCTCTCTCTCTCTCTCATCTTTATCTTTGCCACCGACTACCTTAATCGCCGTTGATCTTCTCCATCGCAACTGATCAGGATTCTCTCTCTCTCTCTCTCTCTCTTTCTCTCTCTCTCTATAAAACCCTTTTATTTCAGATCTGATTCATTGTCCTCGGTTATCGTACTATGCCACTATTCGGCAATAGAGTAGCGAACCTCTATCGGATCGACAGATCTCCATTTGAAGAGGTGATTTGGGTTGATTTTAGAAAAGATTTGATTATACATAATATCAACGACCAAGGCCAACACCTCACCTCCGCCGCCATCTTTAACCACAACGGTAACATCTAGGCTTAGAGATCTTCCTTTCCTTAGGTAATCTCTATATATATTTTCATGTTGTGATTGTAATTTTTTTTTTTTCTAATTGCTAGAATGTGGTTCGATCTAGATGTTTCATGAATAAATCCATGTGTTATATGTTTTTTCATTAGCATTGTGTTTGTATTGCTTGCTTGATGAATTTCAAAGATTGATCTGTATATCCTAGAGTTGACAGACCACATTTCAAGTTTTATTCTAGATCAAGTGCTTCATCGCATGCAACGCAAATTCAAGGTATCCCTTTTTTTGTTGCCTCAACCACGTGTAAAAGTTGAAGATCTATCTCTCAAGGGTTTGTCTCTGTCAACCTTCCCACCCGATCCAAATTTCAAATCTAATGATCATTCTCGGTATCTCTTCTTTCAATCTTGGAACAGATAGGGAATTGATTGTTGGATACATTTCAATCTGTGATTTTGGCAATAGATCTTTGATTTTTGTTGTCATTGTTGGTGGTGGTAGTGGTGGTGGTGGTGATGATAAAGAAACAAATTGCAACAAATTTAAAAAAAAAAAAAAAAAAAAAAAAAAAAGAGATAAATTTTGACGGATCTATTTTGAAGATATTTATTCAAAATTTGAACAGATAGGGGCTTGGTATTGCATCAGATAGGGGTTGGTTTGGCTATGTATTTCAATAGATATAATTTGGTTGGGCTTGATATTTCAATAGATAGAAAGGAAAAAAAAAAAGAACAATTAATAAAATTAAAATAGATATTTGAACAGATAGAGGGAAAAATTGAATAGATAGTCAAAAATGTAAATAGATAGTCAAAAATTTGAACATATAGGAAATAATTTGAACAAATAAATATAAATTTGAATAGATAGAAAATAATTTGAGCAGATAGTCAACAAAAGTCAACAAATAAATTAAAGGGTAAAATTAGAAACAAGATGTCATTCAAAATAAACAAAATGACTTTTTATCAAATTATTTCGCAATGAATAGACATCTCACCATCAAAAACTATCTACTAGATTTAATGTCTTATACTCTCATTAGGTTTGACTTTTCAACAATTTTCTCTATTTTCTTTCAAATGTTTAGTTGTTTCCTTTCCTTTCACTTGTGTTTTATAACTATAAGAGATGGGGAGAGAGTGAGGGAGTGAGGGAGGGAGGGAGGGAGGGGGAGAATGAGAGTAAATAAAAAGAATACAATTGCTTACACAAACCAATGAAGAGATTGTCATTTTCTTTATTTTTCTTCAAAAAAAATGGATAGTTTATTTTTAAAAATATACTTATTGTTCATTTTTTTTCCAGAGACAAACACAAAAAAAATGAAAAGATTATGTTTATCTGATCGATCTAATTTTTTTTCATTAATAATATACATCGAGGACACTATAAAATAAGGATGAAATATCATTTTGCCTCCCAAACTTTCACACAGCTTTCAATTTGACTCTCAAACTTCAATTAATATCAATTTTATACCCAAACTTTTGAAATTTTAATCAATTTGGCCCTGCCATCACATTCCATTCACAATTGGACGAAATGTGCTAACGTGGCACCAAAGTTCATTTCAAATTTCATTTTACCCCCCCAAACTATACCTTAAAAATCAATTTGTCCCCCCAAATTAAAAATCAATTTGCCTCCCAAACTATATCTTAAAAATCAATTTGTCCCCCACATCAACACATTCCGTCCAATTGTAGACAAAATGTGACGAGAGGGGCCAAATTGATCAAAATTTTGATAGTTTGAGTGTAAAATTGATATTAATCGAAGTCTGGAGGTCAAATTGAAAAATACGTGAAAGTTTGGGAGGCGAAATGATATTTTCTCTAAAATAAATGATTCAGATTACCGACACAAGAACTCTGGTGGCCCTCTTCAAGTTAAATTCTTATGACTTTGAGAAAAATTCAATCCTATTCAAAAGTACATTATGCACTTTTTTTATTTTTTAGTTTTATATATAGCAAAAGAACCCACCTTTATTAATGAAATCAAAGATGTTACATCAAAAAGAAAAACGATGAGTGCAAAGAGCACTATAGCGAAACAAACCGATCTGAACTAAGTTGGCACTGAGATGCACACCTAATAATTTGCTTGCACAACATCAAAAGTTGGTGAGAAATCAACAAAAACAAAGGGCTTAACAACAAATAACAAGCAAAGCAACAAACTTGTTTTCACTTTATGTTCTGGAAATTACAAATATCCACTTATGAGAATTTTTCCTAAAATTGCCTTACCGAAAAATAAATAAATAGATAAAATGGTTAATTGGTAAAAAAAAATCCATTTTTGTGGGATTATATGTCATTTAGTCCAATATTTAATCTTTTTTATGATAACAACAGAGAGATTCTATTTCCGCACACCTACTTACCTTAGTGTACATCATTTCTTAATGCACACGCTTAATAATTTAATTATTAATTATTGTTCCCATTCTACACACCAAATATTTCAATTATTCCCTTAACTCGTATCTTCCACACACTTTCACATCAATCTAGCTACTCTTATGCAGTCAATGAGCAATTCATCCAAGGCAAAATTGATGGAGCCGATCTATAGTCGAGACTAAACTCTGATCAAGATGAAATTGAAGCTCTAACAAAGAGCAGCCTTGAACTAAAATGAATTCCATCTCTATTATCGTCATTAACCTCTATCATCAAACCCATTTCCGCTTTCCAAACAAGCCCTAGCATTTCTATTTGCATGTTGATTAGTTGAAAGAAATCTCATCTAGGTCTTTGCTATTAACATGTTCAATTTATATTTTTGCTTCATCATGGTAACGATTTAGTAATAAATAAACACACTAGGAATCGGGGAAGAGAACAACAAATGAAGAGTGGTTGTGGAAATGGGGAATGAGAAGGGGAGGGGTCTGATCCACCATAGAAGTTGGGATAAGATTGAGATCAATAACTTTTTCTTAATTAAGGTCTGCAATATATATGTTTTTAGGGTTTAGTTCATAAGAGTCTATTGTAGAATGTTGGATTTAGCCAATTAAAAAAAGGGTTTTTTGTTTTTTGTTTTTTTAAAAAAAAAAAATTAATATGTAATGAAAATCCTCCACACAACCAAGGATTTGTAATTATTTTATAATGCTTTTATTTCAATTAGATGTATAAATATGTGATCTTAATATGTTTGGTTGACTAGAAAACTGATGCTAAGAAGAATGAAAGTTCATAAAAAATCTCCTATATTTTGTTTCATGTTGTTTTTGTCTAAAATGGAAAAATAAGCGTTTGTTAGTTTTATATATATACATATATATTAAGAGATGTGCACTGAGATTTTTTTGTTTTTAAAAGATGTGTATAGAGAATATTTTTATTTAATATTATAAGTGTGTTTTGATATGTATTATGACCATTTTACTTTAGAGTATAATTATCATTAAAATAATAATTTATTAAGTGTGTGCACTGAAATAAGTAGGTGTATGAAAATAGAATTTCCCATAACAACATGTAGTGTTGCCAGGAAAGTCGCCAGAAAATTGCTTGGAAAAATCATCGAAAAATGATTGGTGACGGTAGTTGGTGGCAAGTGATATTGAACATCTATGTAAATAGATAGGTGACACGTATACACATTTGAATAAATAGTTGGACAAATATGTGACACATATATAAATTTGAATAGATAATTGGACATATATGTGATGTGTACAAATAAGTATACTTGAACAAATATGTGATATTTTAACAAATAGACATATAATTAAATTTTGAACAAATAACATGTCATTTTGGACAAATAATGTGCTTTTAGCCTAAAAATTAAGTTTAGGCCAATTGGACCTATTGGCTTAACAATTTGAAAAATAAACCTTTGACCAGAATGCACTCAATAAAACTTTAAAAATATCTCCTAATATCAAAATAAAAGTATCATACTTATTTTCTCAATTTTATAAGGTCCTTTTAACAATATAAATATTAGCATTATCAATAAATGTTTACATAATATTGATGAGTTAATTTGATCGGATGATGTCCCTCAATCAAATCAAAAAACAACGGAATTATGTAATGCAAAGTACACAATACACAAAGATTGGAATAGAAGAACATCATAACATGAGCATTATTTAGTAATTGAAGTGCTCGAACATACCAAATCAAGAGAATTACAAATGCAGCAATGTTGACATGAAGATCATTTCCCGAAACACAACACAACACAACACAACAATAACAACATAGCACTTAATAAAAAACATAGATTAACATAACCGAATAGATCGCTTAAATGGCGAAGGGTTGGCTTCTTGGCTGCTTATTTCATTTGAAGAGATTGTAAGCGTTTCTGGATCGCGAGAATTGAATCTTTCTTTTTCTTATTGACTGCACAATATATATGAGCAATAAACTTGGAATCGTCGTTATAGTATGCCCACCCTTTCTTATTGATCTTCATGTCACAAACTTTACACTTGACAGTTTCAGAATTACGGACGGGGAAATCATAGCAAAGGACAAGTGGGTTTTTGTGCATTGGATAGTTCACGGCAGAGGGCAAGCCGGCACAGGCGACATGGATGTCGAACTTGCATGGAGAGCAGTGGTAGTGAAAGCCCTTGTCAGAATCACAACAAGCGTCACAAATGAACGCTCCACTTGGATAATTGGTGGAAGATCGGAGGATGAGCGTGTCGCGAAGGTGGGATTTGTGTTTGATCTTTTGTGGGATGCTTTCACATGACTTGTGAATGAAGAATTTACAACTTTCACAGCTCCAAGCCTTGTCTAGAATTTCTGCCTCACATATGTTGCAATTGATTTTGTCTCGTTTTTGCACCTCGTATCGATGCAGGTCATGGCGATGGCTGAAGTGAGTTATCTTGTCCTTAACAGGAGGAAGTGATTTGTGGTGAATTGTCTGTTCATAAAATCATAAGATTATAATTATTGAATCAATCAAAATTTTCAATGTATAAATAAATTTTTTTTTTTTTTTGATCAGCAAAGAAAAGAGACTTTATTGATAAAATGAGCAAAAAAAGCAAACAATGTATAAATAATTTACACAATAATGTAGAAAAAATTAGTAAAAATTTAGTAAGAGGGGTGATATTATATGTGGTAGTGGGCCCGTTTGGTAGAGCTTAAAATCAGCTTATTTTAATTTTTAGCTTAAATTAAGTAGTTTTTGAGTGTTTGGTCTAGCTTAAGTGATCAATTTTTAGCTTAAAATAAGTCCAAAAAGTGATTATTTTGTGAGTGGGTGAGGAGATGCTTAAATGACGCAGCTTAAGCGGCTAGTTGGAATTGAGGTACAAAATGACTAAAATGCCCCTCATCAATCTCAAATATTACCAAATGCCCACTATATAAACAACAATGAAAACACTGTTCACTCCTCTCAAAGAGTGATTGGCGATTTCCAACGTGTGGAGGTAATTTCCGGCGTTGTGCGCTTTCTCTCTCTCTCTCTCTCTTGATGAAGATGAAGATCTGGGTTGCTCGATCTACAATCTCACTCGATCTGATGAAAATCTAGGTTGTCACTCAATCTGCAATCTCACTCTCACTCGATTTGCAATCTAACTCTCACTCGATCTACAATCTCACTCGATTTGCTCTCGATCTGCAATCTCACTCTCTCTGCTCTCTCTCTCTGCGCATGGTTGGGTCGATCTCGTCTTTCTCTCTCGATTTGATCTGCAATCTCACTCGATCTCGTCTCTCTCTCTCTCTCTCTCTCTCTCTCTCTCTCTGTTGTTGACCACCGGCTAGGGTCGATCTCGGCTAGGGTTGCAGACCACTGGCAGCGTACGGATGGCTCAGGAAGGAAGAGAAGGAAAAAAAAAATTTAAATTAAACAAAAATAATAATTAAAAACAAAATAATAAAAATAATATTGAGCAAAATAAATTGAAATAAAAATAATAAAAATAAATTAATCAAAATAATAATAAAAATAATTTATTAATATTGAAATAAATTGTGCAATTTATATCCATAAATAAATTACACAATTTAATTGTAACGAAAAAGAAAAATAAATTAAAAAAAATAACAATTGTTATATTATTAATTGTAATAAATTTTTTAAATAAAAACAGAATCAGAAATGTCAAAAAAATTTAATATTGTATATTTTTGTAATGAATTAATTATTAATTGATACTAATTAATAACAATTGTTGATTATTAATATTATTTGATACTAATAAAAATTAATTATTAATATTAATTGATACTAATTAATAATTTTAGTATTAATTCAGACTAATTAAGCCATTAATTAATACTAATTAATAATTTTAGTATTAATTGATATTGATTAAGCAATTAATTGATAGTAATTAATTTATAATGGAAAAAAAATTATTACAATAATACATTTATTACATTTTTATCAAGTGCATCAATTTTTATATTAGTTGATATTAATTAATACTAATTATATTAACTTTTATTAATGAAATAATTTTTTTAAATTAAAATTGAAAAAAAAAACAACAAAATTATCATTTTTATATCATATAAGGGAAAAAAAATCAATTATACACAAAAAGCTATTTCACAGCTTATTTACCAAATATTATTCTCTTACTTAAATCTATAATCTAACAGTTATACCAAACTAGTTACTAGCTCATACTCACAGCTGTAAGCTATAATATGTTAAGTTACAATCTATAATCACTTTTTCACAATTTTACCAAACGGGACTAGTGAACCCTATGATTAAACTATACTAGCTCCACCCCCAAATTGTTTGTTTCGCACAAAAAATTAATAATTAAAAAATATATATTTTTGTATCACAATGAAAATGAAATAACAACTAAATAATACTCAAACATTCCGACACAAGTTATAACATCAAATTAGGCATGTAAACAGATGGGATTTGGATGGAGTCTGACAAAATTCAAATGTGATCCAATTAATGTTGTACTTGGTTGAAAAATTTGAGAAGATATTTAGAAATGAAAATGAAAAAAATATATATATATAAATAAAATATACCTATATTTAACCTAATTTTACACATTTTTTCTTTCTCTTTCAAAATCCTTCCTAAAATCTCAAATCAAACGCAGGGTAAGAAAACCTAAATCCGACCCAATTAAAAGAACCTAAATCAGATCTGAATTGGCTTATGTCATATCCGATTTAGATCACCCGATCTAAACCCGATAACTTCAGGCATCCGACCTGGTTTATATACTACTAAACAACCTTTATACACTGCTAAAATTGAACTACAGTTTTAAACAAGTTGATAGTTTGAAATCCATTTTGCTTTTCTTCAAAAGCAGAGTTTCCATGTTGACGATTCTATACATTATAACAATGATAAACCCAATTAGTAGAGTATAGTTTGAATAATATTAGCAGTTGAAACAAGCAATAGGCGTGTAAATTAAATAAAATAAAATATGTAACATATATTAATTATAATCGAAAGTGATAACAGTATTTCCTATTAATTTTGTGATTGATAGCTGAATACTTGACATAATCACATATATAATAAGTATAGATTACCTCCTCCACTCGACGCTGGAAGACCTTAACGATGGTGGTGGAAGATTTGCCAATCTTGGTTACAACAGCAGCTTTCTCTTCAGATTGGTAAGACGATGTTTGGCCGTTGCTGTTATATTTTATTACACTCTGCTGTTTTTTTTGACACGAATAGTGATCCCCTTTCTGTACTTCAACCCCTAGTTTCTTCAATGCAATCACTCCTTTTCCCTTACCATCGCTCATCTCTCTCTCTCTCTCTCTCTCTCAGTCTGTCTATCACTTTCTCAGTACGTTGATGTTTGGTTTGTTCACCGGCATTTTATACCCAAAAAAAAAAGCAACACAAACTTTTTATTATTATTATTATTATTTTGATTACTTTAGTTGAGAAAGTCATTCTACATATCAAATGCACGCACGCGCATAACTTTGGTTAGATGTTAATCTTTTATCTAGTCTTTTTTTTTTTTAACTTTTTCTTTTAAAGTTTTTTTTTTTTTTTTCTCATTTTAGATTTTTATATTTTAAGTTTTTTTAGTTTACTTTTAAAATTAATTTCTGTTTAAAATTAGATAGAAAATATCATAATAACTATCACATAACATAAAAAATATACTATTATATTAAGATTTAAGTTTATGTCAGATATGTAAATTATATATAATAAAATATTTTTATACTATATGATAGTCAATGTATCATTTTTTATTTAATTTTTTTAATAGAAATTAACTTTAAAAGTAAACTAGGAAAAACTTTGAACATGAAAGACTAAAGTAGAAAAAAATAAATTTTAAAGGTCAAAGTGGAAAAGTGGTCAAATATAAAGTAAGCAAAGTATAATTAACCCAAATCAAAAAGCAAATTACACCAATAGTCCTTATATTTTGTGTTTTATATCATTTTGATCCCTACATTTTTAATTAGCTCAATTTTAATTATTAATTTTAGATTTTGTGTTAGTTTGATCCAATCAATAATGTTTTTAGTGTTTTTGACTGAAATAAATCATTAAGTTTATTGAAGTTTACTCACTAAGTTGAATAAGTTTATTATTTTACCTTATAATAACATTAAGCATGTCATTTATGTCTATTTTTCATTAAAAAAATGTTGACAATTATAAATAATTGGATTAAATTAAGACAAAATTATAAATCTATAATTAAAATCAAATAATTAAAATTATAATAACTAAAATAATACAATAATCAAAATATAAAAATTATCAATATAATTTACTCCCAAATAAAAATAATAATAATAAACTGTAAACGAAACCAAATACTACCTCCTGTGAAAGTGGCATGGGTAGTGCTGTCACTCTCAATTCTTACTTAGGCCTCGTTTGGGAACATGCTAATTTAGTAATTTTTTGGTTAATTGGCTAAAAAGGTTGGTAAGAAAAACCTGTATGTTTGGGCCAACTTTTTGGCTAATTACGAAACGACGTGTAAAAAAGTAGAAAGAAAAGGGAATCTTTGACTTTTTGGTATGGGTTGTTGGCTTTTTGGCTAAAAAGGTAACTTTTTGACTAATTGACTATTTTAACCTCTTGCCAAACGAGGCCTTACTTTTATAATAAACAAAACAATAGTCAGTAGTAGGTAGCGAACCCAGAACACCATTCTTGACTTGATTAGTCATTTTTTCTTTTCTTTGTTTAAACATTTTGGGCCTCCAAGTTTTACGAGTATGGTCCGGATTGAATTGGATTGAAATAAAATTAAGATTAATTTGTTATTTATGGTTTTTGAAAAATTAGAATCAATTCAATCCGTTTAAATTATAGAACCAATCCGAACCAATCCTTTTAAATACGGATTGGATCGGTTTAGGATTACGGATTCACATAATTAAATAACAAAAATATATATGTATATATAACACTTTAATTTCATAAAAATATAAACATAGCGCTATATTAATTCCACAATAGCAACATGTCTTTTTATAATAGCGACATACTGTTCTAGAATTTAAACAACCGTAAGAAAATTAGTTTCACCATAAATTTTTAGACCATTACAAATTAAAACTAAAAACTAACAAACAAAAGTAATAAAAGAAGATATGATGCGGGTTTAGGTTTGAGTTTAGTTTTATATAGAATAAGAGAAGATATTATGGGGGAGGATATATAATAAAAATATACGCTATTTGTATACGGTCCGGATCAGTTTCAATCCGGAACCGTGAGGTTCAATCCGGAACCAATCCGTAGACTACGGATTTTTAATTTTTTAATCCGAAACCGAACCATAGATTCAAAAAATCAATCCAAACCTATCGAATTAAACTAAACTGGATCAGATTACGAATTTCACGAATTCTTTGCTCAACCCTAAGTTTTACTGTCCCACCTAATTGCTTGTTGTCGTTTTATGCTTTTTACCATACAGGTACAATAATGGATGATTTTTTCAACCCAAAAAAAAAAAAAAAAATTCATTTTACCTTTCAAATTTTATTTCAATGATCAATTACACCTTTGGTTTTGAATAATTTTAATTTTATCTCAAAAACTTTTAAAATAGTATCAATTTGTCATCTATCGTCACATTTTAAAAAAAAAACAAAAAATTTTAAAAAATTATTATTATTTTTTATCAACAAAATAAAAAGAATTTTATTGATGAAACAGAAAACTATTACATCAATAAAAGAAAAAGAGGATGGGTGCAAAAAAACATTATGATGACTCAAATCAATCCCAACTAGTTTGGCACCGATAAGACCACTTAGGTGGTGTTTGGAAAGGACTTTTGGGGCTAAATTAGTCATGTAAGGACAAAAAAGTTGATTTTAGCCACATAGGGACAAAAACGGAGGCAATCTCTTAGCACCGACCATTGTGAAGGTAAATTTGCAAAATTACCCCCATCTGAGAGAGGGGCATCACCTCAGCGTTTTCCAGACAAAAATATCACATCACTTCCCAAAAAACACGTATTCCCAAAAAAATACACAGGACGTTGAAAAAAAAAATTAAAAACATTTTTTTTTGATTTTTGTTAAAATATTTTATAAAAATAAATTCAAACTCTATTTATAAAAATATTTTTAAATATTTTAATTTTTTTTATTATGTATTTGATTACGATTTGAGTGTAGAGTTGTAAAAGTAGTATGAGTTTCGAGTTATGTGTTTGGTTATGAGTTTTTAAAAATAATTTACTAATTGAGTTTTATTTTTTGTGTTTGATTACGATTTAAGTGTAGAGTTGTTTTTAAATTTAAAATATTAACATTTTAAATTATTTAAAACTTTTAAATATTTAAATTATTTAAATTTTTTTGTTATAATATTTTTTTGAATATTTAAATTATTTAAATTTTTACGATTTAAATTTTTTGAATATTTATTTTAACTTTTGCTTATTAAATTTGTTAGATTATTTACATTATTTAAAATTAAAATTAAAATTAAAATTAAATTAAATTAAATTAAATATTTAAAATTAAATTTAAATTAAATTATTTAAAATAAATGAGGACAATAAAATAAAACCTCACTTTTTATCATTTCACGAAAATAAAAAAAATTAAAATAACAATAAAATAAAAAACACATGAAAAAACCATTTGTAAAAAAAAAAAAACTTAAAATACATAAATTATTTAAAAAAAAATACGCCTCATTCAAAAATATTTAAAAAAATACAAAAACGTAAATTCAAAAAAAAAAAGAACAACAAAAATAAGACTCATCCAAAAAGAAAAAAAATAGAAATTACCATTTGCCATGTAATTTATAAATAAATAAAATACATGAAAACCCATTTTTGAAATAAAACACATCAAAAATATATTAAAAATATATATAAAAACATAAATTACCATTCGCCACGTAATTTATAAATAAATGAAACACATAAATAAAAAAATGTTATTATATACCAATAAAAATAAATAAAGCAAAAAATGTAAATTAAAAAACAAGAACTAATTAATGTATAAAAAAAAATAAAAATGACAAAAACATAAATTTAAAAAAAAATAAAAAAATAAAGCAAAAAACGGCAAATCCAAACCCAAAATAAAAAAATAAAAAAATAAATATTTTACCAAAATACGCCAAAATAAAACCTAAAATAAAAAAATTTAAGCAAAATACGCCAAATCCAAACCCAAAATCAAAAAAAAAAAAAAAGGTTAGCAAAAAAAGCCAAATCCAAACTGAAAATTAAAAATAAAAAAAAAAAAAAAAAAAAAAAAAAAAAAAACAACAACAACAACAAATGAGCCTAAAATACAAATGATGCTCCAAACAGCAATAAACCCTTAATGAAACATAGAAAGGGGGTCAAAACAAGGCCATTTTCAGTACGGACCAAGGTCCAAAAACAGAAGCTCAATAGGCTAATAAATCATGCAAAAATGGGGCTAAAATATAGATATCAAAGCAAGTAGCACATGGAAGACTCAAACAGTGATGAGCCCTTCTACAATGTTGAAGAAGGGCTCAAAATAAACCTATTTACAATTTACAACATGCTTCAAAACAGATTACACATGAGCCTAAAATACTACACAAGAAATAAGCATACAAGAGGGATAATGAAGCAAGTGCAAAATGGGGGCCTCAAACAGTAAGAAGTCCTTAATGAAAGATGAAATAGAGCTCAAAAAAATACTACTTTCAGTTATGGCCGGAGCTCAAATATACAAGCAAGAAGGGCTAAGAAAACTTGCAAAAATGAGCTAGAAAAGAGGGAAATGTTGCTCACCCTTGTAGACCAAGTCTTTGGCTGCCTTTGGACCAAGAAATGCTGCCTCCTAGCCTCTGAGAAGACCCTCCTAACTGCTGGAATGGAGTGGTGGTGTGGTGCTAGGTGGTGGTGAAGAAAAGGGTATAAAACTTAGGAGGTTTTGAAGCTTGGAAGTATAGAGGGAGAGAGATACAATATAGGAGCTCAAAGGTGTTTTTTTCGACCCCTAAAACCAGACCTGGAGGCTGGCTTATATAGGCAGAAAGAGGGGGAAAAAAAAGGGGGGAAACAACTCAAGTTTCCCCCCAAAATGGCAGCCCCCCGGATACCAAATCTGGGGGGAAATGAGATGCATATTTGAGATGTACCTGCAGCAAGGAGCAAGGCCGGCTGGTTTTTGAGCTTGAAAGTAGCCGGCCGGCCCTCCCCATGGCTGGCCGGCCAAGGGTCAAAAAAGTCAATGAATATTAGTGGCCGGCCATGCCATATTAGTGGCCTCCCATGTGTTCTCAACACAGCCTTGTGGTAAAAAATTGGCAACTGTAAACCAAGAGAGAGAACAATCCACTTTTCAAAGGGGTTCAAAAGGTTCAAATGGAATTACTGGCTGGCCACCAAATATTGGTGGCCTCCCAGATGTGTACATCACAAATATGGGGGTTAGGATTGAAGAAAATGGCCAAAGGATGGTCAAGATTGACTTTGAAGTGAGAGAAAACGGGCGACGGAAGGCGATGAAGGAATATAACTGGTTGCTGGAACAATTATTGGCCTCCCACCCTTCTATGACCTTCTTGGTGATGAAACAGAGGTCCCTGCCAAAAATGAACGAAAACCGATGCAAAATGAAAGTTCGGGGCAGCAAGCGATCAAGGCCCTAAATCGATATAAGCAGGAGGCGGTGTTCAACCACGAAGTTGGCCTATCGGACCTCAGTGTCCCTTAAAAGGGAGTAAATGAGATGCATGCCAAAAACCAGAGCAAACGGAGGTGGTTAGGCGGTCTCGAACCGAGGCGCTCGGCCTGACGGCTCCGAAAACCGGGAATCGGGCTCCGAAATGGGCAAAATGGCCTACGACCACGGAATGTAGCCCACGGCCACTGAGAGATGGTCTCCGAGACCTCTCCCTCCCTTTGGGAAGAAATAGAGAAAAGCGGCACGGTTCGCAAACCGAGGCAAGGCACAGAAAAGCCCGAAAGTCTGGAGGCAGGACTCACGGCTGAGACTCTGAAACCTCTGGACGAGCACGATATGCAACATCACCAAGCGCTCAATCGGTGATGTCTGAGTCTTAAGGTCGGTCAAAAATAGGGTGTCTACAGTTGCCCCTCTTTGACAGAACTCGAAAGTCACAAGTGACGGGAGTGAATGTCAAAGCCCAGAGACGACCCATTTTTGACAAGGCCGAAGACTTAGACAAACAAGCGAGATAAACAAAGGTGTGCCCACAGGCGTGCCCGCGGACAGGGGGCAAAATGCAAAATGATATGCACAAGGCCAGATGTAACTTGATGATCATGCAAGTGCAGCAAGCTGTAATGAAGCAAATATTCGCAAACAGATGCACCAATTTTAAGTAGGAATGCAAAGCAACAACTACATTTCATGTAGTCTAGGAATGTGGAGAATCATTCAATTCTCGTCACGTCTCACACGGAGGAGATACGATACCTGCGCGATTAAATGCAGTGCTTCGCTGACTTCAAATGAATCGTACATACAATATCGTGCCTCATGGTGCTAGGGATCTCTCGCTTCTTCTTGGTCGAACCACAGGTGCTACTTTTCTCCCTGACTATGGTCGCAGCTTTCCCTATTCTCCAACAGGGTGATAGACTAGGTTGGATCAGTATCTAGAATTGAGGCATCTGAGATGCTATCTCAATCTATGGAACGCCATCTGATTTCAAGCGAGGATATACCCACGGTATTTAAACCAGACTTTAGTCTCGGAAATCCCGAACATTTGCGTTCTAGGCATAAGCCATTCGAACTCTAGTTTCCACCGTCTCAGTTGGTCTCCTAGGAACTCACCGCTAACACAGGCAGGTGGCTATACCAGACCACCGAAAGTCATTCGGGCACGACAAATTCCAAAGGAATTGCACCTTTAGAGGATTTAAGGTCCCCTAGACCGGGCAATAAAACAGATATGATGCAATAGATGTAATAGATGTGATGCAATAGATAATAGATGCGATGCAACAGAGGGTGCAATAGATGCAAAATGGTGATGTACACCAACCACGCTGGACTCGTGAGTGGAGGAAGAACAAAGAAAATCAATCAGGAGCGCGTTCCATGCAACCTATGGTAAATTCCAAACACGCTGAAATCGTGTGAGAAAGGGAACACTCGAACCACGCTGAAATCGTGAGAGGATGTCCAAAAACAACCGCTCAAGTGCGTGCACAACGCAACCTAAGATAAAATCAAAACACGCTGAAATCGTGTGAGGAAGAGAACACTCTAACCACACTGAAATCGTGAGAAGAGGTCCAAAAACAATCGCTCAAGTGCACACACAACGCAGCCAGGGATAAGATCCAAAACGCGCTGAAATCGTGTGAGAAACGGGACACTCAAACCACGCTGAAATCGTGAGAGGAGATCCTAAAAAAACAACCCGCCCAGCGCGTCTACAACGCAACCTGGGATAAATTCCAAACACGCTAAAATCGTGTGAGGAACGGAACACTCTAACCACGTTGAAATCGTGAGAAGAGGTCAAAACAAGCCCGCCCAGCGCGTCTACAACGCCACCTGGGATAAATTCCAAACACGCCGAAATCGTGTGAGGAAAAGAACACTCTAACCACGCTGAAATCATGAGAAGAAGTTTGAAAATGACCCGCCCAGCGCGTCTACAACGCAACTTGGGATAAATTCCAAACACGCTGAAATCGTGTGAGGAACGGAACACTCTAACCACGCTGAAATCGTGAGAAGAGGTCTGAAAACAACCCGCCGAGCACGTCTACAACGCAACCTGGGATAAATTCCAAACACGCCGAAATCGTGTGAGAAAAAGAACACTCTAACCATGCTGAAATCGTGAGAAGAGGTCCAAAAACAACCGCTCAAGTGCGCGCACAACGCAACCTAAGATAAGATCCCAAACGTTGCTCAGCGTAAAAGGATAAATGGTAGAAGATAACACAAGATGCAAATAAATGCAAGTAAGGTGTGCATGACAATGCGAGTGGAAATGTGCATAACAATGCGGGTGGATGGGTGCATAACTTTGAAGCAGGCTTGATCTTACACTTGAAATAGAGGCACACTCATACTTCGGAGCACTGACAAGGCTTAAAAAGGTACATCTGGAATACAATCACGAAATTTTCTGAAGTTAAAGCACACTCAGATGCTTCCATTTTCCCTCTTTTCTTTTGCTTTATAGTTCAGAACCCATGTAGCTTCAGATAGGTCCTTATTTTACCGTTCACACTTATCGGGGGGTGGATCCTGTAGATTTATGAAAGAACAAATACTGTTTTGCACAAATGTGGAGAACGGCACGGCACTCGGATCACAAAATGATTTTATTTTTGAAATTGAGAGATGAGTTTTCGACCAGGTATTGAGCCTACGACTGAACACAGCCAAACAACTCAACAAGGAAATAAAAGGCACATAACCTAGACACATCGAGTAACACTCAAAACAACTCAAAACAAGAATCGAGATAAAACAAAATGACACGACACTCAGACGTGCACAGGGAGCCTGTTTCACCGGGTAGTGTTTCCCACCCTTTCTTATTTGTGTTTCTCACATCGCTCGGCACTCAATCTCTTGTTTTCTGAAAAAGCCCTTTTCTCACTTTTTCTCTCATCGCACATCTCTCTATTCTTCAATCTCTCATTTTTCAATCCCTCTTCTGGGTGGTTGATGGATAAGCATGAAGTTGTGGGCTCTTGCCCTTAGCATGCTACTAGATTCTCTTTCTTCCGCTCACAGCTAGTGAATTCCTCCCATAGAAGGGTTGCGCTACAACTGGGTGTGTAGCAAATCTGTAGCTAGCATTGGTTTTGCTGGGAAGTTTGGACGTGATAAGATCTGTCCAGATGATGGAGTGGAATATCTTGCCCCATTCCAGTTCGCGCTTCGCACTTGGCTTGATACCTCGCTGCTTGGAAGGTGAGAGAGCCTTCAGCACTTCGTTGTTAGCTTCAGTTGTGCCCTTTTTTGGCAAGTAGAGTGCCCTTTCCGGCAAGTATTTTGTCAAAGGGGAAAAGACAGAACACCTGACTCAACTGTGCCCTTAGTTCATCATTTTGACCATTTTTGTCTTTGCTTTCTACTAAAACAGTTTTGACCCGCATGAGAGTTAGATTAACATGGTTGTTCAATTTTTGATTTGAAATCATGCAAGTCAGGCTATGAGCACTGAAAATTTTCCTTTTTTGGATCCAAGAAATGGTCCAGTTTTTGGAAAAGATGGAACAATTTTCGAGAAAATTAGTCAACCTCAGTAAAAATTCTCAAAAACTATTTTTGCAAACGGCGACTTGCTCAACGAGCATGAAACCTACTCTTGAGATACGCAACCTCGAATCCAAAGGAAAACTGCCCCGTGCTTGAAGAGAGCTGCACGGCAACGGAAAGTTGCCCCTTGTTTGAATGGCACCACAGCGCATTGTAGTCAGTCCTCAGAGTGCTGAACGCAACCAAACTCTCGGGTACAGTGAAGACAAAAATGACTAGAACCATTGCATGGACACAATCAAATTTGAAGTGTTTCATGGCTGGACTTCAGAATGAAGTTTCCTACGTATCCCAAAGATGGGAATCAAGCCTTACGTAGTTTGGGGTGAAGGTACACTCGGGTATTTAACCTCTCATTTTCTGGCTCTAACTTTTGCCAAGGAGCCCGTCGCGGGTTTTCGACCTTGCGAGCTCTGTTTTTCTTTCTTTTTCATTCTTTTTTTTTTGCTTTTCTTCTTTTTTCTCTTTTTTTTTTTTTTTTTTTTTTTTTTTTTTTTTGGTTTTTTTTATATATCTTTTTTTGCTTTAACTTTTGCACAGGTTGCCCTTTCGGGTTTTCGGCCCAGCGAGCCTCTCAAAGGGTAAAAGTGTAACAAGTCTATGCCAAATGGTTTTAGGATCTCGAAGCCATCCGTATCCAAGAGAGTGGTTGTTGTATCGATTTGCAGAAGGATCCACCTTTGGCTCTCCGAGCACATCTGACATCTTTGCCCCTAGTTGAAGGGTATACATTCTAGCTTTGCAAGCTTCTTCCGATCTTCTTGATCCAACTTTCCTGGCCTCTTGTTCGAGGGCTGCTTCAAGTCTGGCCACACAGGCCTCACATTGTAGTTGACTGTTGAACATTCTGAATTCAAGTTCAAGGTTTGGAAGCAAAGGGGTTGAGTCTCGAGGCTGAGAGCGATCCTAGGCTGCACAAACTCAAGAGGGATTCCACATAGGTCTTCGCAGGACCGTGCAAAACATTTTGTTTTTGAAAATTTTTAAGAAAGTGACAAGTCGCTCGCGCTGAAGATAGTGTGAAACCAGTCTGAATCAAGCAAGGGTCCTTCTCAGTACTCACGCTAACAAGCATGATTTCATTCATTAAGGGCTTAGAACGCCTCTCTTTCTCTCAGTTGATCAAATTTTTGCAAAACCTGAGGAATTCCTTCCTCTTCGTTTTCACCGCAGTGTTTAAAAGGTTTTGAAAAACTTAGGTCAATGCAATGAGTTCGAGGCCTGAAACGATGAGGCAAAAAGTATTGTCGTTTCGTTCAAACTCTCTGGCACAACTGGCACAAGGCAGAAGCAAGCACAAAAGCGTGAAAAACCACTGTTGTTTCATTCAGAATCTGATGGTGTAACTGGCTCCAAGGCAGAAATAGACTCAAAACAAAACGAAAAGACAAACACAAAAACAAAATGGTGACGCCCGAGGTAACACCCCCCTCCCCGGAATCACCCGACCTTTGTACAACAGGACTGACTCGATACAATAAGACAGACCCTACTGACTCAGTATGAAAAGACTGACTCAAAACAAAAGGACAGACTCAAAACAAAATAACAAGATTGACTCAATACCCAAGTCAGAATGTAGCATTGGCCAAATGCTCAAGACGATGCGTGCCATTCCCACGTCTGAGTTAATCGAGTGCCACCCGCAGCTGGTTCATCCCCCGATCACATCACATTATCCCCGAAGTTCACCGATCCAGTGTCGATAGACTTTGCTGAGCTTGGTGGGGCAATGACCCCATTGCCGTCGATCCAGACTTCATGGCGAAGAGCGGCAGTTTATGTAGTATGGCGATTCTTTGATGGAAGGCCTGATCTTGGCGGCATCATGTGTAGCCGGAAGAGGATTTGGGAGAGGCCGAGGCTCAAGGGGTTTGAGATGGCCTTGTCCAGCAAGAATTTGGAAAGCTTTGGACAAAGGCATATGGAGGGCATGGAAGACCCTCTGACCTCGAGGTTGGTACTTCAAGGTTTGTGGATTTTTGTTGGGCACACCAGTAAAGGGATTGGCAGGTGCTGGCCTGGTTTGTTGATCTCTTCCGAGTGCAGGATTATAGCTGAAAGGAACGTTTCTGATACAACGACCCTTCTCCCGGCTTGCCCCTTGATTCAAACTGCCCCCAACCTGAGTGGCGAAAATGTCGTCCACAGTTTTTGCAACAACTGCGAGCACTCGCTCTTTGTTCAGTCCCTCCGCTTTCAAAGCCTCAACAGCCAACAGAAGATGTTCATGGGGATCCATGTCTGCCCCTATCTTGTTCTTTCCACTTGCCTCCACTTTGCCGAGGGATTGACATTCCTCAAATACAGCCCGTTCCAAGATTGGGGAGCCTTTTGTCGTGAAACTCCTAGCATGTGCTGTGGTCAACGATGGAGCCAATGTCCCAGAGGCTAGATCTGTCACAGTTCTTTGAAGATCTTCGATCATTCTCTTTAGCTCAGAAGTAGTGGGCTCACGGGTTTGAGATGATTGGGGTCCAGATGCATCCATCATGCATAAGTCCATGCTTTCTGGAATGAACACCTCAGGCTTGGGTAGATGGGCTGGGGTGATATATATGCTGGGGTCGTAGGTGGATGGCAATATATGGATGAGGTTGAGATGTAGAGGTGATGGGTCAGTACTAACCTGAGGTCCTTTTGGTGGAGCTTGGGTCTCTTCGTCAATAAGATCTGAATCTTATGACGGAGGCGGATCTAGCAGTCATATTATGGTATCTTTGTTGATGGTAGGCCTGATTTAATTGGTCATATCTTGGTGGAAGAGGGTTTGTAAGGGGTTGGGGTTCTAGAAGTTCTAGATGCCCTTCTTCTCGCAGCTTTTTTAAAGCTTGAGAGAGACTCATGTAAAGAGGATGGAATTTTCGGGCTTGGGGCCGAGTTGAGGTGGTTGGTTTTTGGCCATTAAAGGAAGTGGTGATAGTATCTACTTCTGAGCATTTCACAGTTGTGCTACCATCAGTAGTAGCATTGGAACTACGAGCAACATTCCTCTTCAAAGGCTCATTATCTTCTGCAAAGATCCCTTGTCTGATGGCATCCTCGATTTGAACCCCCATCTCATGCAGATCTGAAAAGGTAGGAAAGGGAAGAACAATCATCTTCTGCATAAGCTTAGGCTGGAGATTGTGCACAATCATCCGAATCTGATCTTTGTCAGTGGGCCTAGTGGTCATCATTGAGGCTTTTGCTCTCCATCTCGTCACGAACTCTGAGAAAACCTCCTTTGGTTCTTGGCGGGTGACTTCGAGATCACGAGTTGTGACCTCGATCTGTGTGTTGTAAGAGTATTGAGCAATAAAAGCCTCAGCCAGCTCTTCCCAGTTCCATTTCACAGAGTCCTCTAATTTCGCATAACAGATCGCGGCTATCCCAGACATGGTTCGGCCAAAGAGAGACAACTTCTGAGCTGTGGTCAAACCCATCGACCTCAAGATATCAGAAAATAGTTGGAGGTGCACCATTGGGTCTTCAGAGCCATCGAATCGATCGACATGCGGCATTTTAAATCGCTCCGGCAATGTCACCACTGAGTCAGTATAACCATCCTCTATATCAGGAATAGAGCGGGCCCCTTGAGACTTTTTGAACAATTTCTCAAGCTTGCTCACTTTCAATGCTGTGGGGTCCGTCTCGAACTCAAAGGGGGAGTCCGGCAGGTTAGTGGGTGTTTTAGATAGCTGGGGTAGAACCGGGGGCGGAGCTGGCCTGCCTGGAATGTGCGTATCATCCTGGACGTGGGTTGTCTCCCTGAGTATGGGAACTCTTGGTGGGAGAGGAGCCTGGTGTGAAGTAGATACTCCAATTTGCTACTCTAACTTGGCAATTGTCTCTGCCTGTTGGGCTATGACCATGGCCTGTTGCTTGGCAAATTCCGCTTGACGGACAGCGTCCTCCTACATAAGCTTCATACTTTCTTGAAGCTGTCGCATCATTTCTTCCATCCCTGCCATCGCTTATGTCTGATTGAACCACCAGTATATCTATCTCTGCAGTAGACTAGGAAATCTCAACCTGGCTTTTTAAAGACCAATTTGGTAGTAGGCCAGATCTTGGTGGTGCGTGCTCGACCGACCTTTTCACCCTGCCTCTGGTAAAGGAACACTGATTGCCCTTGAACTGAATCTCTGACCTGAAAAAGTCTATCAACACAAGTTCGGTGTACCCGGGAGATATTGGAGCCTTCTGAAGCTATGGTTCCAAGACTACCTAGCAAAAGAGAAAATGGACAGCATCTCAGCCTGATTTCACCTGAACAGATACGAGCATAGTTTGAATGAGTGTGCCCTCTACTGAACTCTGCCCAAATCTCTGTCCTGCAAACTGATACCCTCAGGTAAATTGAGTCCCAAAATACTGAACTGGTGCCCGCAGGCCTGATGTCCAAACTTGCAAACTGATACATGCATTCTTGTAAAGGTGCACACTAAAGCACATAACAAGCAAGTGAGAGCCAAAACACCCCTATGTTGGGGTAGGGTTTCCCTGTCCTATTTTGTCAGGAGCTAGGGTTTCACTACACACACAGCGGTTTCAAACAACCTGTATCAGGTAAGCAACCTGTCCTAGTTTGGAATGGTCACTACGGATCCAAATATGCACTAGGTCGAATGGTCGAAAAGGGTGCCCCGATAAAACCGTGGTTTGTGTTCCCATATTGGCAGAGCCCATAACCGGTCAGCCTTATGGTCATGCCTTGACAAGACAAGCCTCCGGCAAACCGTTCAGGAATAGTAGATGGCAAACACGGTGTCCTAGGCGCACCAATGCAAATGCAATGCAAAGAAACACACAAGTGTAGTCAAAACCAACTATCATGAGTTCGAGTCAAGTTCTCTAAATCCCCAACAGAGTCGCCAGAAACTGTAGACAGGCCCGTGGGGGACCTCGCTACAGCTCGGACTCAATTTGTGTCCGCAGTTCTTAATCTTGAACCAAAGAGTCCAAATCCGCAAATCGTTTTGAGAAAAGCAGATTTTTGAAAAAAGTGCCAAACATGGTGCTTTGCGGATCTGAGTCGCCACCTAAATATTTTATTTTTGGAAAATTTAGGAAACCGACTCGTTTGCCTAAGGCCACGTGTCCGTCATCACCAAATTTGCCTCGGCTCGGGAACTTGGGTACAATTAGGAAGGTCACCGTGAGCACCCCTCGCCCGATCGAGACCGCCTCTACAAACCATGATATCTATTTTTGAAAACATTATGCGTTCTTATTAGATTATTAGCCTAGGTTACTATGTGATGCCTGACATGCAAGTATAGACCGAGTCGCTTGGATTGGAACAAAATATTTCATGTTTGTATGTTTGAAAATGGTTTGATGGTGCTACCCGAGTAGGCTAAGGCGTGGATTTGCCACCCTCGGTAGGCTTAGAAAATAATGGTTTTGCCACTATCTAGTGGGCTTAAAACAAACATTTGATGAATTGCTCCAATCCAAGTAACCCAACCTCCACCCACAGCATTCAAGCGGTTATATCACATAAGCACATAGTCTCATGGTAAGCATGCTATTCATGGCAATACTCACACGCATGCAAGGATGCTAAAGCATAAAAACTCAACGAGTACTCCAAGCCAAAACAGAAACTACATTAGAAATCATGCATGATCCTAAGTATCTGAAATGCCTAATGCAACACATGCAAAATGCAAACTATAGCAGGCTCGGCTATTCTAAACATGGCATATGAGATGCTCTGACTAACATGTATTCAACTTGTAATTGAAATACAAATGCGATTAGTATGATGCTACGAGTCGGTGTATGCAAAAGCAGATGAATGAATGCAAACATGCTATCATCTTTGTATGCTAATTGAAATATGCCCTAATCTAACCATCATAAGCGTGGTAAATAAAAGGAAAGAAAGACGTGGGGTTGGAAGACATACATTACACTCACACACACTTATTACAATTATGCCCTCATGCGGTCCGAATAAATATCTGATCGCGAATAAAAGAATATTACAGTCCAAATAATCTGGTCCAAAATGTGTACAAATTCCTAATTAATTTACAAATTAAGCGAGAAAATAATAAAGCGGCATGCAAGCGTGGGCGCCTTGATTCGATGAATGATGTATGTTTAGGTGCCTTGTGAAATCCTTAGGATGCCCCAATTAGCCTATGTTTTGCAATCGTTCTTGGAAAGCGCGCCAACCCTCGGAAGACTGCTGATTCTTGATTTTGCTGCAACAGAGTGCAGGAAAGAGGCATACCAATGTAGTTTTACAAATGTATGCGTGCCTCGGTCCTCGTGCCACCAATCACGCATCTCGATGCGTGATGGCCGAAGTCATTGCACAACTTCGATATGGAATGAATGCACATGAAAACTTAACAAAACCTAACTCCATCATGGGTAATCCGAGATTATCGGTGGTAGGGAATTGAGACATGTTCCGTCGCCGGTCTGAACGCCCTCGTTTCCCATGCCCGGGCTAACTCTTATCACGAACACAATGCAATATGCATGACATGCATGAAATGCAACTGAGATACATCCTAACATGCTATGAAATGGCATACACGATGCATGAGGTAACATGGCATACACAATGCACTAATATACAACCTAGCATACACAATGCTATGAAATGGAATGGCATACACAATGCATAATGGTCTTACACCAACACAAGTGGACATCAGCCACACTCACATAGGAGGCCATCAGGTGAAAATGAGACATTGAAATCGTGCACTGCGTCGCATAAGCGAACCGACCCTAAGGCCTGGAATGCCACTCTAACAAGGCATGGCAAAACATGAAAAATGGTATACTAGCATGCAAATTTCAGAGGCAAAATGCGATGCAAAACAGCCCCGAAACATGGCGATACCCAATGCATGGAACAAGTCCCGAAACATGAAATTTGGCGCATGAAATGACTTATAGCTATGCAATGCATGCATAATTTGAATATGAAGTGTAAAGACAGAAGAAAGGAAGCCCCCAAAAAAGCATGTTTACAGTTTTAAGAAAGGCCAAACAGTGAGCACAAATGGGGCAAAACTAGCATGCAAAAACAGCCCTGAAAGCAAGATAATGAAGCAACTCACAGATTCTGGCCCCGAACAGAGAAGGGGCCTTCTACAATATTGAAAAGGGGCCAAAAATATAATGTTTTACAGTTTATGACAAACCCCAAAAACAGATACAAGTATGCTCAAAATGCTATGCAAAATAAGGGCCAAAATGGAGATAGAGAAGCAACTGATACATGCTGGTCCCAAACAGGTAAAGGCCCTTCAACAATGTTGAAGAGGGGACAGAAATATGACTTTTTACAGTTAATGGCCGAGCCCAAAACAGTGTAAAACTATGCTCAAAATGCAATGCAAGATATGGCCTAAAAAAGAGGCTACAACACAAAGTATACAAATGATGCTCCAAACAGCAATAATCCCTTAATAAAACATGGAGAGGGGGCCAAAACAAGGCCATTTTTAGTTTGGACCAAGGTCCAAAAACAGAAGCTCAATAGGCTAATAAATCATGCAAAAATGGGGCTAAAATATGGATATCAAAGCAAGTAGCACATGGAGGACTCAAACAGTGATGAGCCCTTCTACAATGTTGAATAAGGGCTCAAAATAAGCCTATTTACAGTTTACAACATGCTTCAAAACAGATTACACATGAGCCTCAAATACTACACAAGAAACAAGCATACAAGAGGGATAATGAAGCAAGTGAAAAATGGGGGCCTCAAACAGTAAGAGGTCCTTAATGAAAGATGAAATAGAGCTCAAAAAAATTCTACTTTCAGTTATGGCTGGAGCTCAAATATACAAGCAAGAAGGGCTAAGAAAACTTGCAAAAATGAGCTAGAAAAGAGGGAAATGTTGCTCACCCTTGTAGACCAAGTCTTTGGCTGCCTTTGGACCAAGAAATGCTGCCTCCTAGCCTCTGAGAAGACCCTCCTAGCTTCTGGAATGGAGTGGTGGTGTGGTGCTAGGTGGTGGTGAAGAAAAGGGTATAGAACTTAGGAGGTTTTGAAGCTTGGAAGTATAGAGGGAGAGAGATACAATATAGGAGCTCAAAGGTGTTTTTTCCAACCCCTAAAACCAGACCTGGAGGCTGGCTTATATAGGCAAAAATTGGGGGAAAAAAAGGGGGGGAAACACCTCAAGTTTCCCCCCAAAATGGCAGCCCCCCAGATACCAAATCTGGCGGAAAATGAGATGCATATTTGAGATGTACCTGCAACAAGGAGCAAGGCCGGCTGGTTTTTGAACTTGAAAGTGGCCGGCCGGCCCTCCTCATGGCCGGCCGGCCAAGGGTCAAAAAGGTCAATGAATATTAGTGGCCGGCCATGCCATATTAGTGGCCTCCCATGTGTTCTCAACACAGCCCTGTGGTCAAAAATTGGCAACTGTAAACCAGGAGAGAGAACAACCCACTTTTCAAAGGGGTTCAAAAGGTTCAAATGGAATTACTAGCTGGCCACCAAATATTGGTGGCCTCCTAGATGTGTACATCACAAATATGGGGGTTAGGATTGAAGAAAATGGCCTAAGGATAGTCAACATTGGCTTTAAAGTGAGAGAAAACGGGCGACGGAGGGCGTTGAAGGAATATAATTGGTTGCTGGACCAATTACTGGCCTCCCACCCTTCTATGACCTTCATGGTGATGAGACAGAGGTCCCTGCCAAAAATGAGCAACCGATGCAAAATGAAGGTTCGGGGCAGCCTTGATCAAGGGCCTGGCCATTATTAAGCACCAGGAGCGGTGTTCGACCACGAAGTTAGCCTCTCGGACCTCAGTGTCCCTTAAAAGGGAGTAAATGAGATGCATGCCAAAAATCGAAGCAAACGGAGGTGGTTAGACGGTCCCGAAGCACTTTCGGCTGACGGCTCAGCAACCCGAATTGGGCTCGAAATGGGCAAAATGGCCTCTGACCACAAAATTTAGCCCATAGCCCGAGAGATGGTCTCTGAGACCTCTTCCTCCTTTGGGAAGAAAGCAGAGAAAAGCGAGCCTAGTTACATAAGCGAGACAAGGCACAGAAAAGCCCGGAAGTTCGGAGGCAGGGCTCAAGGCCGAGACTCTGAAACCTCTGGACGAGCACGATATGCAACATCACCAAGCGCTCAATCGGTGACGTCTGAGTCTTAAGGTCAGTCAAAAATGGGGTGTCTACAATCCCCTATTTCTTCCAAAATCCGGTTTAGGAGTCCATCCCCTATCTCCTCCCAAACCGTGGAGTACATCTCATATCTTCTCCCAAATCGTGGAGTACATCC
Source organism: Camellia lanceoleosa (assembly GCA_025200525.1). NCBI lineage: Eukaryota > Viridiplantae > Streptophyta > Magnoliopsida > Ericales > Theaceae > Camellia > Camellia lanceoleosa. Next base: position 73,701,887 of record CM045760.1, on the reverse strand, counting down.
CCTATCTTCTCCCAAGCAACATACATATACAATGTATTTAACCACTTATCATATACAATGATCAAGCAAAACACATATTCAATGTGTTATTCCATCCGTCATATTCAATGACATGCTCATAAGATTAGTTTTAATTCACCTAATCATCATGTAGTATCTATAACAATCAAAACTATCCTCCACCAATAGCCTAAAACATTTATTTCTAAACAGATAATAAATTATCAAACAAATAAATTATCTACAATTTCAAAGGTGAGTGATTAATCAATCTAACTCCACCATTAAGTCTCATAATTACCCAATTTCATTACTTCCAACTAAATTTCATATTTTCATAACTTTTCCAAATTAATTATACAAATTAATTCATTACAAGAAATTAAGGGTTTTCTCCCATTTTTCTCAACATTGACCCAAAGTTCCAAATATCATCAATAAACATCAATACCCTTATTTCAAGACCCAAAATACACATGTATCGGTCAAAGGACAAAACCCCTCTTTAAACATTTTGAAACCCTAACACCCAAAATTTCCCAACTTCAACATTAAATCAAAATGACCACAAGTTTATGTCAAAGATCATAAATATAAGTAGTTATCCCTACCTCAAATTTCGGAGCTCAAAGAAGAAGATGAAGAAATTCAAAGGTGCTCCAAACCTAAAGATTTTCAGATCAAAATGTAGCCCACACCAAGCTCCACACCTTTTTACAAAGGGACTAGGGTGGAAGATCACTAATGCCAGATGATTTCGTAGAGAAGGTGTATTCTAGAGAGAGAGAGCTCTCAAGCGAGGGTTTTGAAAAGTTAGAGAGAGAGAGAGAGGTCGAAAAAGTGACCAAAAATGGCTTCCACGATGATATACTACAGCCCGCTCGGCGTGGGCGCCCCACTCGGCGTCAAACAGAACTCTGCTCGGCGTGAAAAGTGGCGCTCAAGTTTGAATGCACACTTACAAAAGTTCTGCGAGCGAAGGTCCATTGGAGTGTGAAAGTGGGCCTTCGAGCGTCCGATGACCTGCAGGGAAAAAAATACTGGAGACTAAATAATCCCGCTCGAGTGCCAAACTGCCCGCTCGAGCGGAGGAACAAAAGCAAAGGGCCCACTCGAGCGTCAAAAGCCCCGCTCGAGCGTGAAGGCCAAAATCTAGGCATCAACTTTTGGTTTCTAAATACAACCAACCTATTTCAAGCCTGCCTAACACAACCCAAGACTCAAATACAAAGAGTGAAGGATGGAAACGAGAATAAGACAACAACCAACAACCACGGATCCGAGCCCGAAATACAATTAAACAATGAAGGGAAAACCGGGATCGCTATAACCTCCCTCCTTTAAGGAATTTCGTCCCCGAAATTGACAACATAAGTTTAAAAATTGTGATCTTTTCTAATTCTTAACACAATATAATTCAACATCCATTATCTTGACCCATTACCGGTTATCCCATCTCTTTTCAAGGGGCAATTTACAATATAACTCAATATGCATTATCAACATGTTTTTCTTTGAAATTCAACAATTTCAACAGAAGTATTCCACAATTCAATAACATATTCAATGTCAACAATATATTTGCATTTCCAAAACATAATTAACATATGCAATGTTAAAGTAAACTTCCATTTCCGAACCATATTCAATGGCTATAACATTTCCACAATCTAAAACATATATAATGTTTCCAGAATTCATTAACAAAACAAAATTCCAAATACATGGTTAAGCATTAACAAACAAGTCCGAGTATTTCTCGCGGACCTCCAACTCACGTTCCCAAGTGGCTTCCTCCACTCCGTGATGTTTCCACAAAACTTTCACCAAGGGTATCGTCTTGCCTCACAAGACTTGATCTTGCCTATCCAAGACCACTTGGGTTCTCTCCTTATCTGAGGCATCCTCATCTACCTCTAAGTCGGTCCAATTCAATACAAGTGAGAGATCTGGCTCGTACTTTCGAAGCATACTAACATGAAACACGTCATGCATCCCGGACAACTACGGCGGTAAAGCTAAACGGTATGCAACCTCCCCAATCCGTTCAAGGATCTTAAAGGGACCAATAAACCGAGGGGACAACTTCCCACTCTTCCCAAACCTCATCAAACCCCGCCTAGGTGATATTTTTAGAAAGATGTGATCACCCACTTCAAATGCCAAAAGCCTCCTCCAACGGTCGGCATAACTCTTTTGGCGACTCTAGGCTGTAACAAGCCTCTTACGGATAAGCTCAACGTTCTCCGTCGTTTCTCGCACCAACTCCAGGCCTAACAAAGGTGCATCACCCACCTTGGCCCAACACACTGGAGACCTACATGGTTGGCCATACAAGGCCTCAAACGGTGCCATACCAATGCTCGATTGGAAACTATTGTTATAGGAAAACTCCACTAAGGGCAAGTGCCTCTCCCATGAACCACTAAAGTCAAGGACACAACCTCAAAGCATATTCTCAAGGATCTGAATAGTACGCTCGGACTACCTGTCAGTCTGAGGATGATAAGCCATGCTAAAGGTCAACTTAGTGCCCAAGGCACTCTGCAAACTCTGCCACAACCTAGCAGTAAAACGTGAATCTCTATATAAGACAATTGACACTAGGACTCCGTGCAACCTCACTATGTTCCGAATATACAAGTTGGCAAGATGATCTCCGAATCTCTCACGTGTATGGGAATAAAGTCGCGCCGACTTAGTCAATCGATCTCGACCACCCAAATAGCATCACTACCTGTTGAGTTCTCGGAAGACCCACAGAAGTCCATCGTGACATGCTTCAACTTCCACTCGGCTATAGGCAAGGGTTGCAACAAACCCGGCCGATGCTCGACCTTCACTTCTTTGGCAAGTAAGGCATAGACACAAACAACGCCACATCTTTCTTTATACCCGCCACCAGCTGGCGACCCAAATCACGATACATCTTAGTGCCTCCCGGATGCACTCCAAGGCGTGAATGGTGAAACTCTCGGAGTACCTCCTCTCGGCAAGACTCCTGCACAAACAGACGGTCTTAGTATCTCACACTCAGGTCGGGATATACAGTCAAACCTTTCTCAACCTTCCTACTAGAGATCTTCTCCCACAGGGATTCTACCTCAAGGTCACTTCTCTGTGCCTCTAATACTCGATTCACAAGTGTGGGCTGCGCAACTATAGAAAACAAGGTCGTGGACTCAACTGATTCACTTAGAAGCAAATCAAACTCGCCAAGCGCACCCAACATCTCCTATTCCTAGATGGCTATACAAGCTACATTGCTAATGGATTTCCTACTAAGGACATCGGCCACAACATTGGCCTTTCCAGGGTGATAGTGCAACTCAAAGTCATAATCCTCAATCAACTCCATCCACCTCATTTGCCCCAAATTTAAGTCTTTACGTATAAGCAGATATTTCAAACTTTTATGATCCAAGAACACCTCGAACCTCTCACCATACAGGTAGTGCCTCCAAATCTTCAAGGCAAAAATTACAGTTGCTAACTCTAGGTCATGTGTAGGATAATTCTTCTCATGTATTTTTAACTGACGTGAGCCATAGGTTACTACTTTCCCCTCTTGCATTAATACACAACCCAAACCCTCTCGTGAGGCATCACAGTACACAGTATAACCTAAACCCCTCTCCGGAATAATCAAAACTGGAGTGGTGGTAAGTCTAACTTTAAGCTCTCGGAACGACTTTTCTCAAGTCTCACTCCATACAAATTTGACCCCTTTCCGCATCAATCTAGTCAATGGTGAGACTAGCCTAGAGAAATCTTTCACAAACCTACGGTAATAACCGGCCAATCCCAGAAAAACTGCGGATCTCAAAAACACTCCTAGGTTGTGCCCAATCTTGCACTGCCTCTATCTTGGATGTATCCAGACACCCCTTCCCGAAGACCACATGGCCTAGAATTTAACCTCTCTTAGCTAGAACTCACACTTCCCAAACTTGGCATACAACTTATGGGCTCTAAGCAACTCAAGCACTACTCTCAAGTGTTCCTTGTGCTCCCCTTGAAGGTGAATAAATCGGGATGTCGTCACAAAGGCGACCACAAAGCGATCTAAGAACTCTGGAATATTAGGTTCATCAAGTCCATAAACACTTTGCCGGTGCATTGGTGAGCCCAAAAGGCATCACCGAAACTCATAATAGCCATACGCGTATGGAATGCCATCTTCGGGATATCCTCCTCACGACCCTCAACCGATGGTAACTCGATCTCAAGTCTATCTTAGAGAAACAACGGGACCCTTTCAACTAGTCAAGCAGTTATCTATACGAGTCATAGGGTATTTATTTTTAACCGTAGTCGATTCAACTTTCGATAATCAATACAAAGTCTCAAAATGCCATATTTCTTTTTAGCAAAGAGGGCCGGTGCTCCCCATGGCAAAGTACTAGGGTGAACAAAGCCCTTATCTAGCAACTCCTGGAGTTGAATCTTCAACTCACTCAATTCGGCTGAGACAAAACGACACGGTGCCATGGAAATCGGTGCAATGCCAGGCACTAAGTCGATAGAGAACTCAATCTCTCGATGAGGTGGCAAACTAACGAGATCCTCGGGGAAGACGTCCGAGTACTCACAGACCACTCTTGGCAACTCGGCCTGGGTCTCACTCCACTCACTATTCATACAACTAATGAGAAGAGAACTAAGCTCACCCCGCCCTCGCGGATCATACATTGATGGCAAAACGCTACCAACCTGATCTCCCAAGAAATGGAAACAATCCCCGCTCAAGGTACCTTGATAACCCTCTAGCGGTAGTAATCAATAACTCGGTATAGCGATAACGGTCCATACCCAAGATTACATCAAAACCCGACATAGCCATAACTACAAAAAAGAAAATAGAAGTGGTGGTGGCGACCTCAATATCACAACCCTTACATCCTGTTTCAAAATCAACTCACCCGACGGTGACACAACACAAATAGGAGAAGCTAAGCATGCCAACTCCAACCCCAAAAGCAGATGCAAATGCAGATATAAAGGAATGAGATGCACCGTATCAATCAACACATTAGCAACCGAGTTGCAAAAGCAGAAAAAGTACCTCTCTAGCAGATGGAGGTACAAGATCCTGTGATAACGACATACACACACCACTGTAGGCCCTTGATCTACTGCTCACTTCTCGAGCAAAACAACTTCTTTGCATAAAGCCGGCGAAGAGGCTCTCTGATTAACCCTCGAGGCTGAGTGGTGGTGGTTGAAAACTCTACCTCGACCTAGATGCACGGATGTGCCACTCAATTCTTGGGCAAAACCTCTTGGTGCCCTTTGACCCTGCCAGTAACACGAAGTGGTGGCCTCTGCCACGACATTGGCTCTGAGACAGGCCGAAGATGAAGTGCTCTCTGCCCTCTTCTCTTTTGCGAGCAAGTTGGAGACTTGTGGCCCTTGACCACACTTGTAACAGTAAAGTCTCACGATGCCTCTCCCAGGAACTGAACTCGACCTTTGGAAAGGTAGATCTCATAAGCGCACCTAGAATGCTTTGAAGGTTAAGACCCTTCTACTTTCTACCGTCCTCCTAACCATCTGACTCCTCTTGGAACCCCTCATCCTCTCCTCCTCCTCATGCATAATAATCTCAAGATGGTGCAACATCCACAAAGGCGCCCATACTCCCGAGTCATGGACCTTGCAACTTTAGTCTTGAGCAGTGCCTCAACTTTTCTCGAACTCAAGACAACGGCGTTCCTCGGGCGCCACTAGCTCGAGTGCAAACCTAGATAAGCTGTAAATCTCGGCCTCAAACTTGGCCAATGGGGTGTTTAGTTGCTTGGTGGCCAGGCTGATCCTCAATTTCTCCCCTAACAACGGTGGCAAAAACTTCTCTGGAAAGCATCTACAAAGGCCTCCCAAGTCCAACCAATCGACCTCGAACAAACTTCCACCTTGACCGCGTCTCCTTCAATGGAAGGACACCAAGGTCACTCTAAAGGCTCCGTCTTCGATGCCTAGGATCTCAAACGTCATCATCATCTGCTCAAGCCACTCATCAGTCTTAAAGTGGCTCTTTCAGATCCCCCAGAAACTTATCCGGATTAGACTGAAAAAACTCCCTTTTTAGAAAGGAAGGCCCTGCCTCAACCACATGGGCCTGGGCTTGATTCTCAGCCATGAGAATGCCCATAGATTCCCTCAACGCTCCTGCCATCTCGCGGGCTAAGGCGTCCATGGCCTGCTGACCTACTGGCTCCGCCACATTGGCCTGACCAACACCCTCTTGCTGCGCCGGAATCTTATCTGGTATAGGCATCTCCTGCCTCCTAGGCCTACCTCGCCTACCACCACGTCCTCGTCCTGACATCCTAATAATGTAACGAAGACATTAGCACATTCACAAATGTGCCGAAGCTATATCACTCATGTCCTAATGCAGTGGACAATAGTAATTCATTCCATGTAAGCACATAATCGCATAAGCACTTACGAATTTCATTTAGAATAATAGCGGTCGGCGTTGCTAGAGTTCGATTAAAGCAATGGTGATTAAGTGCCTTTCCAACAGGACTCCCAGAAAGCCAAGGACCCAATCAACATCCTAGAAACTAAATCTCATACCCAAATAGTCATGTAAACCTGTTATCAAATAAAAACATTACATTACATCTAAGTCTCTAATTAGCGAGACACACCCATTGTGGTACTAACCACTTCCCACGTACCAAGTATTCAAACCGATGCGCTCACGATACCAAGTTGTAACGCCCTAAAATAAAATACATATAACCAACATTCATGATATTCATAGACAAGAGAATAAAGCATATTTCCGTTCATCAGAGTATTCTTACAAAAAGTAATACATGTTGACAACAAAAGTAAATGCCCTGTAGGCTTACAACTTTCCAAGTCAACACTTGGTTACAAAAAAAAAAAAAAAAGTTCTAACTCCCTACACAAATAAGCCCTTGGCTTTAATTTACATGTATCACCAAAATAATAAAACCACCAAAAGGGTCTTCAACTCCCAAAACCATCCAAGCTAAGGCCTTGGAGGCGGCATAACACCTGAACTTGAAAATAATGTCCCATATAGGGTGAGCCAACGCCTAGTAGAGATATGCTAAACATAATATGAGCAATAACTAAAACATTGGCATTTGATAAATGTTTAACTCGTATAAACAAGCATACATCTCCTTCCATTTCATTATCTAAACCAATTCATAGATATGGTTCCCTATCCATCCAAGCAGTTCAAATGAGACTATAGCTCATATCAACAACACTTTGGTTATGATCAATTAACATGAGACTACAACTCACGTAATTAACACTTCGACACTTAAAGTTCAAATGAGACTACAACTCATATTATCATCATTTCAATGCTTCAATTTATCTACGTTACACAAATGCAATTAGGATTTCGGGACTTTCACCCTGGACACTCCGGCCAACTTAGTTATCATTGGAGTCCATTCTCTATCTCCTCCCAAATCCGGTTTAGGAGTCCATCCCCTATCTCCTCCCAAATCATGGAGTATATCCCCTATCTCCTCCCAAATCGTGGAGTACATCCCTATCTTCTCCCAAACAACATTTATAGACAATGTATTTAACCACTTATCATATACAATGATCAAGCAAAACACATATTCAATGTGTTATTCCATCAAATCATATTCAATGGCATGCTCATAAGATTAGTTTTAATTCACCTAATCATCATGCGGTATCTACAACAATCAAAACTATCTTCCACGATAGCCCAAAACATTTATTTCTAAGCAGATAATAAATTATCAAACAGATAAATTATCTACAATTTCAAAGGTGAGTGATTAATCAATCCAACTCCACCATTAAGTCTCATAATTACCCAATTTCATTATTTCAAACTAAATTTCATATTTTCATAACTTTCCCGAATTAATTATACAAATTAATTCATTACAATAAATTAGGGCTTTTCTCCCATTTTTCTCAACATTGACCCAAAGGTCCAAATATCATCAATAAACATCAATACCCTTATTGTAAGACCCAAAATACACATGTATCAGTCAAAGGACAAAACCCTCTTTAAACATTTTGAAACCTAACACCCAAAATTTCCCAACTTCAACATTAAATCAAAATGACCACAAGTTTATGTCAAAGATCATAAATATGAGTAGTTATCCCTACCTCAAATGTCAGACTCAAAGGAGAAGATGAAGAAATTCAAAGGTGCTCCAAACCCAAAGATTTTGGATCAAAATGTAGCCCACACCAAGCTCCACACCTTTTACAAAGGGACTAGGGTGGAAGATCACTAATTCTAGATGATTTCATAGAGAAGGTGTATTCTAGAGAGTGGAGCTCTCAAATGGGGGTTTTGGAAAGATAGTGAGGGAGAGAGATGGTGAAAAAGTGACCAAAATGACTTCCACGGTGATATACTACATAGCTTGCTCGGCGTCGGATATAGACTCTCGCTCGGCGTGGCAACGCTCGGCGTCGAATGCACACTTCGAGAGTTCTGCACGAAGGTCCCCGCTCGAGCGTGAAAGTGGACGCTCGAGCGTCCGATGACCTGTAGGGAAAAAAATACTAGAGACTGAATAATCCCGTTCAAGCACCAAACTGCCCACTCGAGCGGAGGAACAAAAGCAAAGGGCCCACTCGAGCGTCAAAAGCCCTGCTCGAGCGTGAAGGCCAAAATCTGGGCATCAACTTTTGGTTTCTAAATACAACCAACCTATTTCATGCCTGGCCAACACAACCCAAGACTCAAATACAAAGAATGAAGGATGGAAACGAGAATAAGACAACAACCAACAACCACGGACCCAAGCCCGAAATACAATTAAACAATGAAGGAAAAGCGGGATCGCTATACACCAAGATAGCACTTCATCCCACGGTAGTAGGGGATACCCAGAGATTCCAACATTGTAACAAACATCTCCAAACCTTCCAAATCTAAAAACCTTGCACAAAAAGATGATCCTGATTCCTGAATTTGAACAAAAAGGTCAATCAGTCTAGTATGACCCAACACTCCAAACCTCTCTGAGAATAGTAAATGTTTTGATTCTACGCTCCAAGCCAACTTGACTTATAAATTGTGCTTTGGGTGGGGCTTCATTAATCAAATATTTTGACACTAAATTTCAAATTATATATTCAAACTCAATATCTCCTATCTAAACTCATCCTCTCTCTCCTTTCTATACTTCTATAACTTCGGCCCGGCCACCACCGATGGCTAGCCCACCACCTCCTCCACCACATGTGCCTTTTATGGGTGCTTGCTACTACAATGTGCAAACCCTCCCTCCAAAAATCTCACACTCTCTCTCTATTCCTTTATTTCCCCATACCCTGTCCCTTTCTCCTCTATATGGACACCAAACCCTCAATTTAAACCTTGGTTTGTAACCGTTCAACACCATTAAAGGCCTTAACCTTCAACGTCATCCCCATTCCAACTTATTTATTTATGAGAAACATGAAATCAAAATCAAAACCCACACACTATTAAACAAAAAGCATCAAAACACATCGCAAATTTTCAACCAAAAAACATTACACCCTTCACAAAATTATCACTCCAACTCCGCAACATAGAACAAAAGATATTCTCTTCTGGGATTCTCTTCTCTCTCTTCCTTCTTCTTTTTTTATTCAATCTCAGTGAAGTAAGATTTTTTGCCCATGTGAATCTCTCTCTCTCTCTCTCTCTCACAAACTAATTTGAGTCCTCTCTCTCTAAAAACCTCTTTCGATTTTGTAGATCCTTTAAATTTTCATGTCAATTTGGTTATGATTTATAGAGTAAAACTTTATTTTATTGTATAGGTTTTTATGTAATTGAATCAGTTTTGATTTGTTTATTATTGAGATAAAGGCAAATGGAGTGGTTGGAAAGAATGGCGCAGTGGCAGAGGCGGCTGAAATGGTACCGATGATGGTGAATGAGGACATAAGAAAGTTGGGTAGTTACTAGATCTGTGCATTGTGCACTGTGCACTTGCTATGGTGGGGCCAAGGTTCTTGGCCACCTTGACGGAGGAGGATGATGACTAGCCGCTAGCGGTTGTGGTCGTGAGTTGTAGAAGTCTGAGAAGAGAAAGGCTAAGTTTGGGGAGGAGAAGGTGAGTTTGAATGTATAGTTTGAAATTTTGGGTCAAAATACAGTTTTTTTTCCCCCTATTTAAATGTGACCATTAGGGGCAAATTGATACGATTTTAAAAAAAAAAATTGGGGTAAAATTAAAATTATTCGAAGTCTAGGGGTATAATTGATTATCGATATAAAATTTGAGGAGTAAAATGAAATTCTCTTTTTTCAACTTGAGAAATTGTAGAGCTTATTACTGTTATGTTTTGATGATATAAATCGTTATCTTTTAAGATCTTAACTGTGTTTGATTCTAAGATATAAAAGGCTAGATTGGAGATAATATGTTTGAAGTTCACATATTCTTTGTTTGTAATATTTTTTAGACAATATATAATATACTTTTGGATTATATATTCTTCAAAATTGGTGGATATACAATATCACACTTTCCATGTTACATCATATCTATTGTGATGGGATAATAATGAAAATGATAGTTTTACCCTTCTTATTTATTTATATAGAGAGATTTTCATTGTTTTATATTTTCTCGAGTTGGAAAATAATCAAACATTTGTAAACAAACAAAAATCATTTATTTACTATTTTTACATAAACAATCAAATTTTTATTTTTTATTATTTATTTCCACTGATATTTACATAAACAATTTTTTTTATTATTATTATTAGGTTGGCGTTAATATAAATTTTTTTTTTGAAAAATTTATTGGATTTAATATGAATATTTGATTTGTCAATATTTGCACTAATTTTGTAGCAACATTATATTCTTTCCAAGCTTTGTGGCAGTGGCAGTGGACAGTGGCAGTGGACAGTGGCGAAGCTAATAATTCATATAGGGGGCACAAATTAATGGCAATGATTTTTTTTTTCCATAATAAATAATAATGAAATATTACTGAATGTAAATATTATAAGTCCATTTGGATAAATATAAATTTCAATTAAGGGATTTAAGGTTGAATTTTATAAAAATATTAGAGAGTAACTATTATAAGTAGATTGAAAAATTATAAAAAAAAATAAATTGAGATAGAAATGATATATTTTAGTAAGAAAATTCTATAAACACATCACAAAAAAGTGTATGTTATATATCATAGTTATGATCTTTTTAATCTTTGGTTATGACACATTGTGGTTTTAGTTATGATTTATTGTAATATTGGCTATAACTTAACTACGATTTCTTGTGACTGTTATTTTGGTTATGACCGTTGGTTATGAATCATTGTGGGATTAGTTATGACTTGACTTATTGGGATTATTTTTAAGTTACGACTGAAGATATGGAGTATGTTTGGTTTGGATTTGTAGAGTGATTTTGGAAAAAATTTTCTAAAAAATTTGTTTGGTTTGTAAATTTTTCAGAACAATTTTCAAAATCACTTTCTCTTTCTTACCTATCAATCAATCACTTTTTCTCTCTCTTCTCTCATTCTCAATCACTTTTTCTCTTACACACATCTACTCAATTGTAACAAAATATCAAATCATTCCAAACTCTCAAACTCCAAAACTATTTTCAAATTACACAACCAAACAAATCAAGAAAATTTTTAAACTCTCTCCCCAAAATAATTTTTAAAAACTACTCTTGCAAAACCAAACCAAGCATACCCACGGTGTTTGGTTATTATTTATTATGGTCCTTTTAGTTATGACTAGAAATGATTTATTTATAACATTTTCATGTATCAACACCATAAAACAAGACTTTTTTTAGGTGTGCCTTACATATGGTATGCAAGGCACTTACACCTTTTATATATTGCACTTATATGTTTTACGTATTGGGTTATACCAAATTTCAAGAAAACTTACACATTGGTGACTTGCTAGCAGGTCACTTTCCAGGTAAATTAGTAAAATAATATATTATATGACTAAATGTGTAAGTTGTTACAAAAATGTGTAAATAACTTCACAAGAAGGCATAAATTTTCACCAAAGGCGTAAATAATTTCAAAAAAAGGCGTAAGTAGTTTCAAGAAAACTTACACCTTTTGTGAACACTTACACTTTTTGTGAAGACTTTACACCTTTTGTGAAAACTAACATTTTTTTGTGAAATTACTTACACCTTTTGTGCACACTTACTCATTTTGTGAAATTACTTACAAAAGATGTAACTTTTGACGACTTACAAATATTACTTATACATTTTGTGAAAAAACATACACTTTTTGGAAAAGTTACATATTTTTGAAATAATTTCTTTCATAAAATTTACACATTTTGTTCAAATTTACACATTTTCTAAAGCTTACAATTTTTAGTGAAAATACTTGCACCTTTAGTCAAAAGTTACACCTTTTGTGAAATATTTTTTTAAATAAAATTTACACCTTTTGTGAACTTATACCTTTTGTGAAAATAAAACTTACACATTTTGTGAAATAACTTACATCTTTTGTGAAAAAACTTTCACATTTTCTGAAAAGTTACACATTTTCTAAAAAAAAATTCTTTTATAAAATTTATACATTTTCATAAAACTTACACATTTTCTGAAAATTTACACATTTTCGTGAAAATACTTACACCTTTTATCAAAACTCACACATTTTGTGAAATATTTTTTTTCATAAAATTTACATCTATTGTTGGAACTTACATATTTTGTGAAAACAAAACTCACACCTTTTGTGAAATTACTTACATCTTTTATAAAAAACTTTACACCGTTTATGAAAAGTTACATCTTTTGTGAAATAATTTTTTTCATAAAATTTACCTTTGTTTGTTAAAACTTACACATTTTCTGAAAACTTACACCTTTTAGTGAAAATATTTACACCTTTTGTGTAATATATATATATATATATTATAAGATTTATACATTTTGTTGAAACTTACACCTTTTGTGAAAACAAAACTTATATCTTTTGTGAAATTACACATATTGTGAACTAACATACACCTCTTCTGTAAAGTTATATCTTTTGTAAAATAGTTTCTTTCATAAAATTTACACGTTTTGTCCAAACTGGCACTTTTTGTGACAACTTACATCTTTTTGTGAAAATAATTACACATTTTGTGAAAAGTTACACATTTTGTGCAAGTCTTTTCACAAAAAGTGTAACATTTCAGATAAGGTGTAAGTTTTTTTCACAAAATGTGTAAGTTTTGTTTTCACAAAATGTATAAATTTTATGAAATAAATTATTTCACAAAATGTGTAAGTATTTTCACGAAAATGTGTAAGTTTTTTACAAAAGGTGTCAGTTTTAACTAAAGGTGTAAATTTAATGAAAGAAATTTTTTTACAAAAGGTGTAACGTTTTAGAAAATGTGTAAGTTTTTTCACAAAAGGTGTAAGAAATTTTATAAAAGGTGTAAGTTCCAACAAAAGGTGTAAATTTTATGAAATAAATTAATTCACAAAAGGTTTAAACTTTTCACAAAACGTGTAAGTATTTTCACCAAATGGTTTGAATTTTCACAAAATGTGTAAATTTTAACAAAAAGTGTAAATTTAATGCAAGAAAAATTTTCACAAAAAGTGTAGCGTTTGAGAAAATATTTATGTTTTTCACAAAATGTGTAATTTTTGTTTTTAGAAAAGGAGTAAGTTCAACGAAAGGGTAAATTTTAGAAAATAAATTATTTCACAAAAGGTGTAAGTATTTTCACAAAAAATGTGTAAGTTATCACAAAAGATGCAAGTTTTAATAAAAAGTGTAAATTTAATGAAAGAAATTTTTTCACAAAAGGTGTAATGTTTCAGAAAAAATGTAAGTAATTTTACAAAAGGTGTAAGTTTTGTTTTTACAAGAGGTGTAAGTTCCAACAAAAGGTGTAAATTTTATGAAATAAATTATTTCACAAAAAGTGTAAATATTTTCATGAAAATGTGTAAGTTTTCACAAAAGGTGCAAGTTTTAACAAAAAATATAAATTTAATGAAAGAAAATTTTTCATAAAAAGTGTAAGTTTTGTTTTCACAGAAGGTGTAAGTTCAATAGATTGTGTAAATTTTATGAAATAAATTATTTTACAAAATGTGTAAGTTTTTACAAAAGGTGTAAGCATTTTCACAAAAAGGTGTAATATTCACAAAAGGTGCAAGTTTTAACAAAATGTGTAAATTTAATGAAAGAAAAATTTTCACAAATGGTGTAATGTTTCAGAAAATGTGTAAGTTTTTTTTTTTCACAAAATGTGTAAGTAATTTCATAAAAGGTATAAGTTTTGTTTTCACAAAAAGTGTAAGTTCCAACAAAATGTGTAAATTTTATGAAATAAATTATTTCACAAAAGGTGTAAGCATTTTCACGAAAACGTGTAAATTTTCACAAAAGGTGTAAGTTTTAACAAAAGGTGTAAAAATGTGTAACATTTCACAAAAAGTGTAAATTTTTTCACAAAATGTGTAAGTAATTTCAGAACATGTATAAGTTCCACTAGAATGTGTAAATTTTAGGAAATAAATTATTTCACTAAAGGAGTATGTACTTTCGAGAAAAAGTGTAAGTTTTCACAAAATGTGCAAGTTTTAACAAAATGTATAAAATTAATGAAATAAATTTTTTTCATAAAAAGGTGCAACGTTTCAAAAAGATGTAAGTTTTGTTTTCACAAAAGGTGTAAGTTCCAACAAAAGGTGTAAATTTTATAAAATAAATTATTTCACAAAAAGTGTAAGTATTTTCACAAAAATGTATAAGGTTTCACAAAAATTTGTAAGGTTTCACAAAAAGTGTAAATTTTAACAAAATGTGTAACTTTAATGAAAGAAATTTTTTTTTACCAAAGTTGTAACGTTTCAGAAAATTTGTAAGTTTTTCACAAAAAGGTGTAAGTTCTGTTTTCACAAAAGGTGTAAATTATAACAAAATGTGTAAATTTTATGAAAGAAATTATTTCATAAAAATGCAATTTTTACATCAACCTATAATCATTACATTTTTCTTTCAACAAAAATTAAAAATGCTAAAACATTTTTTTTTAAAAAAGACTTTTTAATCCTAAACTATAATAGTTAAAAATTAAAAAAGCCAAGCCAGTTTCTAAACGATCTATCAACTTGTACTCATTAGGCTAGATGGCTTTTGTTGTAATTGTGTAGAAAGTGCTGAAGAAGACTTTTGTGTAAGTCTTTAGTTGTAGTTGTGTAGAAAGTGTTGAAGAAGACTTTTGTGTAATTAGTCTTTAGTTGTAGTTGCGTAGAAAGTGCTGAAGAAGACTTTTGTGTAAGTCTTTAGTTGTAGTTGTGTAGAAAGTGTTGAAGAAGACTTTTGTGTAAGTCTTCGTTTTTATTGAGGAATAAACAATTATGGATTGGATTTTTCAAATTCGACAGTCAAGTTCGACCGGCTGTTTAAATTATTTATGTTATAAAATTTTTGGAGTAATTATTCATACTAAAAATTAGATTAATTGAACATTCACTTGATCTGATCATATAAGTTTAAAAATAATTAACAAATAATATAATTTTAAAAATAGTTAAGTCTATTATCAATCCTTAAAAAAAAAAAAAGGTAGTTTGTTTCTTTTATTTTATTTTTTAAGAAAAATAAAATAAGATGAAATAGATCTGAGATATTCAATTAACTTGATTTTAGTATAGATGATCTTCTTAGTGCTTTATACAAAATGAACAATTCAATTTATTGAAGTAAGACCAAATTGGTATGATTGACACAAACAATTGAGTTACTCAACTTTCTAAAGTTTGTTGGTATGATTTTTAGAACCTGTTTTTAAATTTTTTTTGTAAATTACTAAAATCTAATTTCATGAAAAAATAAATAAATAAAGAACACTTAACTTGTTATATAGTTTTACCTTTTTGATAGAATTTTTTTAAAAAAATTAAAAATATCTTTTATATTTATTTTTAAGTCAAGCTGGTTTCTATTTTTCTTAAAAATAAAATAAAAATAAAAAAACCTAATTCTAAAGTTGAAACCAAACATAGGATTTGGGGTAGTTGCCATTCATAGCGCATAGTAGCCACTTTTGTGAAGCATATTAGGTATATTTTGAGGCTAATTTTGATAATCGAAACTATTTAATTTTTACAAGATATCGAGTAAAACATATTTATAAAAAAATAAGTTGATAAGACATCGATAACCCTTTCATCAAATTATATTTCTATTTAGTTTTATATTTCAATTTATACTTTTCATTTTTTCTTAAGATACAAATATGATTTGATGAAAGAATTACGGATATCCGATTAATTTTATTTTTTACAAAAATATTCTAGTCGATTTTTTGTCAAAATAAATCTTAAAATGAGTGCAATATGCTACACAACAATAGCTATATGTGTATAAAGTGCTGAAACAAAATTACTCAGTAGTCTAAAACTTTAGTTTGTTTGGTGTCGAATATTTTGAATATAAAATTTGAGCTTTTAAGTTTTTTGTGTTTTGTTATTATTAGTGCACTTCTTACATATTCAAATATTTTTTTAAAAAAGCTACTTAATTTAAATATATTTAAAAACTAAAAATATTTATGAAGAAATGTTTTTGAAAAATTTCATGAATATAAAAAATATAAAAATGTATAAAATTTTGTATTTTTTTTGTATATTTCGTATTTAGTATTTTTTTTTTAAAATTCACAAATACTTACTTTTTAAGTGCAACTAAAAATTAAAATATATCTTATTAAAATATTTTTAAAAATTTACTAAAAACATAAAAATTCAAAATCAAAATGATTAAATAAATTAGTGTCTAACAATTAAATATAGTGCAATATTTGTGCTTATATTGTATTATCTAATTCGTAAATATTTTAATATGCTTTTTTTTTTTTCCCTAAACGAAAAAAGGACATTTTATAAGGATATCATAGTATCCGTAGGCCCCAGCCTCAGGATAGCCGGTTGACGGTCAGATTTTGTTGTGAATCCACAACAATCCACACCATTCTGGAACTTCTTGGAAGTCAAGATTGGAGGCTAACTAGGTGCTGGAAGAAGCTGAAGTGGAAGCTTCAAGAGAGGTCAAGAATGGTGGCTGCCAACTAACCAGCTACAAGAAGAAACGGTTGCCAACCCGAGTGTTCACACCTCTCAGCTTTGTACATAAACCAAAACGGAGGGAGAAGCTCATTTCTATCAGAAATTATAGAGAGAGAGAGAGAGAGAGCTATGAGTTGATAGAGAATTTTTCTCTTACTCCATTTGTTTGTAATTGCTTTGTTTTAGTGAAAACTTAATTTCTACTTCATGGACATAGGCATTCTGCCGAACCATGTAAATTTTGTGTTCTGTGTGTGTGTGTGTGTGTGTGTGTGTGTGTGTGTGTGTGATTGAGTTGGGTGTCCTTAATCCTAACAAGTGGTATCAGAGCCTCGTTGGTTGATTTTTTGAAAAAACATAGTGTGGTTTTTAGAATTGTCCATATTTCAAAGTGGTCGAAATTAACTTTTGATCACACCACGTTGAAGCTCTCAACGAGACCAGAACATAGGAAACAATTGCGTCGAAAAAGGATGCCAGAAGACACCGCCGCGCCCGCGTCTTTGGCGACATCGTGCTTATCGCCACGCTCTTGGCGTCATCCACTCGGACCGTGTCGACTGCCCCAACTTGCATTGATCGAGCGGTGGTGGCGATGACCAACCGTTGTGAGTAGCAGACCAAGTCGCGCCGCCGCACCATTGATGCCCGACTGATGCGATAAGCGAAGGAATTATCTAATGCTTCTCAATGCTCCAAATTGTCGATTTGAACCATTCAACTATTTTGGCTACATCTATGCCATTGAGTCGAACTTGGTGATTCAATAGTGGTTTCTAACTATTTGGAAGTTGGACTTTGCAAATTAAATTTTAAAATTTTGATTTTTAAATTGGCGGTTGGAGTCTTTTTGACTAATTTGACGATTCGAACTCAACGGTGAAGTCGATGTTTCAAGCGAAGATCATTTACGTAGTGATAATTGTTGATGGAGGAATCAGCGTCAAATTGAGTTCAATGATCAAATTAAATGCTACTATTTATGCAATTTAGAATCCATAGATGGAGGACATCCTATACTTGTAGTGATTTGTTTGACTCCATTAAGCTTGGAGGAATCAAACTAGAAGATGAAAAGGATGATATGGAAGAAGAAGCTGGGAGGTTGTTGGTCGGATCAGAAAATGGATTGACCATAGTGTTTTTCATGATGTCGCCCAGGAAACAGATGCTTATGCCCTCTGGATAAAGTTAGAAGGTATGTACCAGTCAAAGACTGTCCAAAATAAAGCCTTGGTGATGAGAAGGCTAGTAAACCTGAGGTTGAAGAATGGTATGTCAGTGGCCGAACACACTGTAGACAAGCCCGCGGGGGACCTCGCTACAGCTCGGACTCGATTTTGTGTCACGGTTCTTAATCTTGAACCAAAGAGTCCAAATCCGGCAAATCGTTTTGAGAAAACAAATTTTTAGAAAAGAAGTGCCAAACATGGGCTTTGCGGATATAAAGTCCCCACCTAAATATTTTACTTTTGGAAAATTTAGGAAACCTTGACTCGTTTGCCTAAGGCCACGTGTCCGTCATCACCAAAGTTGTTTCGGCTCGGGAACTTGGGTACGATTGGGGAAGGTCACTTCATGAGCACCCCCGCTCGCCCAATCAAAGATCGGCCTCTACTAACCATGATATCTATTTTTGAAAACATTGTGTGTTCTTATTAGGTTGTTAGCCTAGGTTACTATGTGATCTTGACATACATACAAGTATAAATGAGTCGTCTGAATTGGAACAAAACACTTCATGTTTGTTTGTGAAAGCGGTTTGCTACTCGCAAGTAGGCTTAAAACGTGGATTTTGCCGCCCTTGGGTGGGCTTAGAAACCATGATTTTGCCACTGTCTAGTGGGCTTAAAACTCATAGTCAATGATTTTGTTCCAATCCAAAAAACTCAACCTCCACCCACAAGCATTCTAAGCAGTTATATCACATAAGCACATAGCCTCATGGTAAGCATGCTATTCATGCCAGAGACTCACATGCTGGCAAGGTTGCTAAAGCATAACACTCACCGAGTACTCCAAGCCAAAATAGAAGCTAGTTAGAAATCCATGCATGATCCTAAATATACAGAAATGCCTAATGCAACACATGCAAAAATGTAACTATAGCAGGCTCGGCTATTCTAAACATGGCATATGGAATGCTATAGTTAACATGTATTCAACTTGGAATTGAAATACGAATGCAGTTTGTATGATCTGTAGAGCAGTGCATGCAAAACAGATAAATGAATGTAAACATGCTATTATCTTGTATGCTAATTGAAACATGCCTAATCTAACCATCATAAGCTGGTAAATAAAAGGGAAGAAAGACGTGGGGTTGGAAGACATACATCACACACACACACACACTTATTACAACATTGCCCTTGCGCAGAGGGTCCAAAAGAATAATATCTGATCCGAATAATGCAGTCCAAATAAATAATATAGTCCAAAATATGTACAAATTTCTAATTAATTAACAAATTAACTAAGAAAAATAATAAACTGGCATGCTAGCGAGGGACTGTCTTGACTCTTCTTTAGATGGTGAATGATGCTTGTTCGGGTTGCCTTGGCGGAAATCCTAGCGATGTCCCAATTAGCCTCTGTTTGCAATGGTTTTTTTGGAAAGCGCCAAGCCTCGGAAGGCTAGCGATTCTTGATTTCTTGCTTGAGAGAGCATGAAAGGGCATGCCAATGTATTTTCACAAATGTATGCATGCCTCGATCCTCGTGCCACCAATCACGCATATCGATGCACGATGGTCGAGGAATCGAATTGCACTACTCAATATAGAATGAAATGCACATGAAAACAGAACAAGACCTAACTCCATCATGGATAATTCAGAGTGTCGGTGACTGGGAAATTGAGATACGTTAGTCACTCGAGGTCTGGCGTACCTCGTTTCCGTGCAGACTAACTCCTATCGAACACAATGCAATATGCATGATATGCATGAAATGCAACTAAGATACATCTAACATGCAACATGCTATGAAATGGCATACCACGATGCCGAGGTAATATGGCATACACAATGCACTAATATCTGACCCTAGCATACACAATGCTATGGAATGAAATGGCATACACAATGCATAATGGACTTACACCAACACAAGTGGACCTCAGCCACACTCACATAGGAGGCCATTAGATGAAAATGAGACAACTCGAAATGCGTGCAGCGTGCCGCATAAGCGAAACAAACCTACGACACGAATGCCACTTTAACAAGACATGGAATATGACATACTATCATGAAAATTTCAGAGGCAAAATGAGATGCAAAACAGTCGAAACATGGCAAAATGGTACCCGATGCATGGAATAGGTCCGAAACATGAAATCAAGCATACGAATGACCTATGACTATACAATGCATGCATTATTTGATCATGGAGTGTGAAGACAGAATCAAGACAGCCCAAAAATAAGCATCTTTACAGTTCTAAGCAAGGTCAAACAGCGAACATAAATGGGGCTAAACTAGCATGCAAAAACAGCCCAGCAAGATAATGAAGCAAGTGGCAGCTTCTAGCCCGAACAGAGAAGGATCCTTCTACAATATTGAAGAGGGGCCAAAAATATGATATTTTACAGTTTATGACAAATCCCAAAAACAGATACAAGTATGCTCAAAATGCTATGCAAAATAAGAGCCAAAATGGAGATAAAGAAGCAACTGATACATACTGGTCCCAAACAGGTAAGGACCCTTCAAAAATGTTGAATAGGAGCCCAAAATATGACCTTTTACAGTTTATGATCAGAGCCAAAACAGTGTACAACTATGCTCAAAATGCAATGCAAGATATGGCCCAAAAGAGAGGCTACAACACAAAGTATACAAATGATGCTCAAAACGGAAATAGACCCTTAATGAAAAATGGAGAGGGGGTTAAAAAAGGCCATTTTAAGTTTTGACCAAGGTCCAAAAACATAAGTTCAATAGGCTAATAAATCATGCAAAAATGGGGCTAAAATATGGATATCAAAGCAAGTAGCACATGGAGGACTCAAAAAGTGATGATCCCTTCTACAATGTTGAAGAAGGGCTCAAAATAAGCTTATTTACAGTTTACAATATGCTTCAAAACAGATTACACATAAGCCTAAAATGCTACACAAGAAATAGGCATACAAGAGGGATAATGAAGCAAGTGCAAAATGGGGTCTCAAAGCAGTGAGAGGCCCTTAATGAAACATGAAATAGAGATCAAAAATACTACTTTCAGTTATGACCGGAGCTCAAATGTACAAGAAAGAAGGGCTAGAAATGGTACAAAATAAGCTCAAAAAAGGGGGAAATGGTGCTCACCCTTGTAGACCAATCCCTTGCTACCTCTTGGACCAAGAAAAGCTGCCTCCTAGCCTCTGAGAAGACCCTCTTAGCTGCTGGAATGGAGATGGTGGTGTGGTGCTAGGTGATGGTGTGAAAAGGGGTGTGAGACTTGAGAAATTTGAGTGTTTGGAAGAGAGGAAGAGGAGGGTGCAATGCAAGCAAGGAAAAATTTTCCAACCCCAAAACCAGACACAGGGTGCTAGTTATATAGGCCAAGAGGGGAGAAAGAGGGAAAAAAAGAAATCACTCCAAGTTTCCCTCCAAAAGTTGCCCCCCCGGATGCAGAATCTTGGGGGAAACAAAGTGCATTTCTGTGATGTGCCAAGTGTAAGGATCTTTGGTGGCAGTGTGGGGCTATGGTGGGCAGTAGAGCTCTCCCATGGCCCGGCCGGCCAAGAATCAAGGGCCAAGTCAAATTAGTGGCCAGCCACCACAGTTGGTGGCCTCCCATGTGTTCTCAACACAACCACGTGGTCAAAATTGGAAGCAGTGAACCGGGGAGAGAACAACCCACTTTTCAAAGGGGTTCATAAGGTTCAAATGGAATTATTGGCGGCCACCAAATATTGGTGGCCTCCCGGATCTGTACATCACAAATATGGGGGTTAGGGTTGAAGAAAATGGCCCAGGGTGGTTAACATTGGCTTCGAGTGAAAAAAAAAAAAAGGCAACGGAGGCGATGAAGGAATATAGCGGTTGCTAAAACAATTCTGGCCTCTCACCCTTCTCGACCTTCTGGTGATGAAGCAGAGGTCCCAAAAATGAGCGAAACCAATGCAAAATAAAGGTTTGGGGGGCAGCTTGACCTAGGGCCCAAAACCGACTGTTAGGGACCAGGAGAGGTGTTCGACCACGAAATAGGTCTCTCGGACCTCAGTGTCCCTTAAGAGGGAGTAAATAAGATGCATGCCAAAAGCAGAGCAAATGGAGGTGGTTAGGCGGTCCAAACGAGGCACTCTGCTGGCAACCGAAAATCGGGAACTGGGCTCCGAAATGGGAAAAATGGCCTACGACCACGAGATGTAGCCTACGGCCACTAAGAGATGGTCTACTAGACCTCTCCATCCCTCTGGGAAAAAAGCAGAGAAAATCGATGCGGATTATGGCCAAGGCCAAATATAGAAAGGGTTGGAAGTCGGAGGCAAGGCTAGCCGAGACTTTGAGACTTCTGAACTAACTAATATGCAACATCACCGGCGCTCAATCGGTGGCGTCGAAATCTTCACGATCGATCAAAAATGGGGTGTCTCTGTTGCCCTCTTTGACATAACTTCGAAAGTCAAGTGGGAGTGAATGTCAAAGCAAAAACGACCCATTTTGACAAGGCGAAGACTTAGACAAATAAGCGGATAAACAAAGGTGTGCCCGGCGTGGGGCAAAATGCAAAATGACATGCACAAAGCCGGATGTAACTTAACGATCATGCAATCTGGCGGAACGTAATGAAGTAAATATTAGCAAGCAGGATACAGGTTTTAAGCAAAATGCGAGCAACAACTACATTTCATGTAGTTAGGAATCGGAGAGTCATTCAATTCTCGTTCGTCTCACACGGAGAGGATCGATACTGCGCGCAATTCGATGCCACACCAGCTTCAAATGAACCGTACATACAATATCGTTACTGCAAAGAGAAACTCAACAAGAACAACATGCTAACAACATATGTTTAATGTGGTATCGAAAAATTCGACAAAAGCAGCGGTGTCGGTGGGGTGAGTGCATCGCGGTCGAAGAAAGGTGTCGCGTGACAATGCAAGCTTAAACAGAGGCATGGTAATATCAAAGAGGCGTGCATATCAATGCAAGAAATATGTTCATGAGAATGCAAGTTAGATGCACAATAATGCGAGAACAATCGCCGTCGGGATGGCGTGTTTGTCACAAAAGCGGCGAGCAAGGAAATGCGTTTTGAGGCGACTCGATCGCGACCTCGGTTCACCTCCGGTACAACATGTTTAAAAAGTATACACTTTGATTTTGATGAGTCTTGATGAGACACATGTGAAGTTGAAGTGAAGTTCGGTGGAGGCGATTTGTGACAGAAGTGCACATCTCTTATACTTTTTGGTCAGGGAACTCAATTTTCTCAAAATTTGCGAGACCAGAAGTGTGGAGAACACCACCGGCAGTTTCTTCTTCATTGAGGCCACGCCACTTTTCAAAAGGAGATGGTGGCTTGACTGAAAAGGTGGCCGAGCCCATATGCCCAAATCATGAGCATTTTGGTCTTTTCACATTCTTTTCTTTAAATTCACTCACCCAAACACTTTGAGCTCATAACATGAGTTCGAAATCTTCTCCTCCTAGCTTCCCAAACCATTTTCTCCTCGGTTGTGCTCATCTGGCGTTTCCAGCGCCCCATACAAGTTATTTTGGCGAAAACATTTAGTTTTAAGCACTTTAAACCAATTAAATTTTGATTTCGGTGCTTCTTTTCTCATTTCGCCACTTGGTGAGTTTATCTCAATATTTGGAAGATTTTCTTGGGAGTTGACTTTGTTGACTTTTTCATTTCCCGGGAGTTGACTTTTGTTGACTTTTCCAATTTTTGCTCAATTTTGCTCATTTCTGATTTACTACGAAATGGTCGGTCATTTTCCTCACGGTGGAGATCTGCGGATCTTGGAGGTGATCAAATATTATAGCTCTGCCTCTGAGGGTTCGATTTCTTCATGCTAAAGTCGACCCACCCGGCGCACATTCTTCCATGGTGTTTTCCATCCACTTCACTTGACTTTGATGAGCAAGCGCCAGGGATCTCCTTGGGGAGCGGAGTATCACCTCTCGTAGAAGCCTTGAAGTATTTACTTCATTTTTTATCTTTCTGCAATGTAATCCATGTTTCGTGCATTCTGTTTATCCTAAACCTGCGGTTCAATTATACGAATTCACAGACATTTATTATAAATTGTGAACACCACGGCACACATTAGTTAAAGGGTGAACACCTGACCGTCTTGATCTTGAACACAG